>CADEHL010001055.1:10000-360653 GCA_902827135.1 Harpagifer antarcticus
ATGACTTTATGATTTGCGCTAAAACAATTTGCAAAATGTTTTGTATTGTTCAACAACAGCCCAAAAAACAAGGTGTCCAGTTTCCTATTTTAAAAGAGAACTGTCGTGGAAATGACTTTGGGGCCATTTTCAATTCCTTCATTTTGCAATTGTTTAGGGTTGCCTATTGTTAAACTAGTACAGCCTACACATTTTGTAAAGCTTGGATATTAGCGAAAGTGCCAGATTAATATTTAACAAATACAAGGAAAGAGAAAGCATTGTTTGTCTTCTTCAATTCGTTTTTAATTTATTATGAATAAAACATGTACACCTTTTGTGAATATGACGTCTACCCCTGTAAATGAAATACTCCAGTACAAATGATGTCCTGACTATTCAAGTTGTTGCCTTATCATTATGAAATGAATGATCGCACTGGCGATAACATAGGTGGATATCATGTCCTTCCTAGTTTGCTAATATTACTATCCCCAGGTAACTAAAGAGTATCAATGTGTGGTGGATAAAATTGTTTTTTTGGATGATATGGTAATTATAATATGTATTATTGTAAGTATCATCTATATGTTGCAGTTGGCTTGGCTAAAGCTAAATTAGCCAAATTAAAGCTAATGTGGACTATTTTATATAGAGGTTTTTTTTTGTTCAACCAAAAACGTTCTAAACAAACCAAATTGAGTACTACAGACCGTCAGGTACATGTACGGTTACAGCTTAATAAGCAGGTGAAATCACGGCTCATTTCCATTGTCTGAAGTCCGACATTACGCGAACACAAACGTTGTGTTATGACTGAGGGCCATCACATAACTGCTGAAATGTGACTTTTTTATATATGAAATTGATAAATACAGAGTCTAAAATCCAAACACAAATTAAATCACATGAAAAATAAAAAAAAAAGACAACTCGCCCCAACGGGACAATAAACACGTCGGCCCCGTCTTTATCATGCCATGCTACCAAATGGTTTGCGGAATTAAAGCCCTTCTGCCAGTCGGAGTCTTGTGAAAGGGAGCTGTCAGTCCACAGTGTTGTTTGAAGAATGGGGCTGGGGGGCGGGGGTGGGGGGGGGAGAGACCGGTTGGGCCAGAGAATAGGCTTCTCAGGGATGCTATCCTCCATTCAATTCCCATTGGACAAGGAAGGCCATTATTGCTTGCTGTGGACAGGGGGCCTTTCAATTTTCATTGTCCTGGTTTTATGGGCAAATGAAGACCCATATATTAATAATAATAATGAAATTGTCATCAAAGCTGCGAGTGGAAGGAGAAGCTGAAATGTCATTTTGACCATAAGATTAGTTCATATTAAATGATAAAGGTTTGATGATAATAATATCACTTCATTATGACAAAAAAGACATATTGAGAGATTTGTAATTAGCTGGCACTTCTGAATGTAAATGAATGCATCCTTATAAAAGCATTCATCCTAATCTAAAGATGGTTAATTCTGAAGAGGATACAGTATAGCTACATCAGCTGTCACATTTCTTTCAAGCAAGGGGGAACATTTTGGGAAATAATATTTTAGTTTTTAATGAGAAGATCAATGTAAATCCAGGGTGTGGTTAGCTTAGCATTAAGACCAGAAGCAGTGGAAAACTGCTAGCTGGGCTCTGTGAAACGGAAAATATGTGAAACTTTTTTTAAAGAGAACAAGGAAAAATACTTACCCGCCACTATAATCTCTAAAAACAAATCAGCTGAATTGAGCGTTAAATTGTATTCAAAGACACAAAGAATTCAGCTGTTATTTTTTCACTGAGAAGTACATCACAAACAAGTTTTTTTGCTAGCCAAATTAGCAACCAGATTAAGGTTAAGTATGGATGCACTTTACTAATTAAACTAGCTAGCACTAGCTGGTAATTTCATGTTTGTTTAGCTAACAGTGGCCCTGGCTCTTGCCCTAAATCGTCATTAAAATCAGGTGTAGGGAAGCACCCCCCTCACCCCAAACCATACATACTTTTCTTCAGATTAATCAAATATGAAATGCATTATTGAGCTTTAGAGTGTTCCAGTAAGGTACATTTCTTTGGAAGGTGTACACAGGTTCACATTTCCCCCAGTAAATATGACATGAGCCCTCATAAAACTGCAACTGTTGTTTTTTATAAATTTGTGTTGGATTAAACAAAAAGGATTTGAGGCATTTCATGTCTCTGTTGAACTAATTGCTTTAACAACCTTTGGGGAGATTAAACGCGAAAGCGCTCTCAATTATAAAAAAATAAAATCAGTTAACTGCATGTCACCTCACTCAGTCACATATGTGTCACTATGTCAGCGTGTCATTGTGCATCCTCTCATTCTCAATGCATGACTTCCATCGGTCACTATGAGATCAGCTCACCGCTCCAACTAAGTTCAATGTCTTTTGGAGGCCTTAAATGTTGTCATTGTTGCAGCAGGCAGAGGTTATAACTTTTGTGCAAAGGACCAGCCCCATGCCCCCAGGGAGTCCTACTGTGAGGAGGCCAAAGAGCAGAGACTTAAAAACCTGCAAATCCTCCTCACTGATGGCATCTAAGCTGTGACATCCCTCCCTCTCCGATTCACACTAGGTCAAAAGCTGCTGAAAGCAGGGAGTCGGAGGGCAATGGGATCAAGGTTTGGCTTCTTCTGTGGCCTCAGTAACATTTGATTGAGCAAACAATGCAACAGGTGGAGGTTTCGTGTTTAGCTAAGGGCAGAGGAGAAGTCATCTCCGGAAGACTATCTGTTCCTGGTTAATATAGCGTGACCACAACCCAAACTGTTGTCACTAGAAGAGCTGCCTTCATCCACAGTTGGTCAAATACAACCAGGGTCTTTATGATCAAATATAAAGAAAACATCAGTTTGGGTGTCAAGTTGCACAACCATGGACAATTCTAGAAGTATTCAAATGGTTGCTCTAGAGAGGCTATACCTTTAGTGCAGTGAGTGGGTTGGGGGCTACATCATGCCATCCAGCTGCCAGGTCCTCAGGGAGGGGCCCGCATTCTGTTCCTGCACCAAGGCTTCCTCTGCTTAACCAGTTGCTGATTCTTCCCCTGTCTTTGCCATTTTAGGGCCATGTGATTCATGTTCAATATCCGCACTGGAGCAACTTTGGGTCAAAACTTGGTGATGTGTATTATTAGATTACATTTGTTATACGCGCAGTGGCGACTGGTCATTAGGGGCAGGTGGGGCACAGCCCCACCTAGTGTCAGCAGAAAGTATTAACATAATGATTACAACAAAATGCAAAAAATAAATTAAAATATATATAAAAATATATTTAAGATCATGTTTAATCATCCGATTCATCTGTACATTGCTGTTTTAGTCTGTGTTCTTCTAATTAGTGTATACAGTGTGTGCCTATTGAGCTGTTTGTTTAAAGCCATGTGGGACAAAACCCGATCCTGCCCCTCCCTCTCACTGTCTAAGTGAACGGTGACTGTATAAACTACACTGAGCATGCTCAGAGTATTTTCCTATTTAATGTGTGTGGCAAAAAATAATGACCATAGGGGCATAGAGCTGCCATCCCCACCATACGTCATCTCACATAATTCAGAGCTGATTGGCTGTAAGTACGTGTGCCGCGAAAAGTGTGGTGTGTGAAGAGCAGGTGAAGAGGAGGAGAGAGACGCGTCCTAAAACCAGGAAGTAAGCTGCCGCATTGCTTCCCTCCACAAAAAAGCAATGAGATTTCTCCATAGGATTTTAGAAAATAGCTCAAAATAAGATCTGTGGGAAACGTAGCGGTTAGATAAATGTACGTTTTGTTCAGCCGGATAATATCCACAAGTCTACCCATCCATCCATCCATCTTCTCCCGCTTATCCGTGGTCGGATCGCGGGGGTAGCAGTTCCAGCAGAGAGCCCCAAACTTTCCTTTCCCTGGCCACATCAACTAGCTCTGACTGGGGGATCCCAAGGCGCTCCCAGGCCAGCGAAGAGATATAATCCCTCCACCTGGTCCTAGGTCTACCCCTTGGTCTCTTCCCAGCTGGACGTGCCTGGAACACCTCCCTAGGGAGGCGCCCAGGTGGCATCCTAACTAGGTGCACAAACCACCTCAACTGGCTCCTTTCGACACGAAGGAGGAGCGGTTGAACTCCGAGTCCCTCCCGGATGACCGAACTTCTCACCTTATCCTTAAGGGAGACGCCAGCCACCCTGCGGAGAAAACCCATCTCGGCCGCTTGTATCCGCGATCTCGTTCTTTCGGTCATGACCCATCCTTAATGACCATAGGTGAGGGTAGGAACGAAAATGGCCCGGAAGACAGAGAGTTTTGCCTTCTGGCTCAGCTCCCTTTTCGTCACAACGGTGCGATAAAGCGACTGCAGTACCCGCTCCCGGCTGCTACCGATTCTCCGGCCCATCTCATGTCCTACCCTACTTTATAATTTTCGAATCATAAATCCATCATTTAGATTTATGATAGACTTTTGAAACTACAAGAAGATAAGGAGGACTTTTTACAAAAAAGTAAGAGATTTTTGTCCAGAAGGATAGGCAAATGTACTTCATCTTCAAGTAAGGTAAGACCACAATTGTATTGAAAATGGGATCCAAGAGAGAACAATTCAATATTTAAATGATAAAATTACATTTTTTGGGTATCCTTCTGTTGAACTGTCTGTTTAAAATTAATTGAAGCATCAGACAAAAAAAGCTTTTTGAAAATAATATTATATTTTGATTTAGGTCAAAATAATAATATTTGTAAACCTGAAGAGTCAGTGTCAGTGCCTCACCAGCCATGAACCTCACTGCAGAAGCTTATATATAGACATCTACGTTTTTTGTGCCCCACCACTTTTGTACATATAGAAACGCCACTGTATACGCGTTAAGGTTTCCAGATTAATTGTTAGCGTTAACGCTCACTGATATCATAGTGACCGTCGACAGCTCTAGTTATAATGCTCCAAATATCTGGAACAAACTAGCAGAAAACAGCAGTTCTGCTGCTGCTCTGCCTAACTTAGGGCCTGCTGCACTGTCTAACTTAGGGACTGCTGCACTGCCTAACTTGGGGCCTGCTGCACTGCCTAACTTAGGGACTGCTGCACTGTCTAACTTAGGGACTGCTGCACTGCTTAACTTAGGGCCTGCTGCACTGCCTAACTTAGGGACTGCTGCACTGCCTAACTTAGGGACTGCTGCTCTGCCTCTAAATTCTCTAAAAAGCACTCTATAAATAAGATATTATTATTATCATTATTACACCACTAATAATGGTGGACTGCTGAGTGGACTGATACAGTATAGATGAGGCTGGTGGTGTGGCAGTGTATTCTCTTTGCCTCAGTGACATTAGCTTTATAGAAGCTAACATGTACGTTAAACTCTAGGTTGTTTTTTTATAAAAAGAGTGTTGACTTTCACAAAGGGCCTTAAAATTAAGATAGTTTGAGGTTTAAAGATCATTGAACATAAATACTGGTCCTCCATTGGAATGTTCCTTCAACTACAGCATATTCAAAATCAGAAACCGGTTTATTACCAGTTTACACGTACGAGGAATTTGACTTGGTGTCGTGGTGCATATATAAATATTATACTCTGTATTGAGGTCTCTTTAAATAAAATATAATGTGTGAACCAGGCTTGGATTTTCATCATTTTAGGGGCAAGGCCATTTGGCCTTTGGTGTCACACGTTTTTTCAGCGTGCAAAGGCCACATGCCAGGGCACAAAGGCCATTGAGGGAAAAATTAGGATTTGGAGCTTACAAATAAATAACTTCACTTTCTAATGACAAAAAACAAATCACTTTTTTAATATCAATAATCGTATCATCATATAGGCCTATGCCTCCTTATCATCTAAAATGAAATACTTTACTTTGAATAATTAGTGTTTGGTATGTTTTCCATCTACTATTTCTCCCATTCACAAATCCAAAATGAAATCTAAAAATCTATTAATATGTAACAAATATATTCAATTTCAGAGCAGAAGAAACTCTGCACATACATCATTCAGCAGTGCACAGTGAAGCTCCAACATCCAACTGTATGAACAAGCAATACTTTGAAATGCAAAAGTGTGTGTGTGTGTGTGTGTGTGTCTCTTTAATCAACTCCTCACAGCTCCTCATATCTGTTCAGAAACTAGACAAAAGTTAAACAAGTACAAACCACAGACTGTCTCTGTCATGGCGAGTACAGTCGCTGCTTTAATTCTGTATTTAGGACGTTGTTGTGAGTGTGGATGGAGCAGCTACAACGTTAGTTTAGCCTGATCGATCCAATCTCCATTCACAAAACACGCATTTTAAAAGGTTTTTCGCATGCCGTCTTGTCTGCACACTTGTCAAAAGCATTAAAGCATGGTTTTTACTAACCGTTATCAGTATGTAGTTACTTCGGCATCATTTTGAAACGTGTATTACAATTCAATCACGGTAACATAGGTTAATTTGGTCGTAGTTGGTTTCCACCACAGTATTTACTTGGAGATAATCCCCGCCCCCTCTCCAGCGCATCGTGTTTGAATGACAGGAGTAAACACAGCTGACAGCCGCAGTGAAACTCCAGCGGTTAGAGCAATGCGAGTATTCGCATCACGTCCGTTGTGAACGCAGCATAATGCAGTTCAGAAACCACTGTTCTGACGCTTTTAAAGCAACTTTTAACAGTGTGAGGGGCCCAAAGGCCATGGTGGCCGTAGGACGTACAATTATTTGTGGGGCATAACGGCCAGACCGAGGGGCTACGACGGCCATGGCCGCCGTGAAAATCCCACCCTGGTGTGAACCGATTCATTTCACAGAAAACAACATGAAGACACGCTGTATCATGGAAGGACTCGACCTACAGATGTTTTCCTCTCAGCATTATCTGCACACTGGATCAGTGCAGCTGTCAGTGATTCAAATCCACCAAATCAATATGAGAGCTGGACACCTCAAGATAGCCTGGTCCCTGGGCAGAGGAGGACGTCCAGGGTCCAGTGGGATATGACCTCATTATCCCAGGAACAATAGGATCCATAATCTCACTGTGTTCACAAAGGATCACACACACAGCCACACCAGAGAGCAATGAGCTCTGAGGTGAAATCAACTCTAGTGTCACCTTTATACTTGATTATTCATTTATAATTGTATGCCAGTGACAAGCAATAACTTTGGTCTGTATTACTTCTTGCACTATTTAATGGTTCTTTAAAGGTGACCTATCATGCTATATTTAAATGATATAGTGTATGACCATACCTATATAAGGTATATTTATACATTTTATTTTTCAAAATACCAAACAGATCATTTTTTAGCCATGCCTCGTTTCGCTCATTTTCGCTTTATTCCAAACCTGCCTATGAAAATTCTGAGCAGCAGCTGACCACGCCCCCAGCAGAAGAGCCGGCGAGAGTCACGTTACCATGCTTGCTGTGATTACTAGTGTGGAATACACATGTCATCTCAGAGCAATGCATGTGTTCAAGCATATTATCAATTTGATCCAGAAACTGAAGCAGCGGAGGTTTTGGTGGAGGTGCAAACATCTCGGTTGCAGCAGGACGTTTCTGAATGGTTAGTTGACAAGCTGTTGTCCCTATTTATTTTTACTCTGTTACGATGCTTGCTACTTATTCCATTCATATTTTGGCTAATTAGCAAGAATGCAATGTGTACAGTTTGTAACTTAGAGTTTGTAACGCAAACACAGCGATACATATATATATTTATAAAGGGAGACATTCATATTTTCAGCATATATACAATGGCCTCATTGCGTTTAATAGTTTACAGTCCTTTTCTTCCAACATCGTGCAACAACCGTTGGAAAGTTCACACACAACCTTATGCTTGTGAAATCAGAATATTCTTTACCCATCCCAACATGAATAATCACGACACACTTGATATCAACTCGGAACTTTATTGTCAAAATCAACGGTTATTTGAACCCATAAAAAACAGGAGCTTTGTGAGCTGGTGCTGGGGCTTCCTTGGAGAGAGGAGCAGAGTGGTGATTCCGGCCTGCGTTGTCCTCTGATCCGTGAAATGTCTATGTTGGGTTCAGACAGCAGCCAAATTGAACCGTGTGGCATACCCGGCGATGACCTCCTCCCTGTCAGGTTGCTCATAATGGTGCAGGGTCCACAAAGACTTGGTCGAAGATGAGGTCCATCAAGTTGGCCACGTAGCCTGTGCAATGTTAAAAAAAGCACAACAAAAAAAGTGGCTTAGATTAGTATGCATGTCGTCAACAACAACATACCAGGGCTTTAGCTCCGTTTTACTCGTGGTGTGTGTCCCCTCGCATACATACATACAGTGTTGTATCCTAACACACCCCCATTTATATTCATGTGCGCAAACAAGTAAACATACTGCAAAAAACGGCATGTCTCATTAGCTTAGCGTAGCTTAGCTTACAGATCGATGATATATGATCGTTCTTACAGACTACAATCACAAAAGCTTTTACATAACGCTGGAAAAAACGGCACTTACCTCCAGAAGATTACGTTTGTTATTATAACTTACTCAATATGATTTTTTAGAGGATACAAAATACTAATACATAGGAGAATAAATACTTGTGTTATCGGCTAGGCTAGGCGTGGCTTTACAGCCTTCACACAGATCGCCATTACGGCAGTCTGAACATGTTCGCAAATGCCTGATAATTAAAATAAAAGACAAAGCAAAGACTGCGGAGCGTACAAAATAAAATGTTACAAGAACATATAAACACCTAACCGATTACTAGTTGGGGTTGAGGCGACATTGATACGGCTAAGCTACATGCTACATGCTACATACTACAAGCTAGAGATAGCTTTATCAGGAAAAACAACCGCTAAATAAAAACTTACAGCTTCAGAATTGGATGTGTCCTCACTGGCCTGGTCCCGGATGGTTGGTATTGATCCCGGGTGTAGCATTAGTTTGGAGGCATATCCGTGTTGGACTTGAGAGAAGTTCATAAACATGTCCGTGGTTTAACTGGCTTAGACATCCTGGCAAGAGCAGGCAAAAACACAGATGTGACTGGGGTAGCCTGCCGATAGCCTATATGCGAATTAGAGGTTTGGCAATGCACGTGGCCGTGGCTCATTCCCCTGATAGGTGGAGAGTTGACCAATAAGCGGAGTACGTCTTTGTGACGTAGAAAAGTGTCGGAATGTGGATCCATTTTTTTCAGATCCGTTGCAGCCCCTTTTTTAGAGATTTGGCGAAGGAGGAAAATAGAGAGGGTTGTGTTTTCTGACACTTGGTGAGTTCCCTGGAACACCGGGGACACATAATCATGTATAAAAGACGTACAAAGGTGCATTTTGCATGATAGGTGCCCTTTAAATGAATTGTATTGTTTTGTGTCTTATATACGCATATTGATGTTGCATTGTTAACTTATCTAAACTGTAACTACTTTGCATATGACAATAAAGCCTTGGAATCCTAAGAGTAGATCCAAGCGAGAAACAAGCTGCATTTACTACAAATAAAATGCCTACATAACCCGTGTTGGAAAAAAGAAATGATGCCAACACACTGACAAATATGTAGCATTTAAAGCACTGACACCACTGACCAGCAAGGTGTGAGCTTTCATGTAGAACTCAATAAAAAACATTTTTATAATTTTGTGTTTGTGAGAGGGAGAGAGAACTATGGCAGAGACCGAGAGGTCTGATTCATGTCGGCAGCTTAAAAAAACACCAGACGTCATATAGTAATTCCATACATCGTACGTAGAATAAGCCGCAATACATCGAGTTTATTCGATATGTCGCCCAGCCCTATAGCACTTTATAGTAACAATACTAACCTGTTCTACAGTCATTGTGCCCAACTCAAGATTTGTAATAACAACTGACCGGCCGGCCGGTCGGTGTCAGCCTGTTGTACAGGATGTGAGGTGAATGGTACACACACATACTTTATTTGTTCTTTACTTTTCACTATATCTGTAAAGCGTCTTTGAGCACCTATAAAAGCGCTAACAAAATAAATCTATTATTATAATACAACGTTCAGAGAGGCAGTGTACCTCACAAACCTTTTGGGAAAGTCGCCATCCGTTCTGAAGATATGGCGAAAAGGTCTGAACTGTGTGTTGTCAATGACATATTCAGAGTATAAGGCTAACACTAGGTAGTACGTTTATTCATTAGGAACAGGCAACAGACCAATAAGAATTGAGTATTTGACCAAAAAATTGTATAACTATTGTGAAAGTATGGATAATTATAATAACCAAATACTGGAGATAGAGGATACTCTTTGATATTACCTTATTGAATAACTGATGTCAAGAATAACAAAATAATCAAATACTAACAGCTGATCCTTCTGACATCATGTGTATGCAGTGGCGAGCCATGACTTTTATACCTAGGCCCTCTGACCCCCACCCCTTCCCTCGAGAGAAAAAAAGAAGTTATTACGTCACAGCGTGTACTTCAGCGGAATATCAAAACAACGGCCCGGGGTGCAAAACGCATCAATGAATGCGACCCTCTACCACAAAACAACACTTGTAAATAACCCTATTTATGTTCTTTGAAATTGAAAAGGATGTTGCATTGTGTTTGTTACTTTCGTTGCAGTTGTATGTCTTAAGTGTAATTTGGCATGCTTTTATTTTGAAGGCGAATTTACACTGTTGACAGGAAGTTGTTGTTGCTATGGAAACAAGAACAGCTTCACAGCAGGCGGAACTTGTCATAAAGTCCGCGATAATAAAACCCACCCATTTAGAGGGAAGATATGATTGGTCAATTGTACTGTCATTTGACATTACTCTCTCGTTCAGTTACTATAGCGGCCCTCTGTGAATTTACAGCAGGACCACCAATCAGCTCCTGTCTACACAGTAACTCGCAGAGACGGCTAAAGAAGCTTCTTTCATTTAACCCTTCACATTCAAACAGAAACTGAATGGGCATATTCGAAGGATTTATTTCTTTGGAAATGTTATTTTAAATACAATTAAATCAAGTTATTTTGGTAAAACTAATGAAAAAAATATATTTTTAAATATTTTAATAAAAAAAAAAAATATATATATATATATTTTTTTAATGTTTTTAAATATTATTTTGTAGAATATCTTAGGCCCTCAGAGAGGGGCTAGAGGGCCATGGCGGCTCTCCACTGTGTGTATGT
This sequence comes from Harpagifer antarcticus, assembly GCA_902827135.1. NCBI lineage: Eukaryota > Metazoa > Chordata > Actinopteri > Perciformes > Harpagiferidae > Harpagifer > Harpagifer antarcticus. The sequence continues at coordinate 21,122 of CADEHL010001055.1, forward strand.
ACCGAGAGCTGTAGGACAGGGGGACACACATCAGTTTACTTTACCTTTTTGTCTTTCATGGTTCCGTCAGGGTTGAGTCTAAAGCCGCCAACGTTGATGGTTTTCTTTGGGTCAATCTGGCTGATCGAGTAGTTCAGTTCGTCAGCAATGGCCTTGCATGCTGGGAAACAAAGGTAAACCTCAGTGATGGCAACAAACTGCTTATTGTCATGAATTGAATTTTGTTTAGTAGGTTCTTTAAATAGAAAGTTCAAGGGTCATTTGTGTTGACTGAAGGGTTCTAAATGTTACTGTTAATAAATGATACTGACTAACATGTTTAAGCTGTTTAGGACAAAGACGTCTGACACTGCAACCCTATGTGTGTCCAAAGCACTCATACATCTCATGAGTTTCTGACAACAAGTAAAGCGCAGTGTTTCCCCTACCATTGTCTTGGAGGGGCGCTGCGCCCCACCAACAGAGCCCCGTGCCCCCCCTGAAATTCAAGGTGTTAACATTTTTTATTTTTGGTATACATTTTTTTTAAATTCATATATATAGCACCAAATTGCAACTAATCTATATCTACTGTCACTTTTCACATTGAACATGTGCTCTTTTATTACATAAACGTTTTCATTTTAAGTTGTGAGTTTAGTGTTTTTGACCCTAAGAAACTGATGCATTAATCAATAACAATAATCCACAGCTCCTCTCTGCTCCAGAGGATTTAAAAAATGTACCCCAATGCCACCCTAACCCAGTTTTATTTAACGTACGGCTAGCCAGCTTTAGCGTGATATTAACCCCAAACAGATCTCTCTTCACAATGACTTTTAGAGAGGGAACAGCTTAATAAATTACTAATAGTATTCACTATTTTACTAAATAACAAGTAAGCTCAAATAAGAAAGCTTAAATGTGAAAATAGTACGAATCAACAGGAGCGACTGCAGCAGGCTGGATGTATCACTGGCTGGTGTATCACTACAATCTGAGCTGTGTCTCTCTTCTCTTAACCTGCATCCCTCACTCTTATTTTCCTCTAGCGACTCTCCATGCATCCATGGTGGGAGGGACTAAGACGCAAGGAAACCACGAGAAGTGAGAAGAAGCAGGGAAATGAGTTGTAAGAGCAATGGGTCGTCCTTTCCTCGGAGCGTCACGTGAAGCGACGTCCGTTTGTGATGACGCCGCACAGCTGATCGTCTGACAGCAGCCAGCTCTGCATAAATATTGTGGGTTTAATAAATGTGAACAGATGTTGCATTATCGTAACGCTATGGTTGTAGGCATAACAATCAACATTAAGTAATGGCACTTAGCTTTTAAACTGAGCAAAATCCCGTCATTCATGTCTCAGCTGTGACGGAATGGAAATGACAGTAAATAAAAATGTAAAACGAAAAAAGCTGTTCATGACACATTTTTCCAATAAATGAATAAAATGTTTTTTGTCCAATTTGTTGTTCAGATATATCACATATTTTTAACCCTCCTGTTACATTGACCCGTTTGAAAGTCTACCACACACACACACACACACACACACACCACACACACACACACACACACACACACACACACACACACACACACACACACCACACACACACACACACACACACACACACACACACACACACACACACACACACACACACACACACACCACACACACACACACACACACACACACACACCACACACACACACACACACACACACACACCACACACACACACACACACACACACACACACACACACACACACACACACACACAGCACACACACACACACACACACACCACACACACACACACACACACATCACACACACACACACACACACACACACACACACACACACACACACACACACACACACCACACACACACACACACACACACTAAATTGTAGTCTAGAAGGTTTCAGAGGTTTCAAAAGTGATACATTGTTATTTTTTACTCTCACACAAACACACAAATACACACTGCACCAACTCTTACGGCCCCTACACACGGCGGCGTGCGTTGCCGCTTCAACGCTTCTGCCCATTCACTTTGAATCGGGTGACGTCACGCTTCGCCCAACTGCATTGTGGGAGCAAAGCGTAGCTTTTCTCGCAGTGCTCGCTGCAAAAGTAGAGCAATGTTCTACTTTTGAAGCTTTGACGGTATCGTCACCCAATCGAATCATATGCCAGTACAAGCTCTAGTCAATCAAACTGCTACTTGTGTGTCCGGGGCGGGAGATTCAGGTGATTGGTTGTTGGTCTAGCTTCAGACATGCCCGCCGGCAAGCGACAACGCACGCCGCCGTGTGTAGGGGCCGTTAGTGAAAGTGGGGGTCAGAGGGTTCAAGTCTCAAATGTGTAATGGGTAAGCTCCTCCCACACTGGGATACATTATACTCTGCACTTAACGTACAGTATACTCACAATACTATCAGACAAAATGAGCAACGCAAGTGAAGAGAGTCAGCTCTGGGCTATATGGAATACATCCTTGAGGAGGATCACGACAGCGAGATAGAGGAGAACGTTTCCGAGGATGAAGACTACCTTGAGGTAAACGATAAAGATGAAGATTATGATTATGATCAATCAGATGAGGAAACTGATATTCGCCCAGATGAGACATTCATGTCCAAAAATTGTGAAATGCAGTGGTCCTCATCCCCTAATGGGCGCCAGGCAACACTATCGGCAGCAAACATAATGAAGGCAGTGCCAGGGCCCACCAGGATGGCAGTCTCTCGTGTCACAGACATCAAGTCTGCTTTTGAGCTGCTCATTTCGAACACAGTGCTGAAGATCGTTCTGGATATGACCAATCTGGAAGGGAGACGTGTATATGGGGAGGAGTGGAAGGAGCTGGATGAAATGCATTTACATGCGTATTTGGGTCTCCTCATCCTGGCTGGGGTCTACAAATCCAAGGATGAATCGACAGCCAGCCTATGGGACGCAGACACAGGCAGGAATATATTTCGAGCCACAATGTCTCTGGGGACTTTCCAAATTTTCTCAAGAGTGATCCGATTTGATAATCGTGACACAAGAGCTGGCAGACGTGAGAGAGACAAGCTGGCAGCTATAAGGACAGTGTGGGACAAGTGGGTAGAGCGGCTTCCACTTCTCTACAACCTAGGACCTAATGTCACAGTGGATGAAAGGCTGGTGGCATTCAGAGGTCATTGCCCGTTTAAGCAATACATGCCTTCGAAACCGGCAAAATATGGCTTGAAAATATGGGCAGCATGTGATGCAAACTCCAGCTATGCACTAAACCTGCAGGTTTACACTGGAAAGCCAGTTGGAGGAGCCCCAGAGAGGAATCAGGGCATGAGGGTTGTGCTCGACATGGCACAGGGTCTCAGGCAGTACTCGAGTTGAGGGGGGATGAGGGGGGATGGCATCCCCCCTGAAATAAAAACGGTCAAAATCATCCCCCTTCTAAAACTGCCATTCCCCCTTTCCATCCCTTATGTAATGTTATCACTGAACGTGGAACTGGTATTACTGCTATTTCAACATTCATTTTGCGCATTTTAAATAAAATACTGTGAGCGAGGGAGCACGCACACACGCAATGACATTTTTACCAAGTCACTGACGCTATACTATGCGAGTGCCCTAGAGGGCGCCAGAGCGCCGTGATCTGATGTTTGATCGATGCCAGAAGCGCAGGTAACGGTCATCACAATGGCCAAGCGACCAGGAGGACAACGCGATCTGAGGGACTTCATATTTAAAAATACTAAAAATAACATTTCAGGTAAGTCAAGAGTCAGTAATCTTAGTCATTACTCACTACTTTAGTCACCAAAGGTGGAATCTATGGACATAAGCAGCAATAACAACTTAGTTTGGAGTTTAGCTACGTTTTTCTCTCGTGATAGCTAGCTGGTAAGACTCAAAACTGTTGATGAAATGATACCAGCAGCACCAGAATAGCTGAAACCCCTCCTTCAAGCAGTGAACACTCTGGTCATCTCCACAGCTGAGTGTGAACGTGGGTTTAGTCAGTTGAACATTTGAACCACAACTAGAAGCTCCCTAGAGGTAAAAAGCATGTCAGCCTTGCTTTTCATCAAGTGTGTTGGCCCCCACTGAACAAGTTCAGACCAGATGTATATGTCAAGACTTGGCTTCAAAGCCATTGCTTAGCTAACAATCCGAAAGCAAGAGCCAGAAAAATTGAGACCAAAAAGCATGATTATGAAAATCTTTGGAAACTTATATGAGATGGGGGAGAGTGGAGTAGGCAGTAGGGGTGTAACGGTACACGTACCCGTACCGAAATTATTCGGTATGGGCCCTTCGGTTCGGTACACATGTGTACCGAACAAATATAACCTTAAACGTAAAAAATTGAGAACGTGAACAACTTCTTGGAAGTAATCTCAGGTGCTGCGTCGCAGCATTCAGAGTAATTTGCTCACATTGGGTTCAACGCGTCATAGAGCGACCAAGTCATTTAATTGGACGAGAGGCATATTATGAGAGCTGGTCAGAGGGATGCGTTCAAATTTAGTCAGTTATTTGAGGAACTGTCGAAATGGCGAACGCAGATAAAGTTGAGCTCGAAAATCCTCCAGCATCATTGAAGTCTCCGGTTTGGGAACATTTTGGTTTCGCAGTTACGTACAAGGATGACGGACAAAGACAGGTGGACCGAACCAAAGCTGTTTGTCGGCATTGTTCAACTCAAATTGGTTACGCGGCGGCTGGCAATACATCAAACTTGCACACTCATTTGAAAAGGCATCACCCGAACCAAAAAAAAAAAGACTGAAGTGCAAACCCAGCTCCCGCTAGCATTTAAGCCTCCAGCACTCGCAACAAGTTCAGACCGAGCCAAAGCTATTACAAACGCCAAATATCCTTATGTTGCCATGTTAGCAAAGCGCTACCTGGCTGTATCTGCTACCTCTGTCCCTAGAGAGGGTGTTCTCCACAGCAGGAGACATTGTTAGTGCCAGCAGATCTGCCCTTTCGGCAAGCAATGTGGACAAGTTCATCTTTCTTTAAACAAACATGAAAATACAACGACAAGCAAGTCCTAATGTCAAACTGGCTGCTACTAGTACAGTACAGTTCAAATACAGATTATTTCAGTTCATCGAAAAGCTGCACCTTAATGTTTATTTTATTATATTTTGTATTTATTTGAGTGAATACATTATTCACAGTTTAATAATAATAAAAAAAATATATGTTATGTTTTGTGATAATTTTTTCTGCTGTACCGAAAACGTACCGAACCGAACCGTGACCTAAAAACCAAAATGTTTGTGAACCGTTACACCCCTAGTAGGCAGCCATTGACAACATTGGTCCTATTTTGTATTATCTGTATAATCTTTTAATATATTTTCATATTTTGTAAACAATTTCAATTTGCACTTAATGCCCTGTTAAAAAAAGTAACATTGGGAATGTTAACATAAAATATTTGTATTTGAACTGCAATAAAATGATGACGGATCAATATTTTTCTAATTTTTTTCCTCAAATTTTTCATGAAGTGTTTAATTTACATAATGATTTAATTAATTACGATAAAAATGTAACCCTTTAGATACCAGTTTTGATCATATACCAGTAACTGCTTTTTTGAAAAAATACACTATAGTTCAATATTCTAAAAACAATTTTGACTTTATTATTAGTATAATCAGCTGATCCATCTGAGTAATAAATGAGGGACTGTTAACCTACAAGATTTGTACCATAGACTTCCATTATAACCACATTTTTGTATCCCCTCCCCCCCTTTAAATGAAAGTGAAAAAAGGATTTTGCACTAATTGTCCTCTGCATTTGACCCTAAATGTTAGTGGTGCCATGGCAGCCCGGGGACCGACTCCAATTCTGAGGTGCCTTGGTCAAGAGCAATGAAAGGAGTATCTGAACATCCATAACATGCATGTTGTTTTAGGAGTATAATAATTATCTTTGTGCTGGTTGGTCTCCCACCCTCGGCGGGTTATCAGCACAAATTATGTCCCCATATGATAAAATCCACCATGCCCTCTGATTTTTTTTTACAACTTGAGTACTGGTCTCAGGGGTCACAACATAACTTGTGACAATTTCTTCACGTCCTACAACCTGGGTCAGGAGCTCCTGAAGAGAAAGCTAACAATGGTTGGAACTGTACGAAAGAACAGAACGGAACTCCTTGCCGAAATGCTGGTGATCAAGAACAGGGTCCCTCAATCCTCCAAGTTTATGTTCACAGACACCACAAACCCTACACACACACACACACACACACACACACACACACACACACACACACACACACACACACACACACACACACACACACACACACACACACACACACACACACACACACACACACACACACACACACACACACACACACACACATCACACACACACACACACACACACACACACACCACACACACACACACACACACACACACACACACACACACACACACACACACACACACACACACAACACACACACACACACACACATCACACACACACACACACACACACACACACACACACACACACACACACACACCACACACACACACACACACACACACACAACACACACACACACACCACACACACACACACACACACACACACCACACACACACACACACACACACACACACACACACACACACCACCACACACACCACACCACACACACACACACACACACACACACACACACACACACACACACACACACACACTCTTAATTGCTGTTACAATAAAATACTTTCAATACAAATCCTTATGACTCATTTGGCTTGATTCTAAGTGAACGGGTCAATTTGACCCTGAACAGAAGAGGTGTCTCGTCTCTATTTATTAACATCAACCAATTGTAAAACAAGTTGGATCATTTTAAAATGAATTTAAAACATGTTATGTTATGCAAAACTAATGTATTTTATATCAAGGTTTTTCCAATGCAAAAAAGAAAATAGAACAATGTGTTTGAATGTATATGTTTTGAGAAAAACGAGTGACTTGTTCTAATGGAATCATGATCTGTGAGGGGTGAATAACACAATTGCACTAAATATTGATTTCATTGATAGTAATAAAAGGTACAAACTATGTAAAAAAAAATCAATCTGGATTTTGGGGCTTCTGACCATTTTTGGATAATTAAACGTGCACTGGGTCAAATTGACCCACGAATATTATTGCTGTTACAAAAAACGAATATAACAGGAGGGTTTTAACTAGATGATATATTAATGAAACAAAACACTATAAACTGAGGAGTGACTCCACTGAGTTTAATGTATTATCTTCACTCTGCTGTTAAGAAGCATCTGATCAGTGATGCACTGCAGCCTCCAATCAGTGAGCGATACACAGTAAGGGGGCGGGGCGAGTGCCTGAGGATTTCCCTGAAGGATGGTCTGGTGGTTCCTTCGTTATCGCTCCTTGCTCCTCCGGCACAAATAAGCGCCATGGGACACTCCTTAAGATGGCGCACAAAAATCTACTTCCGTTGAGACAGAGGACTGAGGAGCGAGGAAATGATGAAGAAGAGACCTGAGGTCCAGCAGCCCTGGTCCAGCCGTACACTTATTCTCCTTACTTCCCAATTGTTTTTATTTGACAGGTTAACCTCCTTTATTAATACAAAGTAACAGCAGAAGGCAGTAAATGCGGAGGTACAGACACTTCTGTTACCCTTCAAATCACGGGATTGAATTCAAATGTTTTTGACCAACAGCAGCATCTTCAGTACTTTAGGGATGAGTGACTCACCGGAGCAGTAGAGCTGCTGGTCCCTCTTCCCCTGGCTGCTACTGATGAACACAGAGAGCACCATCATAGTCACATGAATAATCCATGAGGCCATATTACAAACCTAGCAGGACAGACAGTTATATTAGCAGTGTGATTAGACAGGAGCACATTATCAGGAAACCAAGGTAACATACATACGTATCAAGGTCATTAAATAACCAAACAAGTGATACAATTGCATTTTCCATTCAACTGATTTATCAACTCATAAAGTGCTGGGCATTCATTCATTAGCCTATATTTGTTTCTATAATTCTTATTAATCTTACTACTTTGACTAGTGTTATTAAATACACTCAAAAGAGTGCTAGTTATTTTTTGGGAATGATGCACCCACTCATTAACAGAGGGGCCATGTTGGGCCCTTTTCCTAGAGACATGTTATGCCAGTCACAGTTAGATCACATCATGGTTCAGATCTGTATGAAACCTTCCCCGTTTAATTATTACAAAACAGTTTTACAAACAATTACAACAGTGTTCTAAGCGTTTTTATAAAGTTTATACATTTTTGATACATTTATTAATTTTAACATGGTTTTGGCACGCAATGTTATATATTTAAGAATTACAAATAATCAGGGTTATGTTAAATTGTTCACAAGAGCACATGATTCTATACCCTCTTAATGTTGGTCTCAAAGTGCACCAGATTTGATCCTTTAACTTTAAATTGAAAAACTTAGGTTGATTTCTGTAATTAGTCAAGTGATTTTGCATATTCCAGCAGATATTGCAGGAAATTAATTATTGCATTGTTAGTTTTTCCTAATAAGTTGTAGCCATAAATGTTACATTGGCAGAATTGCAGCATAACACAAGCAGAGCTCTGTTTATATAAAAAAAAAACGTAATCATGATATCAATTTTGTTCAAAATAATTGTGATTATTTTGGCCATAATCGTGCAGCATAATGTGTGTTTAGTGAGTGCATGTCAGGATTTGAGGTAAGGCAGGAGTGCTATTATAATGATATAATATCACTGATGATATTACTAGTTAGTTTTTAAGAGTTCACACATACCTTGAAAACCTCAGTTTTCAGAATGACTAGTTGTTGGTCAGACACACATCCCAGTACTTTGTAATCTGGATAACTTTCCTACCAGATGAACAAATCATTAACCGGACTGGTAGGCCTACCCGTTACATCAGCTAGTCTGGTGCTTTGTGCGGTGCAAACTGGTTTCACTGGGATGGATTCAAACTCCCTGCCTGAATTATTGTCTCAGTCTGCCATAGACTAGGCATAGGCTGCAATGGATAGTAACTAAGTACATTTACTTAAGTAGCCTACTGTGTACAAGTACATTTTGAGGTACTTGTACTTTACCTGAGTATTTTCACTTTATACTTTACTCCACTACATTTAGGAAGCCATCTTTAGGCTCTCCCCTTCCCTTACCTAACAGAGGCAGCCTAAATACCAAACAGCGACAGACCGGTGATCAGCCTGCAGCCCACCTGTGAGCACCTGCGTCATGTTCTTCTTTATTTTTGTTGTTTAGAAATTCATTACGGATCGACTGGGACATTACCGACATATTACTTGCATTTGCAATTTTAAGTGCAGTTCTGAGCATTGCGTTATTAAATGACAGATGAGCAAACATGAACTATATTGTTAAATGTCGCTGTGCAGTGTGTTCATCGGACGGCAGCGACATGTCTTACCTGACAGGAGCTCCACAGCGGGCTCTCTGACTGATGACCGCCGAGCTGTCACTACTTTACCCTGTACATGTTAATATTTCATCTATGATCAGCACTCGCATCTTACATTCAAATACACTACAAGTTATACATCTCCGGTCAAAACTTTCAAAGTAAAATTCTCGTTGAACAACACTTTGCTATATCTGCGTAACACACCGGGATTGAGTAAACAATTCACATGTAAGAGGTAATACACAGTGAATAACATTTATGTTTCTAAAATGGCATCTTTCACTACTGTGTCTACTTCATTCAAGCCCTTTCCTGTTTTTATTTTGAAAGCGCAGTCCGCTGAATTCCTCACTCGCTCCGCCTGGTTCCTACTGACTTGACGCATGACGGTGAAGCTTCACGTGCTGGCCTGTGGTTGAGCCACGTTCACCCGTCAATCGTCTGCTGAACCAATCATATTCAAGACTCGAAGAGCACAGACCAATCACAGCTGCGGCCACAAATACAAGAAAACAGGTTACAGCTAAAGGAAGTGGTGGGAAGTAACTAAGTAAATTACTCAAGTACTGTACTTATTAGTACAATACAATCATATAATAATGTAATAATAATAATAATGTATAATAATGTAATTGCATATATTTAAAAGCTGAAGCTACTTTTAACAAAATGCAACTCTAAAAATAAGAGTAACCAGACCTTTGTTTATCTACAACAGTACAATGCTACATAATGCAACAATTTTGTCTAGAAATGTCAGATATATAAATATAATTATATACACATATAAAGGCAATTTTTCTGCCGAATGATTACTTTTACTTTTTCTACTTTAAATACATGTTGCTGATAATACTTTTGTACTTTAATTAAGTTAGATTTTGAATGCAGGAGTTATAATGAAGTATTTTGAAAAACAATGAACTCAAGTAAAGAATCTAAATACTTCTTCCACCAATGGAAATGGAAATACCATATGTCTCAAACACCAACCTTTTTACTTGATATGGTCAGACAAACAAAATATGCAATGACAAGTGTAATAGTTTAGACTTAATAATTGAATGCTGAAATGAAGTAGGGTTAACTATCAAGTAGTAGGCAACTTCCAATCAGGAGCTCCCGTCTCTGGCAACACACTGGGCCCTTCTCACTTCGGTTAAATGGATTCCTTGCGTCCCTCACTTGCGTCGTTTCCCTGCGTCCTCAGGGAAGCATGGAGGGACGCAAGGAAACCACGAGAAGCAGGGAAATTAGTTTTAAGAGCAATAGGCGCATTCACACCGCAGTACTTTTCCCACAAAGGTTCATGAGAACTCTTTAGTTCTCATGAACTAAGTTCAGGTTGCGTTCACACCGGAATAAATCCCTGGGGGAGGATTAGGCAAATGAAGCCACTGACGTCACTTCTTCTTCTTCTGCTTTGGGTTTACTGGCAGGCCGCAAACAACTTCACGGCGTATACTGCCGCCCGGAGTCCCCGGCCGGAAGTCCCCGGAGTTGGGGACTGGTCCCAGCAGCTTCTACTGAAGCCTTCAGGGTAAATCGCCAGAACGCCGACACCTACTCATCTCCACCGCTCCCATGTTTTCTTTTGTGTTGCCATAAGTTAGTCTCTCTGCGTTTGTGCGCTGGGATAATGCTAATGCTAATAATGCTAATGCAAGGATAATAAAATGGCGGCTTCACAAAACTTTTTGGGAGTTTTACGGGCCGTGGTTTGCAATCCGCCCAGCCAATCAGACATAGGAACCTTTTTCTCCGACGAAAGTCCCTGCTCTCTAGCAGGGACGGAAAAGGGGGTGAAAAGGTTCTCATGAACTCATTTTAGTACCGGCTCTTTTTGGTGTGAACGCGACAAAAGAGTTCTCATGAACTAAGTTCTCATGAACCTTTGTGGGAAAAGTACTGCAGTGTGAATGCCCCCAATGAGACGTCCTTTCCTCCGGAGCGTCACGTGAAGCGACGTCTGTTTGTGATGACGCAGCACAGCTGTTCGTCTGACAGCAGCTCTGTCCCCGTTATTTCCACACACACCCCGCCTCTGTTAGTAGGCCTACACATTTACTGACACAAACATTTGTATCATCTGTTGCAGACCCCAATAAATAAAATCAAATAAGAACTCATTCTCAAAAAAAATAAACGCCATTCTTAAAATGTATAAACGAACAATAGTTTGATTAATATTGATTAGAGTGCACAATAGAAATAAAATAATTGAGAGAAGAAAAAGAGATATGTTATCTATCAAAACCCAGTTAGATTAACATTCATTGGATTGCACACTTTGTTTGTGTGGATATGTATCACATTAACATTTTAATAGCACTTAATGACTGACTGAATGGAAATGACAATAAATGAAAATGTAAAACGAAAAAAGCGATCATGAAAATGTTTCCAACAAATGAAGAAAATGATTTTTGCCCACTTTGTTGTTCAGATATATCACATATTTGTAACTAAATGAAACATGAATTGAAACAAAACACAGTATAAACTGAGGAGTGACTCTCGTGAGTTTCATGTATTTTCTTCACTCCGCTGGGAAACTGCTCTCATGTCAAGAAGTATCAGATCAGTGCATGCACTGCCTCGTCCAATCAGTGAGCGATACACAGTAAGGGGGCGGGGCGAGTGTCTGAGGATTTCATCGAGGATGGTCTGGTGGTTCCTCGGTTATAGCTCCTCCATTATCGCTCCTCGCTCCTCCGGCAAAAATAAGGCCATTGGGACGCTACTCAAGATGGCGCAGACAAATCAACTTCCAGTGAGACCAAGACCGAGGAGCGAGGAAATTAAAAATAAGAGAAGTGAGAAGGGCCCACTGTCTCCTCCTACCTGAGTGGGGAAGCAGGTGGTCTCTTCACAGGGGCTCTGACCTGCTTTTCCTCATGTCCTCTATAACATCAAGGTCTCCATAGCACAGGTAGATGAAAATGTCCTCAGTTCAGCGTGACTTGTAGTCAGTGTTCGAGTTATAAACTGATCTCTATGGGGGTCTTTAAACTAAAGACCCCCATAGTCGCGCAGGCGCGCACGCACACAGTCACAAATTGCGCAATAATGTATTGCACACCTTGGAGGTACACACTCCAAGTCTCATTAAACATGCTGGAGCTGAGTTCTGCAACTTTCTTCGGAAGCACTTCTTTTAGTTTGAGCTCCGCTTTTTCAACAGCTCATTTATGAGCAATATGTAAAAAATCGCGGTGTATGTAAAAAAATGTCCGCAAATGCTTCTGCACAGGGCTACTCACAGTCCCATTGGTCCAGGCATCCACCAAATGCGTTCCATATTTTCTCTCCGAAAGTAAGAGAGTCTTGGCTTCCTTACAGACGAGGCATCCAAGACCAGTGGCGGCGCCAGAGATTTTCTCTAGGGGGTGCTGTGGGGTAGCTTGACGTTTCATAGAGGGTGCTCAAACATTAAGCGTTTCCCATTAATGCACCAGCGCTACAGTTGAATTTTCTACTGCAACACTCCCCACACACACACACACACACACACACACAGTGTACCCGCGACTGTTACAATGAAGGCTCGGTAATCAGCTCACGGCATATAGGTGTAAGCAGGGGTAAAGTGCTATTTTTACAAGTGGAGAGTGGACCTCACCTCCTCTAGGAGGGTCCTCACCTTCTCTAGTGGGGAAGATTTTTTTTAAATATTGAAGTTAAAAGCATCAATCTGGTGCACTTTGAGAGCAAAATTAAAAGATCTATGGATATACTGTATCTCTCAACATACATATGAAACAGAACTGTAAACAGATTTTCGATTTCTTTATAGATATTTTACAAATCACTCCCCTTTTAAAACAAACCGTTTGAGACCCACTGAGATAACTAGACTAAAGTTAACTATCTAAAGTCTGACAGGAGAGAGTTCTCCCTCCACATTGTTGTTGAAAAAGCTCCTTATATCCGTTAGCTTGGCTAGCTAGCACCAGATGCTAACCACAACGATCTCCGGTAGATACCAAGCCCCCAGGAAGTTTTTTAACTAAATAAACTACCCAGTATGAACACTTGTATAGCCCTTATTAAAAACATTTGTTCCTCAAGTTGTAAAAATGTGCTAATAATGTTATTCTGAGAGTTATTTCCCTCGGCATTATGAACGCGCATCTAACCCACAGGACCGCGCCGCCCGGCACGTTCATGTTACGTGTTCAGTACTACATGCGTTTTACCTTTATCCATGGATGCCCAATAAGAACGGACCATATCGCCTTACTGCCACGGAGCTGTAATAATGGATATATTGCACATGTTTGCTGTAATTCATCATTTGTAAAATATTATACTACATGGGCTGTATGATGTAAATCTTGTACCGTAAATGTTGTATTAAATAAAGTTAATATTATCGACGTAGATTAACGTTCCTGTAGCTTCTTATTGCACTTGGAATTGTTTTAGTTACTTGTGGGCTACTTAACATGAATAATCACAGTTACTATCCTTTTACTCCATCACATTTCAAAAAGAAATAGGCTATTGTTATTTTAACTCCACCACAGTAATCCATCATCAGCTTTACTTTTTAGATAAAGTTTTAACTCACAATTGATCATAACAGGCTTCAACATATACATTTTTATATATTATCAAGTGGTTTCATGTACAACCCACACAAGTATCATGCTACATGAAGCTCTGTTGCTTGGATATCACTAGATCCTGATGTCAGCGTAATATAAAAGCACATAACGATTGATGTGTAAATTAGCATAATTTACTAGCTAGCCGCTAGCTGCTAACTGCCGCCTCGTTAATATAAATCCAGTACCATGCTGTCATGAACGCGCGGTGCTGTTACGTGTACGCAAATTCACGTGCTTAATGTGAACGAGCCGACGTGGTTAAAGTTGCGAATGCGCTATGAGTGCACATACGGGTACTTCTCAGGCATGCCGGGTAATCTGTGACGTTTCGCTATCTCAAAAGTTGGGCCATTTTGTCATCATGCGCCATTGAGCAACTCTCATAGGAATGAATGAGGCCCCGCCTCCCACGCTGTATCCAGTTCTTATTATACATCCATGGTAGATACCCACCTGTGCGCGAGCCCTCTCTCTCGCTCGCTTGCGCACGCGCACAAAATGGCTCGTGTCACACACACACACACACACACACACACACACACACACACAGAGCAGAGCTTGAATGAAACACAGAGACCCAGAAGTAAGCTACTTGTACTCACGAGGCCTATTATGTGCAGAATCCCTCTCGCTTTCAGTTGGTTTTGATTGAGTGTCCACACCAAGCGGCAAACTCTGGGGAACAGCCGGGTCGCCAATACGGAGGTGCCACACACTGCAGTTCATACATGGGCCGCTAGGGACTGGCTGCAGAAAGGAGCAATTTCCATAGACCCCCATGTTAAAATGCCCAACTTTCCAGCAGAAAAAAACATGTTTCTACCCATAGATGCAATAAATATTATTATCGATATAGTTAGATTCCACCTTCATGATTATGAATCTGTGAGTGAATTGTTTTCTAACACGACCCTTTTATTTATATTAGGTCTTAAAGTTTTTGCATAAATTAGGGCGTGGTCACTTTGATGGACACGTACATGCCTCACTGTCAGCTAACAGCAACTTGTCCACTCTGCTAGGCTACAACCATAGAGGCTACAACGTTAGTTAGTCATAGTACTGTACTTGACCCTTTAGCTTTAGCCGTGTTCGTGGTGATTGTGCCTTTTAGGGAATATTGTTACAAATACCAGACAATTAAAATGTCGTGCTGTGCGCTTGAATTTAGACAACAACATTTTTGAAAAATGAACCTTTTATTTTATAAATTTTTTTTTATGTATTTAGGAAAAACAGATAATAAACCATCAAAAAAAGTGATTTGCCCAGCTAGGCATCAAATTAATATTTTCCAATGAAGAATTACCCCTGTTACTCTAATTATAGTGACAGGGTTGAAAATCAATGCTAATTTGAGATTTAACCTCAGGAATTATTGCTACTTTCAAGGCAAGGACACACTTGGATATCTAATGCAAGAAAGATAACTTTTAAATGAATATGCTTTATTCTGATAATATCAGTAACAGGGTTGAGTGGGTCAGAGTGCCACACTCTTTTAAGACTGAAAAGATTGTAAAAATATGAAAAATAAAAGAGAGGACTTAGTTGTGGTCTACCCATGGCACTAGCACATGGCTTGCTGATGTCACCTCCACTGTGTCATCTGACTTACAGTTTGTTCACTTCCTGTGCCAATCTAAAAAGGTTTGGGTAACAGGGTTGAACGTATGTTGAGGGACACACCTTCTGTGCAACATTACTGTTATCTAAAATATGTTTATGATTTAACAAATTGATGTTATCATTACAAGAGACATATATCAATAGAATAATACTAACAAAAGTAAATAAAATCCCTATTTTAAAAGTTATATTTGACATGCAAGTTGGTCACCAAGAAGCGGGGACAAGAGAAAAATGCCATTTTAGGGGATGTTCGAGAGCTATTTGATAATTTAAATAATATTTTGAAACCACTATTTCTACAACTTTATATACATTTTGTCTCAATACAAGTATGTTTAACACAACAAGTGCATGTTTTAGCATTTTGGGCATGGATTATTAGATTTTTTATATGGGGGACATGAAATGTCCTCCAATTCTGGAATGACCCACTAACAGAACTTCCAAGAAGTCTAAAATGATAATATTATACATGTTAACCCCGTTCGCAGGTGTTTGTGTGCTTGGTAGCTTAGCTTGATACTTATTAGCCAGCTATAATTTGGTGCTCCAGCTAACAGGAAGTCACTCAAGTGTCACAAAGTAATTTAGCCTATGGGTAGGTCAAAAATGTAATGGGTGCTGGCCATTGGCCTAATCATATCACCTGTGTTGGCTTTATGTTTTTGGTCAAACATTTGTTTGTTTCACATTTGCATTGATGTAATCAATAATTTTTCTGATTTAATTTAATAAAAATAATAATAATAATTTTCAAAAAAAAAAAAAATAACTCATATTTCTTGGGGGTGCTTAGGGGGTGCTTAGGCAATCCTGGGGGGTGCTTCAGCACCCCCTAGCTCCCCCCTGGCGCCGCCCCTGTCCAAGACCACTCTCCTTTGAAAACAGCCAGGGGTTTCTTTCTTTCCAGGATCTCCACTGATTGTGTCCCCAGTTAAGTGGCAGTCCTTCTGTAGCAGTACCTCCTGCCTCCTCATGCCGCTCCGCTTCAGAACTTTCTACGTGTGTGCAGGTGGTCCCACATTCAACAGCATCAGGTCCGCTAGCAAAGACAGCATCCTCCGTAGCAGCAAGGTTAGTGCTAGCTGCCACGCTAGCAGGTGCATTTTGGTTATCAAAAGCTGTTTCTTTGTGAGAAAACCAAAACTAGCCAGGCTTGTAGCCCCCGTCGGCGGCAGTGGCCTTTTTTTGGGCGGCATGGTAATCGTCTGCTAGCCTACGGTACTCGTAGTATGTGTGTATCTTGTCAATATATTTTAATGTGTGTTGATATAACGGTTCATTCTTCGGGCGCGCGCAGCACGTTCACAGCCTCACAGGCATAGATTGCGCAATATTTTATTGCGCACCTTAGAGGTGAAGTGCAGGCATATTGTCATTCAAGAGAGAATACGATGCGTAGTTCTTTTGGAAAACATTGTTTTGTTTGCCTATTTAGCTCGTTAACGTAAATAATACTCATTACATTGAAAAATGCATTATTTGTGATCAAAATAATGGTTGTTGGTAATGTATATTAGCGACCCCCACAGATGTTTGATTTCACTGGGTCCGTGGGAGCTCAGGCCCCTCCTTATGGGAGCTCAGCTCCCATTGGCTCCCACGTAACTCGAACCCTGCTTGTAGTGGTGAGAGAAGTAGCCGTGTGAAGCCAGACAAATCTAAGCTGCAGAGGTGGGAAGTAAGTACATTGAATCACAAACTGTATTTAAGTATAATCTTGAGATACTTGTACTTTACTTGAGTATTTCCATGTTATACTTACTTATACTCCACTACAATTCAGAGGTACATGGTGTACTTGTACTCCCCTACATGTATTTATCTGTAGTTACTTTACAGATCTGGATGAATGATGTGAAATAGGATCAAGTCTTAAAGGTCCCATGTCATGCTTTTCCGGTTATTACCCGTCCCCTTGTGTGTTATGAAGGTCTTTATGCATATAAACGGTCTGCAGAGTCAAAACCCTCAAAGTGCACCCTGTAGCGAGTAAAACTCTGTAACACAGAAAAGACCTGTCTGTGCTGCCCCAGAACGCCTCGTTGGACATTTCTTTTTTTCTTCCTGGGTACAGTGACGTGCCCATACCAAAATGGACCAATCCGTGGAGCGGTTATGTTAGAACCGCGGAGCCGTTACGTTAAGTCCGTGGATTGGTCCAAATTGATCAATCCGCGGACTTCCTCACACACACACACACACACACTCAATAGAGGTTTCTCAATACTCTAATTTCCCCTCCTCGACTCCTCAGTCAGGTAGTGACCCGGAAATGGATTTCAGCGCGCCATGTTGAAGGACATCTCATTTCTCTAAATGCACTTTTAGGACGAGGACCGAGCATCGAGGAGGCTCTCTGGAGGAGCTCTAATCGAGGATACACTGATGGTTCCTCCGCGGATGCATTTCCGGGAACGGTGGAGGCGTTACGCACGGCCGGACTTATCTCAGCCAATGACAGCTCTGCATGCATCCCCTGGATATTATTTTAATAACGGCCCCTACACACGGCGGCGTGCGTTGTCGCTTGCCGACAGGGGGGGTTAAAACTCGACCAACAACCAATCACATGAATCTCCCGCCCCAGACACACAAGCACACAAGCTTGTCCTGGCATATGATTGGCTGATGCGTCCGTCGAGGTGCGTGCAGAAAGCAGAGCAGTGTGTAAAATATATATCACTCAACATTACTCTCTGTATTACAAACAAAGAGTCGATATTTTTCTAAGACCATTTAGTGCTTCACATAATAAAATACACAACGGCTGTAGCCTAATTATGCTTTAGGAGCTGTAGGTGTGTGTGTTGTACAGTGTGTGTGTGTGTGTGTGTGTGTATGTGTGTGTGTGTGTGTGTGTGTGTGTGTGTGTGTGTGTGTGTGTGTGTGTGTGTGTGTGTGTGTGTGTGTGTGCAACACGTTCTCACTCCCATCCCGTCACATATTGATGGACGGTCAGGGCCCCTCCCCGTCACTCTATTACGTACAGGGTACCCCTTGGAAGTCAGGCTTCTATGGGCAGGGCGTCCCATCGACCTTCATTGCGGACAGCGGACCCCTTGACCGTCAGGCTTCTACGGGCAGGGCGTCCCATAGACCTTCATAGACCACGTGATCAACAACAATGGCCGACCTTCGTGTTATTCTCGGTGGAAAATGCCTATTTTAAGGTTAATTTGGCCATTAAAATGCATTTTGATGTCATTTTATGCGAGTAATATGAGTTGTTATTTATGATTATTTGTGCAGTACATGTACATGATGTTTAGTTTGCTAGTTATGACGAAGATTACTTCATGAATGTGTACACATTCATGGTTGCTAAGGTTTTTTGGTGGAAATGTGTTTTTTCACAGCAAAGCCACCCTCTGTACTTGGACTTATTGGGAGAATCTAAAGGCAATAACCCAAATATTCATGTAGGTCTTTATTTTAGACCTTTAGTGTTGCCGTCTGTGAGGAAAATAAATGGGGCTCAGAGCCTCAGGATACTGAAATCTGTATTTTTTAAATCTTTTTTTCCTTCTAATTTGTTATTCTTTTCAAAATAACACACTGTTATTTACTCACCAATAACACACAATTATCCTTGCTTTTATTTATTGATTTAATTCCATAATCTCGGGCTTTTTTGGCGTCCGTCAGGAACTGAATTTCAAAATAAAAATAACCGAAAACAGAGGTAGGCATTTCGAGCGATTACCCAAGATCCTCAGCTATGGTTTAAGCTGATTGGATGTTTTAGCCGCAATGCATGCTGGGATTTGGTGTTTATATGATATGAAATCCGGAAAACATTTTTAAAAGAATAAAATAATACTTAATTCCGAGTGCTCTTGCTTTTCTCTTTGAAAGTCATCACATAACGGCATTGTAATACACGTTTCGGCTGCATTACATATTACAGATCTGCCGTAGACCTTTGGAAAAACTGAAGAAATGCCGTCGAAACTGAATACTTGACGTGGATCATAAATATATCAACAATTAAACAACATCTTCAATTTCTCTTCACACAATACGTCTCCTTGCAGTATCAACACTAATTCGGCTGACTTTTACATTTGATCTAATTCATAGATGGGTTATATTTACACCATAACGGTGCACAGCTGATATAAAAGGACTTGTAGTTTTTAAAGATATTACTGATTTTCTTTGAATATAAGAATGTAAATACTGAGTCTGAAATGGTATAGCAATATGCTGTAAAATTATGTGAAAGCATGAATAAAACTACACATCTTCAGATGTTGTACATACATAAGTGTCCTACACTAATAATACAAAGTTATTATGGCTGTGTGTACCTTGTGTGCACCGCCTAGTGGTTAAAGCACGTTATTGAATTATTGTTTTTATGTGTTATATTTGATTAAAAAAATATTAAGAGTACATAATTTCATAGGGGGAAAGTAGAAGGTCTGTGATAGAAATATAGAATATAAAAAATCAAGAAGATACTATAAGGGATCTCTACAATAAAACAGTTTAGTGCAGGATGTACAAAGATATTTATAGGAGGATGTGCAAAACAGAAAAACGAATTAACCTTTATTTAAACATTAAATAACAGATTAAGGTCTTCTTTTAAATAAGAAAAAAACGTTGGGGGTATCTATCTACAGATAAATATTAAGCCTGACAAAGTACTTTGTCAGGCTAACACGCTTAGCAGAGAACTCACAGTAGAACTACTTAATTTCTTATCGGATCTGCACAGATATATATAAAAAGCTGAGATTCCACAGATTCTAGCGGTATAAGTATCATCACTGTGAGACCAAAACTCACGGCAGCTTAGGCAAACCCAGACAGCACACAGCATAGCTTTACTGGGCCAAAATGGCAAATAGTCTTACCTTTGCTGTTGTCTGATCAAAAGTTGTGTTCAATGGCATTAAAACGAGAAAAACGTTGCTGAAGGTTAATCCAATGTGTCTGTGTCACTTTGAAATGATTACTGATAATCCATCCTTCCATTTTTGTCAAAAACGAAGATTTCATATTAGCTGCTATTAGCTGCTATTAGAGCTACAATTCTATATTGATTCTGACTTTTCTACATCCAACTCACAGGTTTTATCATTGCTTTGAGAAAAAAGATGATTCATTTAACCCTTTCAGAAGTGAAGATATAGTCATTTGTTCTGGGAATGTCATTTTCGAGCCTGAGACCTGAAAAACAGGCTTGGGGCTTAACAGGTTAAAGTCAATATATTCCGCAGGAACCCCTGTGATATCCAGAAACAGGTTCATATCCACGGATAGTTGAGGTGCGGTGACCTGCTTGAGGCAAACCTGATGACAGGAGGGACTCCAACCTAAGATGGACCCCGTCGCCCAGTCGATGTTCGGGTTGTGGCGGCGGAGCCTCGGATAGCTCCAAAATCTGAGGAATTTGGGGGGACCGTAGCACATGAAACTGGATTGTCTCATGGTGGTTCCCCAACATAAGCATATGGACCGGTGTCGTTTGGTGTGTCACCGTTCCCAGCAGTTGACCATCCAATGCATTAGCCGGCACTGGCTGGGGCAGCTAAACCTGTTGGATGACCAGCTGCCGTGCGAGCTCCTCGTCAATGATGCTGACATCTGATCCGGAGTCGATAAACACAGCCAGGGCCTGAGATTTGCCTGTCAGGAGGAGTCGAGCATGGCACAAGGGTCTTTGATTGGGGATCAGCTCAGAGGTTTGGCCCACCAGTATACTCCCCATTACTGGTGAGCCCTGCCTTTTACTGGACAACGGAAACAAAATGTCCAGCCCGACCACAGTAAAGGCATAGATTACCTCTTCGGCGTAATTCCCTTTCCTCAGAGATAAGACTGGTACGACCCACTTGCATAGGTTCGACCTCCCCGTACCGTGAGTCAGAGTAGTGATGGGAATTCTTAGCTGAAACCGGATGTCGAAATCCCCCAGAAACCGGAAGTCGAGGTTCTCCCGGAAGTCGTTGTCGCGAGCGGCGGTCTGCTGCTCTCGTCTCCGTGTCTGGATTCGCCTGTCAATCCGAGAGGTGAGCTTGATCAACCCATCCAAGGAATGAGGCAGATTAAAGGAAACCAGGTAGCTAAGGTAGCTATCGTGACCTCCTGTCTTTGGATGGCATCCTCAACCCTCTCAAAGCGGTCTCTAGGCAAGGCAAGGCAAGTGTATTTATATAGCACTTTTCTGTAGGCGACAATTCAAAGTGCTTTACAAAACAAATTAAAATACTTTTTAGGAATAAATACATTAAAAACACATTATACAATTTTACAACAGACATTACAAAGCAAAGATAATAAAATAATAAAAATAAACACCACAGGTAAACAATACATGTTTAAAAGGCATACTGTAGTTCGAATATGAGCATCTCAATTAAAAGCAGCGGCAAAGAGATATGTTTTTAGTCTCGATTTAAAAATAGTAAGCGTTTCTGAGGACGTGCATGATTTGGGTAGTTTATTCAAGAGTGTCTGGGCATAATAGCTAAATGCTGCCTCTCCATGTTTTGTTTTTACTCTCGGAGCCGATGGCTCATAATTATGCAGGAGTTCAACAATATACTTTGGTCCTAAACCATGTAATGATTTAAAAACTAGCAATAGTACTTTAAAATCAATTCTTTGGCAGACTGGAAGCCAATGTAGAGATTTCAGAACCGGACTGATGTGATCCACTCTTTTAGTGTTAGTGAGGACACGTGCAGCAGCGTTCTGGATCAGCTGCAGTTTTCTGATGGATTTTTTTGTCAACTCTGTGAATACACTATTGCAGTAGTCGAGTCTACTGAAAATAAAAGCATGGACAAGCTTTTCTAAGTCCTGTTGTGACATTAGTTTTTTAATCCTCGATATATTCTTCAGGTGATAATAAGCAGACCTAATGACTGTTGTAATGTGGCTGTTGAAATTCAGGTCTGAGTCCATCACTACACCTAGATTTCTGGCTTTATTAGTGGTTTTGTAGTCTGCCGACTGAAGCTCTGCGATTACTTTTAATCGGTCCTTCTTTGCTCCAAAAACAATGATCTCAGTTTTTTGTTTGTTCAGTTGGAGAAAGTTCTGAGTCATCCAGTCAGTGATGTGCTCAATGCACTTGCTCAGTGTTCTAATCGGAGAACAGTCTCTTGGTGTGATTTTAAAATAAATCTGGGTGTCGTCTGCATAGATGTGATAACTTAGATCGCTCTTTTTAATAATTTCAGCCAGAGGTAGTATATAAATATTAAAAAGCAAAGGTCCTAAGATGGAGCCTTGAGGAACCCCGCATGACATATTTGTCAAAGTTGGTGTGTAGTTGCCTATTGAGACAATGTTTTTTCTGTCCTTTAAGTAGGTACTAAACCAATTTAGAGCTGTTCCTGAAACTCCAACCCAGTTTTCTAGACGATGTCTGTGTTTAAATGAATGTCATTTAAGACCTTAACAAGTGAAATCTCAGTGATGTGGTTAGGTCTAAAGCCCGACTGAAACACATCAAAACGGTCATTTAAAAACATGAAATGACTCAACTGTTGAAAAACAACTTTTTCAATCAATTTATTTAAAAAAGGAAGGTTTGATATTGGCCTGTAATTATTCATTACGGTTGTGTGCAAGTTATGCTTTTTTAGGAACGATTTAATTACTGCAGTTTTCAGGGCCTGTGGAAATACACCTGATTTGAAGAGAGTTGTTTACTATGTGTAGTATATCAAAGGCCATACAGGGAAAAACTGTTTCGAGGCTATCGAGGCTACAAGAGGAGGATTTCAGATGTTGAATAATGTCTTCCAGGTCTTTAGCATTTATCAGACTGAATTTTGACATGATGTCTGAATTGGCTTTAGGTGGACACAGGGACAAAACATTGGCTGTACCTGATGCAGAGGCACTGACAGCCTGTCTAATTTGCATGATTTTGTCAGTGAAGAAGGAGGCAAAATCATTGCAGGCCCTGGTGGATAGAAATTCTGGAGCTACTGACACTAGTTAGTTAGTTAGTTAGTCTGTCGACGGTAGCAAATAAAGCATGTGAGTTGTTTTTATTTTTGGTAATGATGTCAGAAAAGAAAGACTGTCGTGCCTTTTTTATTTCCTGATTATAAACGCAGAGTTTCTCTTTATATATTTCGAAGTAAACTTGGAGATTTGTTTTTCTCCACCTGCGTTCAGCTTTTCTGCACTCAGTTTTTGCTGTTCTCACAGTCATGGCTTTTCTCTATGGAGATGTTTTTCTTGCTAGATACTTCCTTTGTTTTAATGGGAGCAATGGCATCCATGACATTTGTTATTTTAGAATTAAAATGATCAACTAGCTCATTTACTGAGAAGTTAGCATGGGCAATTGAGGGAGTAAAAATCTGGGCAAACATTTCCTCTCCATTTTCAGTTAAGTGACGTCTAGTGGTTACCTCTTTCTTAACAGTTGTATGGACGGGAATAGAGCTCTCAAAGGAAACACAGGAATGGTCGGAGAGCGCTACATCAGTCACCACAAGCTTAGCGATGTTCAGACCCTTTGATACAATTAAGTCCAGGGTGTGCCCCTTATTGTGCGTCGGACCCTTGACATGCTGAGTCAGTCCAAAATTGTCGATAACACAAAACAGTTCTTTAGCCCCTCTGTCCTCAGGGTTTTCAATATGGATATTAAAATCGCCAACAATGATTAAACGATCAAAGTCAATACACACTATAGACAACAACTCGGTAAAATCATCAAAAAAGCTTGCACAGTATTTGGGTGGTCTGTAGACTCTCCACCCCCTTTCTTATGTAGTCTTGCCTGACTCGTAGAATTAAAGTTGGGAGGAGTTGATTCTATAAGAACAGCTGTGCTGTTGTTTTGGTCTAACCACGTTTCAGTTAAAAACATAAAATCCAGGTTGTGCTTGGTGATAAAATCGTTGATAAAAATGATTTACCTGCTAAAGACCTGACATTTAATAAAGCCAGTTTGTGTGTGTTTGATATACCACCACTCTGAATGTTAACGACAAAACGTGGAGCATGTGGAATCACTACAAAATGTGATACATTACATACATTCAGACGGATGCCCTTGGATCCTCTGTTCTCAGTCCGAGTCGCCAGCCTGTGTAAACAGGCCACAACACTAATAGGATGCTGCACTGGTATAGAAGCCTCTGGTCGTTAGAGAGCGAGACGGCAGGCGTGGAAACAGTGGCCTTGGATAACACCGCCGGAGAGGGGGGTGTGTCAACGTGGCGCTGGAAAAGTCAGGGAGACGTCTGAACAGCGTGATGCATGTTAGCCGCTAGCATGCGACTACCAAGCCTGCTCGGGTGGATTCCATCAGTGCCGAAGAGGGCGGGTCTGTCCCAAAGTCGATTGAAATTGTCAATAAAACCAAAATTGTCAGCTCTGCAGGCGGATTGGAGCCAGGTGTGGAGGCTGAGGATCCTAGTGAAACGCCCTGCTCCACGGCCTAGCGTTGGGATCGGACCTGAGATAAAAAACGACTTTTCACAGCTCCGTAAAAGAATAAAAAGTTTCTTTAAATCCTTTTTTGTCAGCTCCGACTGCTGGCGGGATGTATCGTTAGATCCCACATGGACGATTAGACGATTGACAGAGGACGGGAGTGAGTGCAGCAGCCCCGGGAGTTTCTCCAGGATAACCGAGGTGGTGGCTCCAGGGAGGCAGCGCGTGGCCGCGTGGAAAAATCGGATGTTTCTGATTATGGAATCCCGGATTATTAATGTGGTTGGGGCGAAAAGGGGGTGAGGAGATGCCGGTGATTGAGGATGTGGTGACCGAGCAGAAACAGCTGGGCTCGGAGAGGATTTTCTTGCCGGCTCAGGGCCCGAAAAACTTCCCGAGTGTCTCAGCACGGCCTCTTTGAAGAGTCTACGACGTGAAGAGATGACTCCACAGTGGCCTGGGAAGCAGCACAAATGCTGTCGGCTGCCGGCGCAGAAGTTGCAGAGGCGGCAGGGTGCAGATCTGGACGGGTCGGTGCCACGGGAGCATCAGCTGGACGGGCCGGTGCCACGGGAGCATCAGCTGGACGGGCCGGATCATCTGGACGGGTCGGTGCCGCGGGAGCATCAGCTGGACATGCCAGATCGTCTGGACGGGCCAGCGTCGCGGGAGCACCAGCTGGACGGGCCGGATCATCTGGGCGGGTCAGTGCCGTGGGGGCATCGACTGGATGGACCGGATTGTCGGACAGGGCCGCGAAGCAGTTCCCGAAGGCCCAGGCAAGGCGGTGAAGTTACGCCATTCAAAAAGCTCTTGCGCACCACTTCAGACCACGACTGCTGGTGGCCAGGTGTCGAGCAGTCGGAAGGCCGCGGACAGGTGGAGGGATCCCACAGAACTGTGTCATGGATAGTTGCACTGAACGAGGCAAGATGTTTAGACTGCACTGATGCTACCTCCATGAGACCGGACACAAGAGACTCATTTTCTTTCAGCTTGACGGCTAGGTCTGTTATCTGTTTATTAGCTCTTTGAAGTAGCACATCATACTCAGGGTGTTTTGATGGCATTCTTGAGTGTAAAAGGTTTAGGGCAGTGCTTCTCAAAGTGTGGTCCTCAGACCACTGGTGGTCCGTGAGCGCCCCCTAGTGGTCCGTGAGTATATTGGTAAAATTTCACATTTGAAATAAATAAATACATTTAAGTTTTCCGCACTCTCGCGGAAATATCTCCGCAATGGAGCGAGCTGAAGTTTCGATTGCATGATATAGCCCAGCGCAACACCTTCATTACACATGTTTCCACTTGTTTGTACCATTTTCAGGCGATTTCTAATCTTTTCTAGAAAAACGATGTGTTTTTGGATATTTGTGGAGTTAGGTGGTCCGCGAGTGTTTTTTTATTGGTTAAGTGGTCTTGGTATGAAAAAGTTTGAGAAACACTGGTTTAGGGCAATTACTGTCCCATGCACCAATGCCAAACTGCGTCAAGATGTTGTATAAGCAGGGATGGCTAAATGTTGGTAAGCAGGAGAGCTAGATGCTAACATATGCTAACAGATGCTAACAGGTAGTGGGAGCCTGTAAAAATTGCGACTGCCTCTGTCAAGGTCTGTCAAAAAACGTGGAGACCCGGTGTTTGCTTGGTCCATTTCTGGCCAGATCGTTCTGTCACGAATGAGCTGAGAACCCAAATGCAACACACCAGGGAAAGTCGGTAAGCAGCTTTATTATAAATTGTTTCACTTGAAAAGTTCTGGTATGAGATCAACCGGCAGACATAGGCAAAGGGCTGATCGGGGACAAGCGAGGGTTTCAGGAATAGGCAAGATGGGAGACGCAGGTACAGGCAGGGTCAGGGAGCAGGCGTGGCAGAATAATCCAGGGACAGGCAGGGTCAGAAAACAGGCGAAGCAGGCTGGTCAGGGACAGGCAAGGTCGGAATCGGGACAGCAATCTGGGAGGTAATGCGGGAAAGACTAGCATGCTGCGAAGTACGATCTGGCACTGAGGTGAGAGTGAAGGGGGCCTATATACTAGTGGAGCTGAAGGGTGCAACAGAGAGTGAGAGAGAAACAGGGTGTGACTACCAGGTGACTAAGGTGGCTGAGAAATGCTAATGCAGAAAATAGGTAAGTGAAGGAGCAGACTGTGACAGATATTCCTTGTTGTAAATGTAACAGGTCACAACTGTAAGCGACCTGTTGACAGCGAAGCATCTGGGGTGTTTTCTGGCATTTATTCTGAGGACTGAGAACAAAAACAATACTCTCCTTGAATCCACGCTGCACATCTTTACAAAAGAAAAGAAAGGAAGGGTTAACATGTAAACAAAGACAATGCCGCAGATCGCGTCTAATTCCCGCCAAAACCACACCACAGATATCACTAAAAAAATACAATTTCCTACGGTGTAAACCCAACAAAAACGGGTCAACAATGTACCCAAAATAACACACATCACTTCCATCAACCCAAATAGCCGGTCCATCACACAAAACCGCAATGATTTGTAACACCTCTCCCAGCACAGCTTACCCTCCGCAGCACTCACTTCAATGTGAGGGGAAAACGGAAATGACATACAGGAAATAGAAAAAGATGTGCAACGGGAAAGTGGTCCCACCAGAAACATAACTCAAAAACATCAAAAGGAAACAATCTCATAAATATAAAATTCACAACCTATTATATATATATATATATATATGTAATTTATAACTAATAATTATGTCTACACATTTTTAACTCGTTACATAAGCACCCAAGGTTAAGCCATGACGTATTACGGAGGAATAAATCCACGTGGGGCATCGGGACTTTGCCCAACTGGAACTCCAGCATTGGGGCGTGAAAAAATATACTCCTTTCAGGTATTTCAATGCTTTACTAACAAATTAGATTAGATAATATTGTTTATATTGCATCTAGAGGGGTCAAATTAACACAGTCTAACACATATTTCACTCCACCTGCATTTTGAAAAGCACCAAAATAAAGAGAATAAGATAAATATCTTTGGTATGATTTGATCACTGTAATCAGGAGCCGACTGCTTGTGATGTTATCTGCTGATGACATGGAACACAAAAGACACAGGGTGATGGGGGGGGGGGGGGGTATTTAGATGGTTTTAGGGGGATGGTTAGGTGTAAGGGGGGCACTTCAACTGATGAGGGGGGGAGGCAGGGAAGGCAGATTGGCTGCCACAGATACACGACAGTTGGCTTGCTGTGTATGTAAAGGATCTTTTTGTACTTACATTTTGTCAATGTCTATTTTTAATCACCATCATAATAATTAATAGCACAAGAACACAGAGCAGCAAGGATTTTTACAAAAAAAAGTAATTTTCCTGCTTAATGTCGCCCTGCCAGTTTCATTTTCATGTCTGTTTTAAAGCCTGTGTAGGAGGGGGCTTCTCAGTGGGCAGGGCTCCAAAGAACCAATCTGAGATGTCATGTGGAATCATCTCATTACACTTGCTGAGGGAATTAACCTTGACGTTCAGTAGCAGGGCTGTAATTTAGGCTTCACAGCGTTAAAGATTGCCTGTCAGGTTTGATCCGGTGCCAGCTTTGTACTTCACACACTCCAGGGTTTCCTTCTACCATAAGATGTGTGAGAGCTGCATGGAGTGAGATTTGGTACAATGTTCTGGTTTCAGAATAGCTTGTTTCACTAAAACATGTTTTACCTGCATCAGATTTCATGAAGACTAGATTTGACTTTTATTTGAAATAAAAGCACTTGACTTATGAATTATGCCGCTCTCAGATGGTTAGTACCTTCCCCTCGACTGCCTGTTTGTGTTTTTATCATGTTCTGTTGTGTTTAACGTCTTAGAATATTTACCAAATTGTACGGTGTCCTTGGGTGTCATGAAAGGTGCCCTTCAATAAAATGTATTAATATTATTATTATCTGCAAAGAGAACAAATACAATTGTAAAAATAAATGTGTATTTTAATAATGAAAGTGGCTAACCCTGCATACTGCATATTAACCTCACAGAGTATACTATACTATACTAGCCATATTATTTATATGTTTTAAACAGCCACACAAATCTTCTGTACCTAATATTACATTGGGATTTACAAAGGCCAAAGGAGGCGGTGCTGTGTTTGTTTGGCTGTGTCAACCTAGATGTGGTTCAGAAGCATGTTGTGTACTCTCGCTGACAGTAATTACACATTATACAATAATACAGAAATATATTATATTCAAATTTTACAGTAATCACCTCTAAACCATTTCACAGTATGAACATTGTTCATATATAGAAAATGTATTTAGCTGGGTTCTCCTTAGTGTTCTTAAAACATGTTTGACAGTGTAGAGCCTTGTTGTAATGTTTAGAGGCCATCACTTCTCCAATGTGTTTAGCATAGATCAGCAGGTACACAAGTACACCGTAAATATATTTGCCCGTGGAAAGCAGCGGTATCGGGTACCATACTTACTTGTAACCCGGTGACAGTTGCCATGGTTTTTTGACAAGCTCTTATTCTTCTGTTGACAGTGTGTCCTCAGTGGTGCTGCGAGTGTTTGCTTTCCACAAAATGCCAATTAACCCGTCCTCCCCTCCACTATGTTGGTGTTAGGGATTACCCAGTAGATGACTTGGCACTGTTCCCGCTGTCAAGGTCTACAACTTGACATTTCAAATGTGCCCCAGTGATATGTAGTTGGTTTGCTTCTCCTGACTGGAATGTGATATAATGGATTACAGCACAAATGACCAGTGGGGGGGTTGCAGGATGATTGTGCTGGCTTCATGTTAACTACTCTTTCCAAAGCATTGACATCAGGAAAGAAAACACAAGCGCTGCAATATTTTGGACATTGTAAAATAAATAAATATGAACTTTCGCAAAAAAAAGAAAGTTCTATCTCCCACAGGCTCCACCCTCTACTGGACTCTATGGGTACTACTCCTCAACAATGATACGAGAGCGTTCACACACTGAATTTGCATAAACGTAGCCGGCCAATCAGGGTGAGCCTACCTGAATGCCCGCGCAGGCCGCACAGTATATAAGGCAGCTACACCTCCTGACTGTGATCCTTTTCTCTTCAGTGAGCGGGACAACACCTGAGAAAAGCATTCGAAACAAGTACAAAAAGTATCTTACCTCCAGGCAAGCGAATGGAGTTGCCACTGCAGGAAACCCGGGCCTGTCCCTCATGCCCGGGTTAATATCGGGCCCCGATCCCCACCAGCTCTGTTTCGAGTGCCTGGGACCAGACCACGCCAAAGACGAGCTTGAGGTGGTGGACGTGGGAGACCAGGATATGGCCGAGGCAACGCCACTAACGTTTGCCATCGCAGCTGTGCGGGTTATGGCTCCGTTTGCTGAGGAAGAAGAATGACTTCGCCTCATCGGTGTCTGGCACTTCCGGGTCCGGGGCGTCTCGCTGATTGCTCCTCCGCAAGATGCCCCTACCTCACCGGATCAGAGCGATTATTTCGCCGCAGCATCGGCCAAATTAATATCCTGGTCCACAGTGTGGCCGCCGCTGCTTGCTGTGTGATGTCCCTGGCCACAGTGGGATCACGCCACGTGGCACTTTCCAAAAAAAGACCGTGATGATCTCCTGGGAGCCCCCGTGTCTACGGAAGGGCTCTTTGGATCGATTTCCTCGGTCACGTGGATGAGGGGAAGTCGCAGCTCATCCTCAAAGAGGGGAATTCTGCGCCATTGTGAAACACTGTCCCACACTAGAGCCACTCCCGCTGTAATTCCAGTAAAGGAGGCAGCGGGTGGGCGCGCTCACGTGATAAACCGCAGGAAGTGCCACCTAAGCACTGTGTGCGCTCAGTGACACTATAGCCGGCGTGTTGCTGTAAGAAAACACCTCACCTGGTATAGTAGCTCCGATTAAATGCATTTCACCGTTAATGTGAAACACAGCATTAATACGAAGGCGCCGCGGTGCGTTCAAGGACGTCCGCAGAGGCTCTGCCCTTTTTGCCATCTGCGGCTCCACAGCTGCTTGCATGTCCCCTAACAAAGTTTTATGGGGAATGGAAGCTCAGCTGTGTACTGACAGAATGGGTGGACAGGACACTGGGACTGGGTTACTCACTCCAGTCCTGCAGCGTCCCTCCTCCATTCAGGGGTGAGGGCCACCAGAGAGAGATCTGGCAGTGGCTCAGTCAGTAGGGGCTTGGTAGGGTCGCCGGTTCAAGTCCCCGTCCAGACCTAAATCTGGAGAGGTCCCAGTTTACCTCTTGCCCTGCCGCGGTGCCCTTGAGCGAGGCACCGGACAACCCAACACATATATTCAGAGAACATTCTCTACATTACGCCAGCAACTGTCCCAGTCAGAACGTGTGGTGTGTGTGGTGTCAGCAGCTGAGCTGTACCAGCTACACGTCTTTATTCACTGCCTGTCACACTGATCCGACACACACCTTCACTGTGGCCTGTGTGTGTGTGCGCGCGTGTGCGTGCATGTGCGTTCGCCTGTGTGTATGTGTGTGCGCATATGGCCTGAGGACTGTGTCCTGTCACGCTCGTCATTTTTCATTCAGTCCTGCAGGTGCACAACGCTTCTGCTAATCTTTTCCTGATAACTGCTTTACCATACTGTACATCAGAGTGTGTGTGTGTGTGTGTGTGTGTGTGGGGGGGGGGGGGTGTGTGTGTGTGTGTGTGTGTGTGTGCGCAGGCCTTTCAAAATTAAATTATGCAAGTAACCTTAACTCCATTGTTGCTTGTTAGCTGCCTGTGTTTCATCGTGTGGTGCAGAGCGGACGTATTCTAGTAGGCCGTCCAGGAAGTTAGCATATAATATAGAACTGTGGGGCAACTGTGAGTGTGAGGTGGTACGGCCATCTTTCAATTGAAGATGTGGGTTCGATCCCAGCCCATATAATACAAATATAAATCTTTGGGCAAGATACTTAACACCATTTAAAGAAGACATTAAAACTGTAGACAAAGAGTTCACAAATGACAACAACAATGATGTTTCTATAATGAAATGAAACTGCATTGTGAAATACTGTCAATCAGGTTTCTTGGTAATGTATTTATTTTTCTCAAGGGTAGCATTTGTTTGAGATACAGCAAGTGAGAAGGAGGAATGGAGTGGAATGAAGATGAGGAGAGGAGTAGAGGACAGTCCGGAGGAGAGGAGCTGAGGGTCTGGAGGATGGAGTCACTTGAAGGGCTGCCAGCTGCCAGCGTCCTGTAGAGAGAACCTGCTGACGGCAGGAAGATCCTCGCAGCTGGGTCAAAGTCTTCTCCACATGCTTGGGCTGGAGGAAACAGTGTGGTGTGCAAACAGCTCTTTAGCCCCCACCCCGTATTTGAACACAGAGAGATAATTGGCTGGGGGTGGATGTGGTTGGGTTTTCTTAGCTCTCAGCTAAGTTTTCTGGAGGTCATGGGTCAAGACTAAAAATAATTAAACCTATTCAATAACACATTTATTTAATAGGTAATTAATAATAATAATAATTAGATATAGGGTATTAATAAGGGAGTTATGGTAGGAAATGGTTCATATCACCTCCACCATGACAATATATCTTACTGATCCCAGAGTGACACGTGGCCCGGTCAGCAGCACTGCTGCCTGCTTTTCTAAAGCTTTCTTTTGATTGAACATCTTTTGATGCTGAAATGCACAGATGTGTGGCACAACAAATGATGCATATAATGGCAATACGTATTTCTATTCAAAATGTTTTATATCATTAAATAAATGGGGAATCAGCAACCATTAAGTATCACTTTCCTTATTTATTTTTCTTTCAAACCAAAGTAATACATTGTTGTTCAGGTTTATAAAGCATGCATGAAACTACATGATGGGAACACACAGGGTTGTGCTTTTATTCCATCTAAAGCAGATGCGGGTACATCATAAGTGCAGTCTCTTTCCCGACTGCTGGTCAATTCTCTTCTCCCCTTAACCCCATGACGATTCTCACTGAGGTTAAGGAAAACACATAGGACCTGTTTTGTTTTTTTGACAATTTATCTGTAATCTTGCCTGCCATGTTATCAAAGCTAACAGCACCATCTGCTGGTTATCATAGCACAGTACCGGGGCTAAAAGCAGAGTTCAATGCGGGGCACAGAGGAAGGAGGGTCTTTAGAGTGTTGTATTATGGCTGGTATGGCCTTGAAGTAGCCTGGATTTCGACGTTCAGCCTGCAGTGTTCTGCTAGAGCTGGTCTTATATCAGACCATTTATTTGTCAGAAGTATGCTCCACCAAATAAGAAGTGTGTAAGTCTGGTCTATACTCCCATCCTGCACTCTTTTACAGTTGACTACAGTGGAAGCTGGTTTGGTATCATTTAGACATTGCTGGCAGGTCAAGTATGTTTTACATGACATAACAATGTTGCCTTTATTTTTTTTCAAACTTCATTTTACAGAGTTTCTGAATTTTAGTAGCTGAAAATGGTTGGCTGGCAGAAAAGCCAAGCGAATAATAATTGTTTGTTTGAAGCTGCATGATTTACAACCCCCATTTTATTACTGATCGATGGAGTGATTATGTGAACATTACATTCCTTCGCATCATTCAGCCGACACTTTAGTCCAGGGGTGCCCAACCTTTTTTTAACCGAGAGCTACTTTTAAAGTTGCCAGTCTGCCGAGATCTACCAGTCCAAATAGAGAGGCGTAGCCATTACTGACAGCCTACTGCCAGATAAATACACACTTCTACTTGTATAAAACTGACTTTTTAATACTTCATAAAATACTGCAGATCCTTTATCTTACCTCTTTCTAATCTACACACATACAAGTATTTAACTGAAGTTACACAACAGTGTTGTTGATACAGAGTTGGAGTTTATTCACACGTCACTACAGTGGGTAATGTTTTCAAGAAACATTGAACAGTGCTGCCACATATGACACAGGGAAAAAAGAAAAGACTCTGAACCCTTTCTTTGCCATTATATGAAAATAGTGTTGCTACAAAAGTATAAATTAGGCTTACTAATAAGACAACTCAGATCTGAAGCTACTCAGGAATCTGCTGCCAAAGTGCAATAAAAAAGACAAAATTAATAGAATCAAACCCTTTTGTTGTTGCATTTTGGTGGATTATAGAAAGAAATGCCTTTAAAATAGGATGCAAGCAACACTAGTTTCTTAACCTGAATTGATAATAGACTATAATCAATTTAAACAGAACAGATCTTAATGTTTGCATTCTTATACCATTTTGTACAATAATTATAATGAATAAGTTCAAACAAACTCCAACTTACAGCTGATTAATAACGGTATCTAGCTTGAGTTTTTATTATATCAAAAACCTGTTGAAATGCTACTGTTATTTTTACTGTCCCCCAAAAGTCAGACGGGGTCAGATGGGACGCCGTCCGAAGCTGCCGTCGAGGCGAACCGTGAGCCGCGGTAAGAGGAGAGGCCAGGCAGGGTCCAGAAGCGCGCCACCCACGGGCCGATGAAGGCATGGGCGACGTCCGAAACTGTAGAGTCGAGGCGAGACGGGGTCCAGAAGCGCGCCACCCACGAGCCGATGAAGGCATGGGCGACGTCCGAAGCCGCCGCCGAGGTGGTGAAAAAGCGAGAGGGTCCACACGAGGCCGAGCAGACATGGTCGAACCTCCTCTCAGGCACCAGAAAAAGCACAAAAGGGTCGTCCTGTCCACGGTCAAAAACAGGTGGGTGGAATAGTGAGAGGATCCACACGAGGTCGACCGGCTGGTCGAACCTCCTCTCTAGCACCGGAAAAAAAGGGGTTAACAGTCGGATGTCAACCGATGGATGTCGATAGCCGTTAGCAGCTAGTTGTTAGCTGTCGTCGTTAGCCGTTGTTGTCAGCCATCGGTAGCTGTCGTGGTTAGCTGTTAGCTGGTATCGACGGCCACTAACCGTAAGCCGGCAGCCGTTAATCGATGTCGTCGGCCCCGGAGCCCCTGCTAGGCGGCGTGCCTCTACCAGGGAAGGTGCCGCCGCATGTAGTGGCCAGCACCTCAGGGTCAAATCACCGGGCGGCCAGGAAGAACCGGCTAGCTTCATCGGCTAAAGCGCGGGGCTCAACATTAGCCGTGTTAGCTAGCGCAGCCTGAACATGCAGCCGCACGTCCCGAAGAAACAGCCCAATGAGGTAGTCGGGTCCTTCCATACCTAGCAGGTCGTGTATCGTCTCCGTGTAGTCGGAAGGCTTGCTGTCTTCCAGTGCCGAGACGATGCGGGAATGGCGAGCGACGTCCTCAGCCATTCCCGCGGGGGGCGCACCGAGCCTAAGTCCGTGTGCCCGTGGCAGCCACGGACGTCTCCATACCCTGGAATTTCCAGTTTTTTGCGGCGTTCGGTACAGTCTCGGATACTTCGCGAGACTATGTCAGGGTCACCAATGTAATGCCGAGAGATAGGGAGTCGGAGGCGGTGCAATGAAGGTATGAAGCTTGCTTTAATGAGCAGCAGAAACGGACATGTTGTTGGGTCGCAGCTCGGGAAGACAAGAGAAAGAAGCCAGGAGGGCACACAATATATGTAGCAACACATATGTCCGTGCGAAAACAATACCCCCAACCTGTAGTTCCATGTGTGAATTATGTGTCAGTGTGTTAATAAGTGATCACTACACCTTCTTTGATAAAGCCACGCTCGCATTGCAGATGAGACAAATGGACTTTGAATTGGAATAGATAAAAAAATAATCATCCTCCCACTCGAAGTGAAAATTATATATTTTGGGCTTTTTTGCTTCTGCCATAACTGCGGTCTTGTGTGTGTGCGGACTGTCACTCGCCAGCGAACCAGTGCACTGCCCACTGACCACCAACTACACCCGACACATGGGGTCACGCCGGCCAATCACAAAGCTTTGATGTGTTCAGGTGCATTATTCTGGCACAGGAAGATTATGTTATAGGATATTAACGATAAAACAGAATATTGTTGTTCTATTTTTAGACACATCTCGCGATCGACTGGTTGGGCACCCCTGCTTTAGTCCAAAGCGACCAACCAAAAGAGCAATGAACCATGAAGAGACTGCAGGAACATCAGCTCACTGAGCCAGGCTCTCAGGCTGCCATGGAACTCTCTCTGCTATCCAAAGGGGAGCTCGTTGCACCTGATTGGAGCAGGAGAGCAAACAGGAGGTTTTAGTTGAGGGTATCTGAGTTATGGAAGCAAACAAGAGACAGAAGTATTTGAATTTTATTAGACACCAAATGTATAGCATTGAAAAATAATTACTTTGAAAATCATGTATCTGAATTTTCTTGCTCCGAATTTACTTATGTGAAATAAAAATGTAAAAATTCAAGTAAAAAAATGTTGAATGTTCAAATTCAGAATTCAGAAGTGAAAAAAATTCGACGTCAACATTTTCGGTGTATACAATTCGACATCCAAAATTGCGATGCAGCATCATCCGGGCTCGATAAGCAATCGAGCCCGAATGCAACCAAACCGACTTCTGGCCTATCAGAGCAAGGCTTTGTCAGTCATGTGATCACAACAACCCGGGAGAAAAATTACGGCGAACAGTGGGGCTCGCCGCTCGGGTAAGTAGTCAGTTTGTGCTCTTTATTTTACAAGCAGTGAGGGCTCGACAGCATTTGTATGTTAC
This sequence comes from Harpagifer antarcticus, assembly GCA_902827135.1. Classification (NCBI taxonomy): domain Eukaryota; kingdom Metazoa; phylum Chordata; class Actinopteri; order Perciformes; family Harpagiferidae; genus Harpagifer; species Harpagifer antarcticus. Next base: position 57,862 of record CADEHL010001055.1, read on the forward strand.
ATTAGCTAGCTAAATGAGTGAAGTAGCCTTGTGCCTTGCTGTTAGCAAGCTCCGTAGTTATCATTAATTGAAGTGAATTACAACGTTACCGTGTCCTTTTGTGTGTGTGTGGACGACGCTGAAGTTGGCTTGCAAAGTAACGTTAGGATCACTTCGGTTAGATAAGTCAAGTAGACCATGCTACACTATACAAATACTCTCTTACAAAAGCCCTGCATTTAAACATGTTAATGTTACTTTAGTAAAAGTATGCTAGTATAATCAGGAAAGTGTTGTTAAAGTATTTAAAGTAGACACAAGTTATACTATAATATATCATTTGTTTTATTGTTATTACCGATGCACGAGTTGACTTAACTGTTGTAGTTGGAGCTCATTTTGAACAATGAGCTAATGATTACTTTCATAATGGTTTAATGTGCTGACTATTTTCTACATTAATAGATGAAGGTCTGGTTTGTTCAAACTCTCAAAATAGTAGGACATGCTGTCATAATTACCCAGAGACCGAAGTGACACCTTTACAATGTTAAAGCTGTTAGATAAATGTAGTGATGTAAAAACTAAAATACCCAAGATAGTGTAGTGGAAAAGAGATAATGTTTTAAAAACATGTTACTAAAACAAAATCTCTTGTTTTGGACTGACAGTAATGACTCAAGAAATAGTAGATCAATAAATACACACACATCAATCTGTGTGCATTTGTTGTGGATGGAACACAACAAATGGTGCTCTTACCTGTGATGCCTCCTCCACACATTATAACCAAACGATATCATTCAAACTATAAGTAACAGTTCTAGCTACTTGACTTTAGACAAACAATTCAAAAGACAAAATCAACACAATTTATTGAAAGACCAATCTTTATTTTACGGTGCCTCTCCTTTTGTTTGTGTTATTAAACCCTGTCAATCTAAAAAACTGAGCAACTCAACAGTTAACTTTATATTTCTTATTGTCCAAAGCATCTATTACACTATTTGTTCCCCTCTCATATTCACAGGATGGATGATTAGAGACTTTGGGGGAAACCTCAGCTTTATGAACGTCCTGTCTGTTGGTTTGGCCAGAGAGGGCTGAGGGGCTTTCCCTGCGAGGAGGACCAGGCCTGAGGGAGGAGGACCAGGCCTGAGGGAGGAGGACTAGGCCTGAGGGAGGAGGACCAGGCCTGATGGAGGAGGACCAGGCCTGAGGGAGGAGGACGAGGCCTGAGGGAGGAGGACCAGGCCTGATGGAGGAGGACCAGGCCTGATGGAGGAGGACCAGGCCTGATGGAGGAGGACCAGGCCTGATGGAGGAGGACCAGGCCTGAGGGAGGAGGGCCTGCACCAGCTGCACCTACCGAACTTAGACCATGCTGGGCATAGCTGTTACCACCTGCACAGGCCTAGCCTGTCACTTTATTTGACAAAATGTCAAATATCAATTAACAGATTAACATTTAGTGTAATTTATGAATATTATTTTGGTTTTTTAAATCCAACAGTGTACTACAAAGACAATCAGATTATGAATAAAGCGTTCTAAATTCATCAACATTGAACTAAATGTATTATTAAAATAATATTGAACTGTTATCAAAACGTAGTGCAACTGTAGAAGCTTGCTCTGTTCGGTTGTCTCACTGAAAGAATCACTTTTAACATGTTTTTTAACAGTCAGTATGCAGAGACAAAGGGTCGCAGTTCTCACTATGTTCAATCATATTTGCCTTAAATACATTGAAATGTGAAAGTTGAACAAAAAAGTTATGTTGCTTGGTAAAATGTAAATGATCTAGTATTTAGTCATGTTTAATAGCATGTAAATCAGTGTATTAGGGTGCATTCACACCTCCGCTCTCTGGTGCGCACCAGACCACAGTTTGTTACATTTTTCAGAAGGTTCGGTTTGCGTTCACACAGTCAAAACTCAAACGGACTATAAACTTTAAACACAAGTCATGTGCACGGAAATCCTGTTCAACCATTGGTCAGACATTAAGGGGGTAAAAACGCAAATCCCGGCAATTTCTACCGGAGCCTCCGCCATGGAGCATCGGCACTTTCGGCAGGTTATTCTCATGCTGCTGTTAATCTGGAGATCAACAGACACTAGCGGCCCGCGCATATGATTATATAATCAGTAGGGCTGTCAAGTTAACGCGTTAATAATGCGTTAACGCAAAAAAATATTAACGCCATTAATCATTTTAACGCAATTAAGGCATGTGTATTTTTTGTCCTCGGCCGCCCCATAGTTTCAGAGAGCATCGAGTTTAAAATACATTCTACAAGCTGATGCTGACAGTCCCGCTCCTGTCGCCCGCTTGTGGCAGACCCAGCAGACCACACTTCCACGCTCACTGGCAGGCACCGACTGGCCATCGGGAGGACCGTGTATGGAAAGCCATTTGCGCCATTATTCGCGGGGGACCTCCCCGTTTATTCGCGCAAATAAACGGACCTCCCCGTTAATTTGCGCGAATAAACGGGGAGGTCCGTTTAATAAATGGGGAGGTCCGTTTGAGTTCAAGGTTTCAGTAACCAATCAGTGAAGAGCAAAGCCAGACGAAAGCAATCTGTAGATGAAATGTTCCTGACATTGTGAGGCTGTAAATTGTACGTTATTTCAGATTCAGGGGACTATGTATTAATTTGCCTTTCAATATAATAAATATATCAATCAATATAGCCTGCCTTCATTGTCTTTTAAAATAAAATCCTTACCTTACTGAAGTGAAGGGTATTTATGTCTCCTTAAATCACCTTTTAAATGTACTTCTTATAACATGGCATGGTGTAACATATCAAAATGTTCAGTCTCTAGTCTTGCTAGAAATGCAATGTCACTCACCTTAGAGCACTGTCTTATGATATACTTAGCTTAGAAATCAGATTTTTGGAAAACTTCAAAACTCTTGTGAAAACACAGATGTACTCATGTCATCCATTTGTTTTGGTGTTTCAGATTTGGTTTACCAACGTTTTTGGTTCACAAAAGTAGTGAAATATATGAATTACACTATAGGCCTATATAAATGTGTTGTTCATGTCTAAAATGAAAATGTGTAAATTAGAATTTGGAGTAAAATAGTTCTATCACTCTACTTTCACCACAGAAAAGTCACATCAGGACTGATTCATGACTTCATATTCCATACTGAGGTTCACGTGATGTGTACAAATACAAATTGAGAATTAAAACTTTTTTTTTCAACCAACTATTTATGTTAACATAAGAAACTGTAAAATCTCAATATTTACAATACAGGGTTCATACACTTTTTCACCAATGATTTTCAATTACTTTTCCATGACCAAAAAAAATTACTCTTTCATGTGGCTAGCATGCGCTGCCTCGCCCATATTCGAAATATCGAATATGTTACAACACAGTTTGCCTTTAGCACGTCTTGGGTCAATGTCTTTTGATAACCACAATTGGTACTTATTCTTTAGAAGCCATACATTGTTGAAACTGCACTTCCCTGGCCTCTTTATATCAAATAGTAGCTCCTGTAGACTAGAGGGCGTGATAGTAAACATCTCTCACCAGCGAAATACTGCCACAGTTGCCATTTTACGTTTCATTATACGATACAGTATTTATTATCATTATAGTATTACTATTTCGGCGATTAGATAACAAATTATATTTGATGCAACTTTAGTTATATTTCCATGACTTTTCCAAAACTTTGGGAAAAATATTGCATTCCATGACCTTTCCAGGTTTTTAATGACCGTACGAACCCTGACAATATCAGAACTTTCTCAACCAACTATTCATTATAAATGTAAAGACAGGGGGAGCAGTGGCATGGTCTTTGTCTGTCTTCCAAGACAGTGGGTCTGGCTGCTGTGTTGGTGGGGGTGATGGTGCATGGGCTGCTGGTGGCTGTGTCGAAGGGAGGGAGGTGTGCTAGGCGAGACTTCTTTGCTGGCTGGGTTGATCGTGATGGCTGTGGTGGAGGCCTTTGTACCGAGGTGTATCTTAATCTTGTGGCAGGCACAGATGGAGGCTGCTGTAGTGATGCTGGTGCTTGGGGGTGATGGCTCTGGTGAAGGCCCTTGAGCCACGGTAGATCTTGACCTGGGTGCAGGCACAGATGGAGGTTCTTGCTGCTAGGCCCAGGCAGCTGTGAAATCGGAAAGAAATGTAGGACAATAATTACTACTAAGTTCATTCAAATATAAAGTTCAAGTGGAAATATGTCAGACATACAGTTATTTTGATTGGCTAAATGTATTTTTACATTCTCAGTTAGCTTCAGGCCTCACTGAGGAGAAGTATTGAGGTAGAAAGCTGGTGAAGCCATTTCCTTATATTCTGTTTGCACAGATAATAAAGCTGGTTGGCAAGAAGGAAGTCATATTCATTCGACCACATAACACAACGCAGAGATACATGCGGCGTCAAACCAGAGAATGATTAGATAAATAGAGAAAACGGATATCATTTGTAAGTGAATTTATTAATGTGTTTAATAAATTCTGACTAGGACAACCACACAAACGGCAGCAACTTTCCCTCTGCTTCATTCTTTTCACCTGTTCAACAGGATTATTATCTGATTACCAGCTCTGCACAGCGGACTTGTAACACTAGCAACAGTGGAGATGGAGCATCAGAACCTGGAGAATTCAGCAACAACAACAAGGATCCATTTGAAGATAGGTAAATGTAAATATTACAGTAATAGTGTACTTTCATTGTGTGGGTTTAGTTAAATAGGTTGTAAGAGAGAGAGACTCCTGTCCCACCTCCCCATTTTATTTTGAGTTGTGCATTGTTATTTGTGCTTGAGAAACATTCCACTTGAACTTTATATTTGAATGAACTTAGTAGTAATTATTGTCCTATATTTCTTTCCGATTTCACAGCTGCCTGGGCCTAGCAGCAAGAACCTCCATCTGTGCCTGCATCCAGGTCAAGATCTACCGTGGCTCAAGGGCCTTCACCAGAGCCATCACCACCAAGCACCAGCATCACTACAGCAGCCTCCATCTGTGCCTGCCACAAGATTAAGATACACCTCGGTACAAAGGTCTCCACCACAGCAATCACGATCAACCCAGCCAGCAAAGAAGTCTCGCCTAGCACACCTCCCTCCCTTCGACACAGCCACCAGCAGCCCATGCACCATCACCCCCACCTACACAGCAGCCAGACCCACTGTCTTGGAAGACAGACAAAGACCATGCCACTGCTCCACCTGTCTTTACATTTATAATGAATAGTTGGATGAGAAAGTTCTGATATTGTCAGGGTTCGTACAGTCATTAAAAACCTGGAAAAGTCATGGAATGCAATATTTTTCTCAAAGTTTTGGAAAAGTCATGGAAATATAACTAAAGTTGCATCAAATATAATGTATATGTGACCTGCTCTATCGAAATCAGTCGCATTGACCCGAAGACACATTTTGAGTTGTATACACTGCTGGAAAGAGGAGATTCCTAGCTTTCTAGTGATATCAGGATTGTCTTCAAATATTAAGCGAAATATGTCACATTATATAATGACTTTCACCGAGTCATCATTTTGAGAAAAAGGCCTTCAAAGGTTCCTCTTCTCTGGAATCCATCGATCTGATTGATTATTAGCGGAGCAAATTATCAAAATACTACAGAGGGAAGATATTTTCGTTTGGATTACTGGTCTGGGGGAAGCTCGCGAGTGTGTGTGTGTGTGTGTGCGTGTATACGTGTGTGTACACGCACACACACAATTTTGCGTTTGTGTGTCTTGCGTTTGTTTCCCGGGGAAAACCCTCACGAGAAACACCGGCTGTTGTCATGCCTGCTGTGACGTTAAATTAGTCCGTTCTCCGCTTGTTATTATGCCGTTACATGCTTTTGTAGTGCCGGGAGATATGGGAGTCGGAGGCGGTGCATCGAAGGTGCAAAAGGGGACTTTAATGAGGAGCTGCAAAGGACATGTTGTCGGGTCGCAGCCCGGGTCGACAAGAGAACGAGAAGCAAAGAGGGCACACAATATATACAGTAAGCAACACATATGTCCGTGCGGAAACAATACCCCTAACTGTAGTTCCATGAGTGAATTATGTCACGTTATACAGTGGTCACTACACAAGCCCCCCCAGAATTCAACCATGGACACTATCCCCGTGTCCGGGAGGAAGCACCACAGGGGCCGAGGAGGGTGGGGCCGGGCCATGGAACGGGCCGTCGGAAGGGGGCCGCAGGCGAGGGTAGGGGCCCTAACGAGGGCGAGGGCATCCTCACCGGGGGTGGGAGACGGGCCGGAACGGGGCCGCAGTAGGCGTCGTAAGGGGGCCGCAGTGCTGCGACGTGGGGACGGCGTGAATATCCCGGTGGTCCCCAGCAGGGAGGAGCGCTGCCCGGCCGCAGGCGAGGGCACCGCGGCGGCGGGCACAAAGTCCTCGGGAGGAAAAAGCCGGGTCCCCGGGGGGCAGGAGCAGCATCCCCGGGAGGAAGGAGCCGTGGACAGGGGAGAGGCCAGACGGGGCGCCGTCCGGAGCCGCCGTCGAGGTGAACCGTGAGCCGCGGTAAGAGGAGAGGCCAGGCAGGGTCCCGGAGCGCGCCACCCACGGGCCGATGAAGGCATGGGGACGTCCGAAACCGCCGAGGCGAAGGAAGAGGCCAGACAGGCTCCGGAGCGCGCCACCCACGGGCCGATGGCCGCATGGGCGCATGGGCGACGTCCGAAACCGTCGAGGCGAGACGAGGTCCAGGAGTGCACCACCCAGGCGTCGATGAACGTGAGTGGCGTCTGGAACCGCCGTCGAGGTGGTGAAAAAGGTGAGAGTGTCCACACGAGGCCGACCAGACATGGTCGAACCTCCTCTCAGGCACCAGAAAAAGCTCAAAAAGGGCCGTACTGTCCACGGTCAAAAACAGGTGGGCGAAATCGTGAGAGGATCCACATGAGGCCAACCAGACATGGTCGAACCTCCTCTCAGGCACCAAAAAAAAAAAAAACTCAAAAAGGTCGATAGCCGTTAGCAGCTAGCTGTTAGCAGCTAGCCGTTAGCTGAGGCCGTTAGCTGGCAGCCATCGGTAGCTGCTAGCCGTCGTTAGCCCCACGTGGATAACTGCTAGTCGTCGCCAGCTAGCGCCGCTGGGACGCGCAGCCGCACGCCCCGAAGAAACAGCCCCATGAGGTAGCAATGGGGTTGCTGGTCGACCCAGCAGGTCGTGCATCGTCCCCCCCGATGCGGGAACGGCGAGCAACGTCTCCAGCCTTCTGCGGAGCACGCACCGAGCCTCAGTCCGCGTGCCGGTGGCAGCCACGGACGTCTCCAAAAAATCCCCGGCATTTCGAGAAAGGAACTCGAGTTCCTTTTGCCGTGTTCGGCTTCGTCCCGGAAACTTCTCAAGACGTGTCAGAGTCACCAGTGTAGTGCCGGGAGATATGGGAGTCGGAGGCGGTGCATCGAAGGTGCAAAAGGGGACTTTAATGAGGAGCTGCAAAGGACATGTTGTCGGGTCGCAGCCCGGGTCGACAAGAGAACGAGAAGCAAAGAGGGCACACAATATATACAGTAAGCAACACATATGTCCGTGCGGAAACAATACCCCTAACTGTAGTTCCATGAGTGAATTATGTCACACGTTTATTTTTAAATGAGTCGTTGCGACTTCCGACTGATTTCGATAGAGCGTGTCACATATGTTATCTAATCACCGAAATAGTAATACTATAATGATAATAAATACCTTATTGTATAATGAAACGTAAAATGGCAACTGTGGTAGTAGAGATGTTTACAATCATGCCCCCTACTCTACAGGAGCTACTATTTGATATAAAGCTGCCAAGATGCCAGGGAACTGCAGTTTCAAAAAGTATGTGAACCCTTTGGATCCTCCACACATAGCGTTGTGTGTTCCTTCCAAACAACTCAGCTTTGGTTTCATCTGTCCACAGAATATTTTGCCAGTAGTGCTGTGGAACATCCAGGTGCTCTTTTGCAAACTTCAAACGTGCAGCAATGTTTTTTCTGGACAGCAGTGGCTTCCTCTGTGGTGTCCTCCCATGAACTCCATTCTTGTTCAGTGTTTTACGTATCGTAGATTCGTCAACAGAGACGTTAGCATGTGCCAGAGATTTCTTTAAGTCTCTAGCTGACACTCTAGGATTCTTCTTCACCTCATTGAGCATTCTGTGCTGTGCTCTTGCAGTCATCTTTACAGGACGGCCACTCCTAGGGAGAGTTGCAACAGTGCTGAACTTTCTCCATGTATAGACAATGTGTCTTACCGTGGACTGATGAACATCAAGGCTTTCAGAGATACTTCTGTAACCCTTTGCAGCTTTATGTAAGTTAACTATTCTTAATCGTAGGTCTTCAGAGAGCTCTTTTGTGCGAGGCATGGTTCACATCTGGCAATGCTTCTTAAGAATAGCAAATTGAAAACTGGTGTGTATTTTTTATAGGGCAGGGCAGCTTTAACCAACACCTCCAATCTCGTCTCATTGATTGGACTCCAGGTTGGCTGACTCCTGACTCTAATTAGCTCTTGAAGAAGTCTTTAGCCTAGTGTGGTGTCTCGTCAATTGTGTTAGTCGTGTTTGTTTTATGTCTGTCACTTCATGTTTAGTCAGGTATGTCATTCCAAGTCTAGTCAGGTTTCTATGTAGAGTCACGTTTCTTGTTACTTCATGTCTTGTCTGTCTATTTCATATCATGTCTCGTTTTCCCATTTCCTGTTTTATTTTGTACTTACCTCTTGTCTTTCCTTTCAGGCCCTGTTAATTCCTCACTTTGGGTGTTTTTCCGTCATCGTCAGCGTCTGCCCCGCCCCTGATTGTTTCCACCTGGTCCCTATTCCCTCATGTATAAATAGTCCTTGTCTCCCTTTATCTTGTGCCAGTTCGTCTTGTTTCAGTGTGCTTCCATGTCCAGAGACCCAGCGTTAAAACCAGAGAGAAGAGTTTTGTTTGTTTGAAATCGAGGAGTTTTGTTTTGTCCTCGCTTGAGTGATTTTTTGTTAAAACTTTGTTTTATTTTTTCATTAAAATCTGAGCCGTCGCAATTGAGTCCAGTATTTTTGTACCCCGTTCTAACACCTAGGGGTTCACATACTTTTTCCACCCTGCACTGTGAATGTTTACATGGTGTGTTCAATAAAAACATGAAAACATATAATTGTTTGTGTGGCATTAGTTTAAGCAGACTATGTTTGTCTATTGTTGTGACTTAGATGAAGATGCAGAAATCCAGGTAGTTCCAAAGGGTTCACATACTTTGTTTTGCAATTGTATGTTCGTTATTCTCGCGTCCAGGAGAGAAGCTTTAAAAAGGAGACTAAATGGAGTCTCTGAGAAGGTTCAAATTGTACTTTAATTAAAAATATGGTGCGGTAATGTTACAAACAGGATATTGTTCAGTCAGAAGAACAGCTGTGTTCTGGCTCTCGTGAGCGAAGAGAAGCGCGAGCTCCACCTCTCCAGCTGTTATATCTCCTCTGCTCCTCCCTGTGTGCCGGTCGGCGCTGCTGGGGGCGGGCCCTCCACGTATTTAATGTCCGTTGTTATGCATATCAGAGGATACAGACATTGTACATTCAATATATATCTAAACACGCATTTTCTCCTCAACTCTTTCATGACTTTTCATTTAACACATTCTAAACGCTGTAATCAATACTAAAAAAATACAGGAAATACTTCACGGCAGTTTGGTTTCCGGTCGTTCCGGATGTTGTCACATGCTACCCACATCTGTAAACAATAGAGAGGCGAAGTCACGCCCATCTACTTCCGGCCCATGGGACCCCGGAAGCGAAAAATAATACATTGAATTCAATGGAGAGAGAAACGTATCTTTTGATCCCGTTTGAATTGTGCTACGAACTACACATATGATGTTTGTCAATCTTAAACAATCATTTCCATGTAAAAAAAGTCACATTTTGTCGTAAAACTGCTGAAATATAAGACTATGAAAAATACGCGACTACAAAGACTACAAATCCCAAATCCCATTCTGGGTCGCGTAAGTGATGTCATAGGCGATAATGCTCCAAGACTGGTTGCGACCTTTATATATACAGTCTATGGTTGCGACTCGCAATTAAAGCAAAGAAGAAGAAGAAGAAACTGATTTATTCCCTCCAATAAATATAAGAGATTGCTCCAATAAATTCACTTTCACAAGATGCCTGTGTGCTTTGTACCAGGTTGCAATCACAAAAGTGAGCATACCACTTGCTCGTTCTATCGCTTTCCGTCTGATGAAAGGACCAGGAGTCGCTGGACCAAACATATCAGGTAATACACATGTTTTGCATGAAACATAGTCAAGTTAGCTACCTAGCTAGTAGCGAGCACGTTAGTTAGCATCACATTACTTAGCGTTGTCATTTGTATTAGCCTTAACATGAAGTAAACCAACATGTTAAACAGTAAGGGTAGTCATGATGGTAAGTATTTTGTGAAACATTTGAAGAGTAGCCTATCGCCCCTTCCACCAGGTGCTAAGGGGGCGAGAGGTAGGCTAACGCCACATTAGCATCGGCGATCTTTTCTACTTAATGCTATCTGCACAAATGGTTAACATTGAACATTAAAAGATCAGGCAGTTCAGGGAGAGTCGAAGGCAGGCAGGCAGCTTTGCATGACATACTTCTGGACGTGTTTCATTATGATGACAGTGAGGATGAGTCAATCTGTTTGTTGGAAAGACAGTAGTTGAGTGATTACTGAGAGATAATTATTATAATATAATATAAAGTGTTGTTACTGACCTTTTTCTCTTTTATTTTCTTCACCTCACCTGTAACTGCTGAGACCCTGAGGAACATGCACACTGGACTGACCTGCTCTGACAACCTGATTTCCACTGTACGTAATAGTATTTGGTTATGGTATATTATTTATATACATCAAAGGCACAATGCACCCCCCAGAGACACACATGTATTGAGTGTGATAGTTTGCATAGGTCATGTGAAATCATCTTTACACACTAGAAAACTGTAGGAGCTGCAACTTGTTTTGAAAATTGAATTTTTAATATCCGATAATAAAGTTGATCTGTTTTCTTCTTCTCTCTTCCCAGCAGCTCCATCCATCACCGTGCTCTGTTCCTGCAGGCCCTGCTTGCTAATCAATGCTTATATGTTTTTACACAATTACAAATAAAGTCAATGTATTGTATGACATGAAGTTGTGCTTCATTCTGAGTCAATCATAAAATCATTCTGCCTTCAACTGCAAAATGACTGTGGACTGCACCGACATCCATGTAGCTCCCCCCAGTAAGATGAACCAAGCAAAGAGGGTCACCATCATGCTCAAGGACATCCAGCTGAGAGAGGGCTTAGACTGACCTGAGACCAGCACACCCAAACACAACGGCTCTTTTAAGAGCCACCTACAGTTTCAAAGAGTTGCAATCCTACGTTATTATAATGATTAACTGGTTCATGCATCACTTAGTTTACTGAACCGTGATGAATGAAAGAATTAGTGAGGCGGTAGTGGTTTACTGAAGTTACAAAGGACATTAATATATGAGTAACAGCTCAGTGTAAACCACAAGCTTCTGTCAATTATGGATCAAACTATTTATATAAAAATATGTAATAAGTTCTAAAACAAGTATTCGGTATATTCCTTGATAGCTTTGGAGAAGGTTTGTTTTTTAAGTTTACTAAATCTATCGTTTCAACTGTTTCACTTTATAAAAAGGGAAACAGGTGAGTAGAGCATCGAGTTTCTTATTCTGTCCGGTAAATTATCCAAATGAATGTTTTTCATTATTTAGTCAACCCCTAAACAAATTGATTGTACCTTTTAATAATGACCTTACATGGTCGGCAAAGTTAAATTAACTTTCAGAAAATCAAATCTGTTCTGAGAAAAAACTAATACATTTTTCAAGATAGGAACTATCCATCCCACTGAAAAAACAGTCTGTAGAGACTAAAAGGCGTAGTTGTAGTTCAGTCCAACGTTTCATTTGGATTCATTTGACAACAGTCAACTATTTTCATAAAGAATATATATATTTTTCAAAGTCAACTTTATTGTCAATCTTACTCAGTTTGTGTTTATAGACAGAGAGATCAAAAAGACGTTTAAATAAAATTATACAATTTACAGATATGTATACAAATATATATATCTTATATACACCATCATGTATAATGATGGTGTATGATGTAGAAGGAAGTGTGGTAGATGACAGGTAAATATAGAGTTACATTACAGATCCATGTTACACCAAAAGATGGAATAACTAAGAAGCACGCAGTATACTAATAATACATGCAACAATTAAATAACTGCTCAGCATCTCCACCACAATCTGCTTGTGTCCTGTTTTCCTCCCCTCTGCATAACACCTCATCACACATAGGAAAACACAACGCAGCAGTCCGAGGGCTGTTAAGAGTATGTTTATTTAAATGTCCTCCTCTCTACTGGCCAACACAGGAGGAGTATATGCTGGAGGAGGAGATTTCCATGCATGCAGGGTCTTTGGGATGATGATCGCCTCCTTTGTGGTCCACACAACAAAGTAGCCTAGCAGAGACTCCGGTCTGTGATGTGCAGCTGCCCTTGGACCTGGTGCCAGTATGGGTGATTCTCCTTGAGAATATAAGACCCACCCTCCTCACGGAGACAGAAGGATGGTAACTGGACTGCCTCCGCGATGGTCATGTTCCTCTGGCTGTGTGGACACTTCACCTCAGCAGGGCAGATGGCTGCACAAGTCCATCGGGTGATGCTCCCAAAACACAGACTCACTCACAAAGAGACCAGTTTTCGAACACTGTCACTTGATAGGCCTGCACAAAGGCCTTCACCCCTTCGGCCTCGTTTACAACCCCCCCAGTTGACAGTTAGCGATTGTCTCTGGCCAGTGGGTTCTCCACTGGCCAGTGGATGTCTCCTCTCGCTGTTGGTAAAGTTGAGAGACACCGGCTGGACTACTTTGGAAGTGCCAGGCTTCCTCCACTGGCACTCAACATCTGTGGAGCTGATCTGCCACTTGGCAAATATTGCCAATGCTGCAGCGTGGCTTGCATTTGTACATCCCCCCGTGCACAATCACAGACAGCGCTCTGCATCGCGCTATCCTCTCCCATGCAGATCTGTAAAAATAAAGTAAGTACCATTTATTAGCATGCTATAATAGATTGAATGAGCAATAATACAAGGATGGTCCGCATCTGGGGGGGGGGGGGGGAGGGTTTATTTTTCCATAGTTTGTCCTCTTGTCTGATTGTTGTATTGGTTGTGATTGTACATTGTATTTTTCTAAATGGTGTATACATTTTTGAAAAACATTTTGATCAACAATAAAAAAGGATTTGGTCAGGATCTAGACTCGGTGTGTAGTTTATTAATGAATCAATGCCTCTCTACATTAGGAACACATACTAGTGTACCAGAGGGAGTCACACACAGCTGTGCCTAGATAACCAAAATCCTTGAATCGACACACAGCAAATAAACTCAAATGACACAACGAGATGTAAAAGGAGATCACACAGACAGTATAGTCGATATAAAACTGGCCGCTTCAATCTGAAGAGCAACTAAAACAAGACACGGGAGTGTACCTTGTTCTTGTGAACACTAATGTTATCCACAGCATCCACAGAGACCACGAAGTTCTTAAGGAGAAAACTAGTTACTAAAACAAAACACGTTAGTGTACCTTGTTAGCTAATGTTAGCTAGCTGACATTAACGTTACACATTGCACTCATATTACTCACCGAAACCTTGTAAAGCCGGTCCCGCTGCTCTTACAGAACCGACGAACTCCCCTTTCGTGTATATACAGCTCTCAACATGCCCAGACTTGGAGTGATGTTCACCTCGTTTTATACTTTTCGCCTCATTCTGAAAGAAACAGGTGAAATGTGCTAACGTGACGGCCGTCTTTGTGATGGTGACGCGTATTGTGCGAGACCAGAGACCTGTAGTTCACTGAGCGGTTTCACACAAAAAAAATGTGTAACTTCACAGTTTTACGACACATTTTTATTTTTTTGACTTGCAAAATGTTCTTTTAAATTGACAAACATCATATGTGTCATTCGTGGCACAATTCAGACGGGATCAAAATCTAACCTTTCTCTCTCCATGACTTCAATGTATATTTCCCGCTTCCGGGGTCCCATGGAGGCTCTCGGAAGGGGAGGGACTTCGCCTCTCTAAACGTATTCAAATAAACTGTACCTTCATTTAATATTCAACAATAATAATATCTCGACGTCTATAGTTGTAGTGTTGAAATCAGTAGGTTTCGGTGTGCAACACGCCGTGTCATATCGCTACTAAATTCACCTCTATAGTAAATGGTATATTAGCCACATGCTAAATGCTAACCGGAGATGAAGGATTTTCAGAATAAAAGCTTAACTGGTTGTGCACAAGAACTTCTGGTTTTTCAGTATAAAACAGCATTTAAACTGACTGTATGTTTAAGGTACTTTATGCCATTAAAAACATTGATTTTAATTTCTAACACTTCTAAAGAATAAGTACCAATTGTGGTTATCAAAGGACATTGACCCAAGACGTGCTAAATGCAAACTGTGTTGTAACATATTCGATATTTCGAATATGGGCGAGGCAGCGCATGCTAGCCACATGAAAGAATCATTTTTTTGGTCATGGAAAAGTAATTGAAAATCATTGGTGAAAAAGTGTATGAACCCTGTATTATATTGAGATTTTACAGTTTCTTATGTTAACATAAATAGTTGGTTGAAAAAAAAAGTTGTAATGCTCAATTTGTATTTGTACCCATCACATGAACCTCAGTATGGAATATGAAATCATGAATCAGTCCTGATGTGACTTTTCTGTGGTGAAAGTAGAGTGATAGAACTATTTTACTCCAAATTCTAATTTACACATTTTCATTTTAGACATGAACAACACATTATATAGGCCTATAGTGTAATTCATATATTTCACTACTTTTGTGAACCAAAAACGTTGGTAAACCAAATCTGAAACACCAAAAAAAATGGATGACATGAGTACATCTGTGTTTTCACAAGAGTTTTGAAGTTTTCCAAAAATCTGATTTCTAAGCTAAGTATCTCATAAGACAGTGCTCTAAGGTGAGTGACATTGCATTTCTAGCAAGACCAGAGACTGAACATTTTGATATGTTACACCATGCCATGTTATAAGAAGTACATTTAAAAGGTGATTTAAGGAGACATAAATACCCTTCACTTCAGTAAGATAAGGTAAGGTAAGGTAAGGCGATTTTATTTTTAAAAGACAATGAAGGCAGGCTATATTGGTTGATATATTTATTATATTGAAAGCCAAATTAATACATAGTCCCCTGAATCTGGAATAACGTACAATTTACAGCCTCACAATGTCAGGAACTTTTCATCTACAGATTGCTTTGGTCTGGCTTTGCTCTTCACTGATTGGTTACTGAAACTTTGAACATAAACGGACCTCCCCGTTTATTAAACGGACCTCCCCGTCTATTCGCGCGTAGTTTTGCGCGAATAAACGGACCTCCCCATTAATTCGCGCGAATAATGGCGCAAATGGCTTTCCATACCCGGGAGGGTGTGTGTGTATGTGTTGTGCGAGCGAGCGAGGCATACCTGGGGTTACGTACTATGAGTATAGGCGCAGCCCTCTAAGGCTATCGCTATTGGATAATCCCCACTGCACGTGTGCAGCACTGACAGACTTATTCCACGCCCACCTATGACGTGGGCCCCACCTCTAGGCTCACTTCCGTATAAATAGTAAGTAGTCCCTACAATCCACTCCAACAGCTTTTCTTCAGCTATTCGCGGAACCAGTGGGGCCCGAACCTTAGAGGGCTGCGCCTATACTCATAGAAGCTGGGTTACATTACGTAACCCCAGTTCTATATCGTATAAGGCTTCGCCCTCTAAGGCTATCGCTATTGGGTTAAGGGCGAAGCAGGATGTAGTCTACGCCCCACTGGTTCCGTTCGTTACCAGAAGCACAAAACACACCTACTCAGTTAATAACCCATGTCCATTTCGCCGTGCGTAAATGGAGCATCACATTCTATTGGGAATATAGCATTAAAAAATGAATATTTCTCCATCAGGGAACGAAGGTAGGCTTACTCGGGCTACCTGTCGTTTATAAAAAGTAGAGATCGAGTCTCACTTGTTAAAAACGATCAAGAGAAGGGAACAAAAGGCCGCTCTCTAAGTGCCGACAGGAAGGAGAGAGGGCATGCAATTGAAAAAACCCCGACATTACTCATTCTGGCAGGCTATTCAGTACTGAATGTGTCAGAGAGGAATGGGAGACATCCCTCAAATAAAAACGAATAAAAGAACAGGGGGAAGACCAAGATGCAGCAATTCAAATGCCTTTCCCTACACACCAACGCTGGAACGCTGCCCACTTGGCTGTGTAAGACGCCCTGGTGGACGCGGCTCTAGATCCCTGAATAGTACTCACAACATCTTGAGAGAGGCCGAGCCACTCTAAGAGTTCCCGTTCAGGGGCCATGCCCACAAACGTTGGCCTAACACTGGGTGACCACTGATTGCTCCCTCCACCTGTGAGAGAGCATCGCCGCGCCACGGAATTTCGCACGGTCTCCCTGACAGCATCCGCTGTATGCAGGGAAACCAGGACGCTCCCGTGCGCTCCGGGGCTATTAAGACCGCTATCAGTCACTCCTCCTGCACAGAAAGCGTACAGTAACACCCTGGGCCAAGGTCTGTGTGCGAACGCGTCCACCCCCAGAGGGGGGTGATCCTGCCTTCTCAGGGAGAACCAGAGAGCACATTGCGCGTTCCCGCGTGCAGCGAACAGATCCACCTCCGCTCTCCCGAACCTGCTCCACACTTGGGAGACCAGCTCGGGGTGGTGGCTCCAGTCCCCTTGTCGAGGACCTCCTCTGGCCATGAGGTCCTCTGTTCAGCTCGCCGGGAATATATACTGCTCTGATCGAGAGTATGTGTGTGTGCGCCCAGCACAACAGCCGTCTGGCTGTGTCCAGCAGCTGCGCTGATCGTACACCTCCCTGACGATTTATGTAGGCTGCCGCCGTCTTGTTGTCTGTTCGAATCAACACATGATGATTCCACAGCAACGGGGCGAAGTGCTCGATTACTCTCCATATGGCGAGTAATTCCAGCGTGTTTATAGGAAGAGACATGTGAGGCGGCCACTGTCCCCCCACTGCCTGTGACATGTATGTTCCCCCCCACCCTGAGAGCGATGCGTCTGTAAACACCGAGGTGTGTGACGTCACTCTGCCGAGGGGAACCCCCACTGACAGGACGTGGGGATTTTTCCAGTAGGTCAGATCTAAACCTACGGATAGAGGAATGCACACCCTGCGTCTCCTCTGACGCACGGGGTCGCTGCGCAGGCGAATAAACCACCTCTGAAGTCTCCTCATGTAAAGGAGACCCAGGGGAATCACCACGTGACCAGCTGACATCATGCCCAACAGCTGCATCACGGAAAGGGCTGTCACCACCCTGCCGGGTGTAACGCGCCTGAGGAGAGCTGTCAAATTCTCCACTCTCCGCTGTGAGAGTCGTGCTCTCATGCGGACTGAGTTGAATTCCATTCCCAGATACATGATGATCTGGGAGGGAAGAGGACAGCTCTTCTCCCAATTGATTATGAAACCCAGGCTTGACAGGTGAGATACGAGTTGTACCGTCTGTAAAGCAGCTTCCTCTCTGGAGCGAGCCAGCAACAGCAGGTCGTCCAGATAAAATAACACTCTCATCCCTCCTCTGCGTAGCGGCTCCAGCGCCGTCTCCACACACTTTGAAAAAGTGCGTGGAGCCAGGGAATATCCGAACGGCAGTCGATTGAACTGGTACGCTATTCCCTGGAATGAAAAACGCAGGAATTTCCTGTGTTTTGGGATGATGGTTATGTGGAAGTAAGCATCCTTCAGGTCTATGGAAGTGCACCAATCTCCCTGGTGAACACACTCCATTACCTGTTTGATTGTCAGCATGTGAAACGGTCTTTTTCGTATCACTCTGTTGAATGCTGACAGATCTAGGATGGGTCTCATCTCCCCGGTCTTTTTCGGGATAAGAAAATAACGGGAGTAAAACCCCCGATTTTCTTCCCCTTGAGGAACCCTGGAAATTGCTCTCTTTAACAGGAGTTTCCGCAGCTCTGACTGGAGCGCAAGACACTGTGCTTGGGATGACAGAAGTGTTTCCTGAATCCCCTCGAACTGCGGGGGGGGGGGTAAGGCAAATTGCAGAGAGTCCTCTCTGATGATCAGCCTGCTCATCCATCCTTCCATTAAACATAGCCGCCTCCACTCTGAGCATCGCTCTGAGAGCGGGCGTACCTGTTTTTTGTTGTGCTGTGGTAGTCATGGTGACAAGCCATGCCAGAGCCCTTGCCGCCGTTGCTTGTGAAGCAACCCAAGGGGGGCCCCGCCCTAAAGGGCCGTGAAGGGGTCTCCACACGCTGCATCACACACCGACTTTCATCCTGTCTCTGTTTAGGAGAAGGCTCATAAACAGGACCCTGAGGCGGGTTTACGCTCCAACTCGCGGAGGTGTGTGCAGTGCTTTTCACCTCGTGCGTAATAGCCACGCTAGGCTTAATACGACTGTGTGTAGGCACAACTGAGACAGAGGAAAAACCGCGCTTGTCACGGTTGTCATGCCAGGTCACGGGTCTATGTCTAGGTTTGGGTGTTTCCGCTGTCCTCTATGTCATGTTTTCCTTCCGTCGTTAGTTCCCTGGTGTGTCTCGTTAGTTGATTGTGTTCACCTGTGGCCCTTGTGTTTTCTCCTCCCTCCTCACCTGTGTCTAGTTAGTTGATTATGTTCACCTGTGGCCCTTGTGTTTCTCCTCCCCTGCCCAGCTGTTTCTTGTCTGGTAATTATCCCTCCCTGTATTTAGTCTTGTCTCGTCCTGTGTTCAGTGTTGGTGCTTCTTTTGTTTGTGACCTCGTTCACCGTAGAGTGTTTTGTTTGTTGAAGTTTATGTATTAGATAAGAGACCTTGAAATAAAGGTATTATCAAGTGTTATCTGCGTTTGGGTCCTACCTGCTTCACTCTGCGTATCAGAAAGCACCAACCAGAAAATGGGCCCAGCAGATCCGTTCGAGCTGGAATTATTGAATTTTTCCTTTTTTTTGGCTAACTGCTCGGATCGATGGAAGAGAGCACCCGGAGTTCAGCAGCGAGAGGCTGTGTTGTCGGAGGCGCGCCAGATGGCTAGAGAGAAACCAGGTTTGGTGAAGTTCTTACCTGGCTGGATTTCAAAGATCCTCCCGGTGTGTGATTCCCGGCCGGCTAGCCCCAGGCATGCTAGCTCCCTGCCTCCCGATTCCCACCCTGGCACCATACGCCTTGGTGGGTTCCGTCTGGAGTCAGCCCCGGCTTCTTCCCCATTTCCTGCTCCTGTCCAGGATCCGTTCTCGGGTACTCGTCTGGCTTATGGAGGTCCACGGAGTATTCAGGCGGGCTGCTAAAAGGAGTCGTCGCAAGGCCAGGTTAGCCCGAGCCCTAGCAGCCATTGGTTCCGGTTACAGTTCCGGCCCCAGCAGCCATGGTTCTGGCTCCAGTACCGGCTCCAGTACCCCTGGTCGCGACTCCAGTTTCGGCTCCAGGACTGGCTTACCGGCCAACGCCAGCTCCCCGAGTCCTGTCGGCATACCGGCCGACTCCAGCACCTCGTCTCCTGTTGGCTCCCCAGCCAACTCCAGCTCCCCGTGTCCTGTCGGCGTACCGGCCGACTCCAGCACCTCGTCTCTTGTTGGCTCCCCAGCCAACACCAGCTCCCCGTGTCCTGTCAGCGTACCGGCCGACGCCAGCTCCTCGTGTCCTGTCGGCGTACCGGCCGACTCCAGCACCCCATGTTCTGTTGGCAAACCAACTCTCTCAAGTTTCCCCTCCAGACACTTCTCAAGTCCCCTCTCAGGTCCCCTCTCGAGTCTTTTCTCGTGTCCCCTCTCAAGTCAACTCTCCAGTGTCCTCTCGAGTCACCTCTCAAGTTTCCCCTCAGGTCTACTCTCGAGTTCCCTCTCAAGTCCCCTCTCAGGTCCCCTCTCGAGTTACCTCTCGAGTCACCTCTCGAGTTCCTTCTCAAGTCAACTCTCCAGTGTCCTCTCGAGTCACCTCTCAAGTCAACTCTCCAGTGTTCTCTCGAGTCACCTCGCAAGTCAACTCTCCAGTGTCCTCTCGAGTCACCTCTCAAGTTTCCCCTCAGGTCTTCTCTCGAGTTCCCTCTCAAGTCCCCTCTCAGGTCCCCTCTCGAGTTACCTCTCGAGTCACCCTCTCGAGTTCCTTCTCGAGTCCCCTCTCAGGTCTCCTCTCGAGTTACCTCTCGAGTCTCCTCTCGAGTTCCCTCTCAAGTCCCTTCTCAGGTCCCCTCTCGAGTTATCTCTCGAGTCAACTCTCCAGTGTCCTCTCGAGTCACCTCCCAAGTCAACTCTCCAGTGTCCTCTCGAGTCACCTCTCAAGTTTCCCCTCAGGTCTACTCTCGAGTTCCCTCTCAAGTCCCCTCTCAGGTCCCCTCTCGAGTTACCTCTCGAGTCACCTCTCGAGTTCCTTCTCAAGTCAACTCTCCAGTGTCCTCTCGAGTCCCCTCTCAAGTCAACTCTCCAGTGTTCTCTCGAGTCACCTCTCAAGTCAACTCTCCAGTGTCCTCTCGAGTCACCTCCCAAGTCAACTCTCCAGTGTCCTCTCGAGTCACCTCTCAAGTCTCCCCTCAGGTCTCCTCTCGAGTTACCTCTCGAGTCAACTCTCGAGTTCCTTCTCGAGTCCACTCTCCAGTTTCCTCTCAAGTTCCCTCTCAAGCCCTCTCTCGAGTCCCCACTCAAGCCCTTCCCGGGTCGCCGAGGGTGCTGGCGTTGTTTGTTCGCCGCCCCTCCGCCCAAATATAGTTATTTAGTCCAGATCAGAACCTCTCCTGTCTGGCTCTCTACTTTTTAAACGTCAGTCATTAGCAAATAATAGCAGCATCTCTATCTCAAATCGACACAGATAAATGTGTTGTCATCTCCTACCTGCTGGCTTTTTCCTGCTCACCGGTCCCTAGCCCGCTAGCCCGCTAGCATTATCGGACCTAGCAGGCTCCTCGGCTCCCTGAAGTCTGCTGAGCTAACATTTCTGTCTCCACCCCAACTCCACCCTAACTCCGCGACTCGTGTGGGTCTTCCCATCCCGCTGCGATAAGCCGGCTTCCCCGCTGACATCGTCTCTCCCTGCCGCCTACAGCCGGCGGCTGTCAAGCTAGCTATCAAGCTAGCTAACCAGCTAGTAGGCTAGTCACCCGGCTCCCACTCTGCACCAGGCTGTCAGCACCTCCTACGATTCTCCTCTGGAAACCACTGGAATTATTCTCCTGATATGCTGTGGATTATAATTCTCATTTTATCTGGACTCACACCGCTCCTTCTTCCACGGTCATCCGGCTCCTGGTCTCTGCTGCCCGGGTCCCCAGCATTAGCTAGCTCCGTGCTAGCGCCACTTCACCGGATCATGCCGCCGCTCTACTCCCTGTCAGATCTCCGCTCCTTCAATAACCGCCTGCGTCCGGACTGCATGGACATCCTCGCGGATTATGAAATACTCCGCAAACGCCGTCCTTCACACAGAGGCTCTGGCCGTAAGTTTTTATTTCATTCCACGTCTCCACACTCCATCCCGTCCATTCGGTCCTGTCACACGCCCATACTACGCCATCACAACAAACAACACGTGAATCTGACCAATCTCCTCCCACTCCCCCGGTCCACACAACCCCCCCCAATGCAACGCCACCTCAGAGCAGCCCTGCTCAACACACGCTCCATCCACAATAAAAGCCACATTCTGAATGAATTCATTAAAGACAATAACCTGGACTTTCTGTATCTGACCGAAACATGGCAAACACCCCTGGACTATTTTTCTTTAAATCAAATCACCCCAGCAGGATTCACATACATTGACAAACCTCGCCCACAAGGGCGGGGTGGTGGTATAGCTGCTATTATCAGAAAGGAAATAAAAGCTACCATAATCCCCATCCCTGATGTTTCTTCATTTGAACACCTGATCTTTAAACTCTCTGGTCCCACTCCCCTGGTCACAGCCATCATCTACCGTCCCCCGAAGCCAAACCCCTCCTTTCTCTCCGATCTCTCTGACATTCTCACTCAGCTTTCTGCTATATCCCCATCTGTTCTCCTCTTAGGTGATTTTAACATTCATGTTGACGACCCAACCTGCAAATATGCCTCTGAATTTAAGGAAACCCTTCACTGCTGCAACTTCTCTCAACACATCAACTTCCCAACACACAGCCGTGGTCACATCCTGGACTTGGTCTGCTCCACTGGTCTCACCATCCACCATCTGTCCAGCCTCAATCTCCACATCTCTGATCACCTGGCCATCATCATGGACATCAACATCCCCATCCCCGCCCAAAAGCAAAAACGCACAATAACCTACAGAAATCTCAAATCCATCTCACCTTCAGCAATCACTGCCTCCATTACCTGCAAGATGTCTGTCTCCCCCTCCCCACTTTCGGAAAACCCATCTGAACTTGTGGACTATTATAACAGCACCCTCTCCTTCTGTCTCAATGAACTGGCCCCCACAAAAACAAAACATGTCTCTTTCATACACTCCGCCCCCTGGTATACCCCCGAACTCCGCCAAATGAAATCAAGGAAACGTCAACTTGAACGCCAACACAAGAAAACCACACTAACAGTCCATCTTCAAATCTACAAAGACTATCTCCAGCAGTACAGTAACGCACTCAAAGCAGCCCGGTCTAATTACTACTCACAACTCATTCAGTCTGGCTCCAGCAACCCCAAGCGTCTGTTCTCCACCATCAGCAAACTTCTCAAACCCTGTGACAACGCCACCTCATCCTTCACCACCGAACAGTGCAACTCCTTCCTCTCGTTTTTCCAAACCAAAATCAGCAACATTTACAGCAATCTGACACCCTCATCAGCACCCCCCACCTCCCCTCCTGGCTCCCCCCCTTCACCTCACACCCCCTGTCCCACTTCTCCCCTGTGACCCCCATGCAACTGTCCGACCTCATGACTGGAATTAACTCCACCTGCACACTTGACCCAATGCCCTCCAAATTTGTTAAAGAGAGCCTCCCTGCCATCTCCCAACTCATCGCCACCATCATTAACTCCTCCCTCAGATCTGGATCAGTTCCCCCCCTCTCTCAAACTGGCTGCTGTCACACCCATTCTCAAAAGACCTGGACTCACACCTGACATCATGTCCAACTTCCGGCCCATCTCAAATCTCCCCTTTCTGTCCAAAATACTTGAACGTGTCGTTGCCTCACAACTTAAAGCCCACCTCAGCTCCAATGATCTCTTTGAGCCATTTCAATCCGGTTTCCGATCAAAACACAGCACCGAAACAGCTCTTCTCAAAATCACAAACGACCTCCTCCTCTCCTCTGACTCTGGCAACCTTAACATCCTCATCCTCCTCGACCTCACCGCAGCATTCGACACCATCAACCACGCCATCCTGCTGTCCCTCCTCGAATCATCACTGAACATCACCGACACTGCACTCTCCTGGCTGAAATCCTACCTCACCGACAGACATCAGTTTATCAACATCAACAACTGCACCTCCTCCACTGCTCCTCTGTCCCAAGGTGTCCCCCAGGGTTCGGTGCTTGGCCCCCTCCTCTTCATCCTCTATATGCTCCCCCTTGGCAAAATAATTCGTCGCCACAACCTTCAATTTCACTGCTACGCCGATGACATCCAACTTTATATCTCAACAAAAACCATCACCCCCCACAACACACTCCACTCTCACCAACTGTCTCTCAGAAATAAAAGCATGGATGCAAACAAACTATCTCCAACTGAACAGTGCCAAATCAGACATCATCATCATTGGCCCCCCATCCCGTATCAAAGACATCCAGAATTTCAACTTCACCATTGACAGCCACACTCTATCTCCCCCCCCTCACATCCGCAACCTCGGAGTCATCTTCGACAGTCAGCTCAAATTCAACCACCACATAAATCACATCACCAGGACCGCCTTTTTCCACCTCAAAAACATTGCCCGTCTCCGCCCATCACTCTCCTCCTCTGCTGCTGAAACCCTGATTCATGCATTCATCACTTCACGACTCGACTACTGCAATAGCATCCTCTACGGCATACCATCCAACCTCCTCAATAAACTCCAACATATCCAGAACTCTGTTGCCCGCCTCCTCACCCACACCCGCTCCCGAGACCACATCACTCCCGTCCTCCAGAACCTCCACTGGCTCCCCGTCCGTCAAAGAATCAACTTCAAAGTCCTCCTCATTACCCACAAAGCCCTCAACAATCAGGCCCCCCCCTACCTCACAGACTTGCTGCACCACCACGCCCCTTCCCGCTGCCTCCGCTCATCAGATGCCAACCTCCTATCCATCCCCACCCGCACCAATCACCGGACCTGGGGGGACAGAGCCTTCTCCGTCGCTGCCCCCTCCCTCTGGAACTCACTCCCCCAACCCATCAGAGACTGCACTGACCTCACCACCTTCAAAAAACTTACAAAAACTCACCTCTTCAATCTGGCTTTTAATGTGTGATTGTTTACTATATATTTATTTGTTGTTCCTTCCTTTTCCCTTCACTATATCTGTAAAGCGTCTTTGAGCACCTGTAAAAGCGCTAACAAATTAAATCTATTATTATTATTATTATTATTACTCATGTCCAGTTGGAGGTCCCGCAGACTAGTCTTCTGCCGGGGGTCCTGCCAACCCCATGTCCTGTCCAGTTGGAGGTCCCGCAGACTAGCCCTCTGCCGGGGGTCCTGCCAACCCCATGTCTTGTCCAGTTGGAGGTCCCGCAGACTAGCCCTCTGCCGGGGGTCCTGCCAACCCCATGTCCTGTACCGTTGGAGGTTCCGCTGGGGGTCCTGCCAACCCCATGTCCTGTCCAGTTGGAGGTCCCGCAGACTAGCCCTCTGCCGGGGGTCCTGCCAACCCCATGTCTTGTCCAGTTGGAGGTCCCGCAGACTAGCCCTCTGCCGGGGGTCCTGCCAACCCCATGTCTTGTCCAGTTGGAGGTCCCGCAGACTAGTCTCCTGCCGGGGGTCCTGCCAACCCCATGTCCTGTCCAGTTGGAGGTCCCGCAGACTAGCCCTCTGCCGGGGGTCCTGCCAACCCCATGTCTTGTCCAGTTGGAGGTCCCGCAGACTAGCCCTCTGCCGGGGGTCCTGCCAACCCCATGTCCTGTCCAGTTGGAGGTCCCGCAGACTAGCCCTCTGCCGGGGGTCCTGCCAACCCCATGTCTTGTCCAGTTGGAGGTCCCGCAGACTAGCCCTCTGCCGGGGGTCCTGCCAACCCCATGTCTTGTCCAGTTGGAGGTCCCGCAGACTAGTCTCCTGCCGGGGGTCCTGCCAACCCTTTGTCCTGTCCCGTTGGAGGCCTCGCCGACTAGCCCTCTGCCGGGGGTCCTGCCAACCCCATGTCTTGTCCAGTTGGAGGTCCCGCAGACTAGTCTCCTGCCGGGGGTCCTGCCAACCCCGTGTCCTGTCCCGTTGGAGGTCCCGCCGACTACGCTCCTGCCGGGGGTCCTGCCAATCCTATGTCCTGTGCTGTTGGAGGCCCCGCCGACTACTCTCCTGCCGGGGGTCCTGCCAACCCTGTGTCCTGTCCCGTTGGAGGCCCCGCCGACTACTCTCCTGCCGGGGGTCCTGCCAACCCTTTGTCCTGTCTCGTTGGAGGTCCCGTCGTCCACCCTCCTGCTGGGGGTCCTGCCAACTCCTGGTCCTCTTCCGTGGGGGATCCTGCCGAAGCCTGTCCCGCCGGCTCCGGTTCCTGTCCGGCCGACACCGGGTCCTGCCCGGCCTCCGGAGCTGTCTGGTCTTCGCCCTCATGCTCGGCCCCCTGAGTTCGCCCGCTGTGGCCTTCGCCCCACCACGGACTCTGCCTTGCCCCCGGGCCGTCCGCCCGAGACCCCCACCTTGGACTCTGCCTTGCCCCCGGGTCGTCCGCCCGAGTTCCCCACCATGGACTCTGCCTTGCCCCCGGGCCGTCCGCCCGAGACCCCCACCTTGGACTCTGCCTTGCCCCCGGGCCGTCCGCCCGAGTTCCCCACCTTAGACTCTGCCTTGCCCCCGGGTCGTCCGCCCGAGTTCCCCACCATGGACTCTGCCTTGCCCCCGGGTCGTCCGCCCGAGACCCCCACCTTGGACTCTGCCTTGCCCCCGGGCCGTCCGCCCGAGTTCCCCACCTTAGACTCTGCCTTGCCCCCGGGCCGTCCGCCCGAGATCCCTTCCTGGTCCCCTACTGGGCTCCTGGGCGGTCAGCTTAGTCCCGTCCTCCGGACCCCCTCCACCCACCCTGTTGGACTATGTTGGATTTTTTGTTTAGGGACGTCTGGAATCCGTCCCTTGAGGGGGGGGTTCTGTCACGGTTGTCATGCCAGGTCACGGGTCTATGTCTAGGTTTGGGTGTTTCCGCTGTCCTCTATGTCATGTTTTCCTTCCGTCGTTAGTTCCCTGGTGTGTCTCGTTAGTTGATTGTGTTCACCTGTGGCCCTTGTGTTTTCTCCTCCCTCCTCACCTGTGTCTAGTTAGTTGATTATGTTCACCTGTGGCCCTTGTGTTTCTCCTCCCCTGCCCAGCTGTTTCTTGTCTGGTAATTATCCCTCCCTGTATTTAGTCTTGTCTCGTCCTGTGTTCAGTGTTGGTGCTTCTTTTGTTTGTGACCTCGTTCACCGTAGAGTGTTTTGTTTGTTGAAGTTTATGTATTAGATAAGAGACCTTGAAATAAAGGTATTATCAAGTGTTATCTGCGTTTGGGTCCTACCTGCTTCACTCTGCGTATCAGCGCTGCTTGTTACCCGAAAGGATAGAAGCGGCCGATTTAAATGTCAAGCCCTGCTGTCTTATAACCGACTGGTTAAATACCGCAGGCTTATACAGCGAGCCTAGCTGTTTGCTAACCGACAGATTAGAAACAGCTGGCTCAAACGGCGAGTCCCTCTGTCTATTAACCGACAGGTTAAAAACAGATGGATTATGCAACAAGTCCTGCTGCCTTTTAATCAATAGATTAATGGCAGCTGGCATGACTAGTGTGGGGGACATGTGAGACACAGTTGCTACAGACACACTGTTGAGATTTGAATCATTTTTATTAATAATTCTCTCTTTCCACATAACCCCCCTAAAGAGTCATCTTCGGTTCTGCTTCCACGGAGGTTCTCTCGGAGGAGCAGACCAGGAGCGGGGGTTCTTCCTTCCCCTCCGACTTGTCGCCTACAGATCCTGTCTCTGCGGCGGAGGAGCGGAGACCTGGGACGGAGCCCTTGCAGCTGCCGAAGGGCGATTCTGACGCCGTTGCTGCTCTCGCCGCTGTCCGCGCTGCCCCCGCTGAGACTGTTGCAGGGGCTGCGGGTGCTCTCGTTGCTGTCGCTGCTGTTGCTGAGGACGTTTGTCCTGAAGCCAGCTAGCGTGACGCCTTATGTCGTCTGCCCGTTCTGCCGCAGACTTCATAGTCTCCACCATGGTGTGGAACTGTGGTCCAAATAGTCCGTCCGGACTGATTGGAGCCTCCAGCAGATCCTTTCCTGCACCCTCCAGTATATTCCCCTGCTGTAGCCAGAGATACCGGTGGACCTGTGTCGCCCACGCCGCAATCCGCGCCTGCGAGACTGCGACTGATGCGCACAGTGTAAGTGCAGTACTGGCCGCCTTACCTATCTCCTCAGCCTCCACTGAGGACATGGTTTTTGACTGCTCGGACATTTCCACCATGGAGTTTGACAGCAACGCTATATTGTTCGCCGCCGCTGACGCCTGAAACGCACACTGGTGCATTCGGTCCGTCTGTCGGGCGACAAAACGATCTTTTGTGGCAGCCAGCATGGGTTGCCGTCCGGTAACCGTGCTGGCCTGCCTAGCCCCAAAGAACGCCGTGAGGTTCGGCTCTAGAGGAGGCACTGTCGGGAAACCTACATCCGTGAATCCCACCACTCTCGTGAGGGGCATGTACAGTGGGGCAAAAAAGTATTTAGTCAGCCACCAATTGTGCAAGTTCTCCCACTTAAAAAGATGAGAGAGGCTTGTAATTTTCATCCTAGGTATACCTCAACTATGAGAGACAAAATGAGAAAAAAAAATCCAGAAAATCACACTATCTGATTTTTAAAGAATATATTTGCAAATTATGGTGGAAAATAAGTATTTGGTCAATAACAAAAGTTCATCTCAATACTTTGTTATATACCCTTTGTTAGCAATGACAGAGGTCAAACGTTTTCTGTAAGTCTTCACAAGGTTTTCACACACTGTTGCTGTTATTTTGGCCCATTCCTCCATGCAGATCTCCTCTAGAGCAGTGATGTTTTGGGGCTGTCGCTGGGCAACACGGACTTTCTACTCCCTCCAAAGATTTTCTATGGGGTTGAGATCTGGAGACTGGCTAGGCCACTCCAGGACCTTGAAATGCTTCTAACGAAGCCACTCCTTCGTTGCCTGGGCGGTGTGTTTGGGATCATTGTCATGCTGAAAGATCCAGCCACGTTTCATCTTCAATGCCCTTGCTGATGGAAGGAGGTTGTCACTCAAAATCTCACGATACATGGCCCCATTCATTCTTTCCTTTACACGGATCAGTCGTCCTGGTCCCTTTGCAGAAAAACAGCCCCAAAGCATGATGTTTCCACCCCCATGTTTCACAGTAGGTATGGTGTTATTTGGATGCAACTCAGCATTCTTTCTCCTCCAAACACATCTAGTTGAGTTTTTACCAAAAAGTTCTATTTTGGTTTCATCTGACCATATGACATTCTCCCAATCCTCTTCTGGATCATCTAAATGCTCTCTAGCAAACTTCAGACGGGCCTGGAAATGTACTGGCTTAAGCAGGGGGACACGTCTGGCACTGCAGGATTTGAGTCCCTGGCGGCGTAGTGTGTTACTGATGGTAGCCTTTGTTACTTTGGTCCCAGCTCTCTGCAGGTCATTGACTAGGTCCCCCCGTGTGGTTCTGGGATTTTTGCTCACCGTTCTTGTGATCATTTTGACCCCACGGGGTGAGATCTTGCGTGGAGCCCCAGATCGAGGGAGATTATCAGTGGTCTTGTATGTCTTCCATTTTCTAATAATTGCTCCCACAGTTGATTTCTTCACACCAAGCTGCTTACCTATTGCAGATTCAGTCTTCCCAGCAGGTCTATAATTTTGTTTCTGGTGTCCTTTGACAGCTTTTTGGTCTTGGCCATAGTAGAGTTTGGAGTGTGACTGTTTGAGGTTGTGGACAGGTGTCTTTTATACTGATAACGAGTTCAACGCCGCCGCCACCTCCTGGTACTTCCTTATGGCCGGGAAGCGTGGCCAGACCGGGTCACTCCTGACCCTGTGTACCCGGGAGAACACCCCGGACATATCATCCGGAGGCGAGCTCTCCTGAGCTAGGGGAACGGGGAGATTTCTCCAGGCGGCCGCCTTAGATATAATCTCCGGAAGTTCAAGGAGAATCCCGCCAATCGACGGCAACGCCGTGGTGGCGGAGATAGGGGTCACAGGATCATACACCGGACCTACACCGGGTCCCCTACCTGTCTCCTCCGTCGTGGGAGGGGAGAGATAATGGGGGAATCACCCGGTGATCCCTGAATGGAGGGGACGTAGTCGTCCGACTCGTGCCCGCCATTCGGATCCAGGAAGTCAAGGGCTTTGTCCCCGGAGTACTCCTCCTGGACGGGCCAATCGCCCTCGGCGTCCGCTCTCTGCTGTTTGAAGACAATGCGAGGATGATACCCCGGGAGTGAGAGCAGCGTTCGCATGCTCTATTCCCAGGCAGGACTCACACTGTGAGTGCCTGTCAAAGCTCATAATGTAGCCCGACCCGCATACGAGGCAATCCCTGACGCAACCTTGACTTTCCTGCCCAGTCTCCATTTTACCAGAAAAACAAAGCTTTTTAGGAGGAATGTTTGCTTTTCAGTAAGTAGCTCTTAAAAGAACTTGTTTTGCCTGTCAATGCTTCTGCAACGGAGTGCTGAAGAAAAGTAGGAGTGGATTGTAGGGCCTACTTCCTATTTATACGGAAGTGAGCCTGGAGGTGGGGTCCACGTCATAGTTGGGCGTGGAATAAGTCTGTCAGTGCTGCACACGTGCAGTGGGGATTACCCAATAGCGATGGCCTTAGAGGGCGAAGCCTTATACGATATAGAACTTACGTGTATTGCTGTTGTTAGCATCTGGTGCTAGCTAGCTGCGCTAACGGATATAAGGAGCTGTTTCAATGAAAACAGAGGAGCGATATTTCGCCGTGCACTTGACTTTATGCAGGTAGCCAGACAGTGGGACAGTGTACGAAAAGTCAGCACACTCAGCACGGATAGTGTGCGCAAGTTAAATTCATTCCTCACTTATTCTGACAATGTAATTAACCCCAAATAAAAGAACCCAATAAAAAGAGTTGTTAAATAATAGTGAAGTCACGTTGTAATAACAATAACTCATCTCTCTCGAGTTTTCTTTTTGAGCTTTGCTAAAAGCCACTGTGTCAAGTGTCCATCTTGGGTTGCCGTCCGGAGTTGTCCAATATGGTGGACCATCTCGCACATGTGCAGTACCGATCGGGCAGGGGGACGGATCGGGTAGTGACACGGGGTACCAGATGTGTTCGGGTGTATTTCCGTCGCATCCGTCATCCGTCATATCCGTCATATTTTACGGCAACTCAAGAGGGCCATCACGGTCAAATTCCGAACATTTAAACATAGCCGACACTTCATTCTTTACTTTGTCCGTTATTATATGTAGAAGATTATACTTTTTCTCCGTCATGTTGTTTCCATAGCAACAACTTCAAACAGGCATAGCCTACACTTCATTCTTTACGTTGTCCGTTATTATATGTAGAAGATGATCATTTTTTCTCCGTCATGTTGTTTCCATAGCATGCCCAAAGCCAAGCACTAGGCCCTGGGTAAATTAAGAGGCTGATCTCGGGCACTTTTGTCCACTTTCACTGGTGGTAGAAACTCAAGCCAGACATCCCTGGAATTGTCTCAGAGAGTAGATGATCAGAGGGGCCTTGTTTTTACTGAATGATGTGTTTATTTATGGGGAATTCAAATATGAGCTTATTTTTAGGATTTTCGGAGACTTTGCACACGATTTCACAAATCGCTAGGAGAGTATGGGAGTACTTCCATTCGCTTCGTCTTGATCTGTAGATGTGATTTGATGTGTCGTGTGTCTCCCAACTCCTCTCCAAAGTTCAGATACTATATAAAAATACTAAAAGGTCAATAAAACATTAAACAACCTGAAAGATATGTATTCTATCTACACATTTCATAATTATCTAATCTAGTGGCCTTATAAAAGTGTTGGCTAAAGTAACGCAGAATATATATATTTTTTAATTGTAAATAATTAGAAACATTATTTATGTGCACAAGTACATTGGACCCCACCATAGCACCCCACACATAACAAGCTGTCCCGAGTTCCTGCAGCTGCAGTTCCGCAGACGGCCGGTGTGTGGCAGCAGACCGCTGGGAGCAGAGGGAGGTGAGTATATGATGGATATAACGAATGACGGATGCTACGGAAATACACCCGAACACATCTGGTACCTACACCGGCTTGCCTGCCCTACTGTGCTTCACCCATGGATGTATAATAAGAACTGGATACAGCGTGGGAGGCGGGGCCTCATTCATTCCTATGAGAGTTGCTCATTGGCGCATGATGACAAAATGGCCCAACTTTTGAGATAGCGAAACGTCACAGATTACCCGGCATGCCTGAGAAGTACCCGTATGTGCATTCATAGAGCATGCGCAACTTTAACCACGCCGCCCAAAAGGCTCGTTCACATTAAGCACGTGAATTTGCATACACGTAACAGCACCGCACGTTCATGACAGCATGGTACTGGATTTATATTTACGAGGCGGCAGTTAGCAGCTAGCGGCTAGCTAGTAAATTATGCTAAGTTAAGGCAAGGCAAGGCAAGGCAAGTTTATTTATATAGCACTTTTCAACACAAGGCAATTCAAAGTGCTTTACAAAAAATGAAAGACAATCGTTATGTACTTTTAAATTACGCTGACATCAGGATCTAGTGATATCCAAGCAACAGAGCTTCATTTAGCATGATACTTGTGTGGGTTGTACATGAAACCACTTGGTAATATATACAAATGTATATGTTGAAGCCTGTTATGATCAATTGTGAGTTAAAACTTTATCTAAAAAGTAAAGCTGATGATGGATTACTGTGGTGGAGTTAAAATAACAATAGCCTATTTCTTTTTTAAATGTGATGGAGTAAAAGGATAGTAACTGTGATTATTCATGTTAAGTACCCCACAAGTAACTAAAACAATTGCAAGTGCAATAAGAAGCTACAGGGACGTTAATCTACGTCGGTAATATTAACTTTATTTAATACAACATTTACGGTACAAGATTTACATCATACAGCCCATATAGTATAATATTTTACAAATGATGAATTACAGCAAAACATGTGCAATATATCCATTATTACAGCTCCGTGGGCAGTAAGGCGATATGGTCCGTTGTTATTGTGCATCCATGGGTAAAGAGAAACTCATGTAGTACTGAACACGTAACATGAACGTGCCGGGCGGCGCGGTCCCGTGGGTTAGATGCGCGTTCATAATGCGGAGGGAAATAACTCTCAGGTTATTAGCAAATATTGTGTTCATACTGGGTAGTTTATTTAGTTTAAAAAAAATTATCCAACGAGTTACAGACCACTCTTTCCCAATGTAAGTCAATGGGAAAAAGTGTTTCCGGGCCCAGCAACCTAATGGAAGTGTAGTACCGCCGTTTGACCAGCACGAATATTCTCATCAGACTCCGGCGCACTTCCTGGGGTCTTGGCTTCACCGCTACACTACTGTCTGGCGGGTGTTGCTCTTGGCCTACATTGTCTGTACCAGCCTCTTGGTATCACTCATAGACTGTATATATAAATGGACGTAGGGTCCGTGACGTCACCCATAGGATTCTGCAGAGTTGCAGTGAAGCCCTAAGTAGGCGGAGTCGGTTACTAACGGCTCGACAGTGACGTCAGAGTCTAACTCCCGCCTTCTCCAGCCTGCTCCAAATAAGGGCAAAGAGGCGGAGCCGAGGCGGGACAGGGCGGGACCTGCTGCCAACGAGCGTGACGTTCCAGACCTAGCTCAGGCTAAGAAGCTAAGCTAACATGCTCTCAGTATTAAGCTAAATAATAATGTAATACATGCATACCAAGTCACTGCGTGGCACTTTGGTTTTTGATAAAACAGTGTAGTTCCACTATATAAACGTTACATTCATAATCAAACGAGACAATCTGCAAGATAATTAGCTATTTGGTATTATTCTTAATGCTTGTCTTTCACACGTTAATAAAATAAAATAGGTACCGATACATAGCAGAATAATTGTGGCGGTGTTCAGCTTAATAAACCTTGCTCAACATCATTTATTTAGCTAATACTACAGCGGGCTACAGGCGAACCAAGTCCGCGTTTCGATGCATTCCTTGATCTCCAGTTATAACGCCGGACTCCGCCGCTGGCCGAAGCTAACGGAGCCCCAGGGGGCTAGCTACGGCCGCCGGGACCTATGGCCGGGACGCGCTAGCGAGCTAGCCCCCTGCAGCCCCGTTAGCTTCGGTGGCGTGGACTCCGGCGGCCCCACTGGGATAATTGGGTCCCCTTTTCACATTTGCTCCCGTTTAGCATTATGGGCGTCATAGCCATATAGTATAAAAGTCTTACCCAAGGCTGAATCATAAACTAAACTGTATATATGTATAAAGGGTTACGTCCTTAGCTGACTAATAAGCTACATAACAAGCTAAGCTAACAAGCACACACACACCTGCTAACGGGGTTAACATGTATAATATTATAATTTTACTCACCGAAAAAAGCTGAAAGTAGACTTCTTGGAAGTTCTGTTAGTACATTCAAGCGCACAGCACGACATTTTAATTATCTGGTATTTGTAACAATATTCTCTAACAGGCACGATCACCACGAACACGGCTAAAGCTAAAGGGTCAAGTACAGTAACTACAACTAACTAACGTTGTAGCCTCTATGGTTGTTGCCTAGCAGAGTGGACAAGTTGCTGTTAGCTGACAGTGAGGCACGTATCTGTCAATCAATGTGACCACGCCCTAATGTGTGCACAAACTTTAAGACCTAATATAAATAAAAGGGTCGCGTTAGAAAACAATTCACTCACAGATTCATAATCATGAAGGTGGAATCTAACTATATCGATAATAAAAATGTATGGAGCCAGGGGTAGAAACATGTTTTTTTCTGCTGTAAAGTTGGGCATTTTAACATGGGGGTCTATGGAAATTGCTCCTTTCTGCAGCCATCGCCTATCGGCCAATATATGAACTGCAGTGTGTGGCACTTCCGTATTGGCTTCACGGCTCGACCCCACAGTTTGCCGCTTGGTATCACTGTGCCTTTGCTCTTCATAACAGGGCAATATTTTAAACATTGTTATCGCGGACTGTTCGATTAATCTCTGTTCATGATTAGTTATTTCATTGAGTTAAGTTTGTTTTGTTTATTTAATTCAAGATTAAGTAGACCGTTAGGTTGATTTTCGTTTCTTTGGTTTAGTTTTCGACCCTGTTGCTTTAATTTTGTTTAATTCAGTTACTTGAAATCAGTATTTTGTAGTATTCTTGACTTTTTATTGTCTTATACTTATCTTATGTTGGTCTGTGTATTAATTTGTGTTTACTGTTTATCCCAGTAATTGTTTCTTGTTTGCCCCTCTTAGTTGCTGAGAGCCAAAGGTGGTGGCTTCCCCCTTTGTGTGTCGTGCTGTGCTCCCCCCTGATTTGTGTTCCTTCGTGTGAGTGTGTAGTGATCACGGGTGCCTTAATTTACTTTGTTGGGATCCCTCTCACCCCTCGTCACCTCCATCCACTGGTAAGCCTCAGCATCCCTGAATTAAGAGTTCCCCCTTTATCTTCAGTGTGTATAATGATCTTATGGTGTTTTTTAATGATATTTTAATGCCAGAAATAAAACATTTGATAAATTGGAACCACGTCTCCTGCCCC
Source organism: Harpagifer antarcticus (assembly GCA_902827135.1). Taxonomy (NCBI): domain Eukaryota; kingdom Metazoa; phylum Chordata; class Actinopteri; order Perciformes; family Harpagiferidae; genus Harpagifer; species Harpagifer antarcticus. Next base: position 92,908 of record CADEHL010001055.1, read on the forward strand.
TCAGTATCACAAACCTGAGTGCCTTGTTGGTACTTGGAATAATTATTTCCTTGGGTGCAATTCCCAAGGTGGCGTTGTCTGGCTTTTAGTAGAATAGGATTTCCAACAAACACCCCCCACGTGCCGCCACATTAAGTTGGACATTTTAACATGGGGTCTACGGGAATTGCTCCCATCTGCATCCATCGCCTACAGTTTGCAGCATTGGGCTTCACCTCACTCTGTCCCGGAGTTCGCCGCTTGGCTCTGATAGGCCAGAAGTCAGTTTGATTGCATTTGGGCTCGATTGCTTATCCTGTCTGAGTAGAGACATCGAATTTAAACACCGAAATTGTACATTCGAATTTTTTTCACTTTAATTTTTGAGATCTGAATTTGACAATCCGAATTTTTTTAACTTCAATTGTTACATTTTTATTTCACAAAGGTAAATTTGGAGCAAAAAAAATCAGATACATGATCTTCAAAGTAATTATTTTCAATGCTATAAATTCGGTGTCTGATAAAATTCAAATACTTCTGTCTCTTGTTTGCTTACTGAGTCCCATTCAGAGTGTGAGCGGAATGGCTGATGCACAGTGAAGTGCACATGCAATGTCATTGGCTCATAGCAATAACATTTTATTTTCGGCCCAAGTGAGTCATTTCATTCACTCATTCAAAACTTTATTTTATAGAAAAAAACTCAGATGTAAAATATAAATAAGTACATTTTTATTTTACTGATTTATTTATTATTTCTGGAATGCCATTTAGACAAATGACTATTACAAATCTATTTTTAATAGTCCTTAGGGGTACTCAAATACAAATCTTAAAGATCCAAACTAGTGGTGCACGATAATTATCGGTCCGATATTAGGAATTATGACGTCATCCTGATAAACCCGATAAAAGTATTAATAGCCCCGATAATATACAATATATTTTTTGGGTAAAAAAAAAAGAAAGAAATACTGCGGTGTGTTAAAAGCGTACGAAGACGCCTGCGCTGCTAAACCAGCGGCGAATCCAAAGCCAGCTGCAAAGGCACCGGGGCTTTTACCTATCGACGAGGCTTTTGAAAAAGGCAAGAACTTTATTTTGGAAAATAAATATGGTCACTTTGAAGAGTCAAAACTGTTCTTGGCTTTGTTTTGTTCATAGTAGTAATGCTCATGTAATTTGCTCACTACTAGTCTTTTTGTTTACCACCAGGTGTGCAAAAACTACAGGTACATTTAATATATATATATATATTATATTATCGGGTATCGGTCTTGAGAAGCAGGAAGTTATCGGTATCGGTTTCAAAAAACCAATATCGTGCATCCCTAAGACAAAGGTCCGTTTATTACGGTCATTCAAACTTTTAAACAATTGCAACAAGATTCTTAACACGAGGTTGCAAAAACAAAAAGTCTCTGTATGCAGCAGTTTTCATTGTTATTGTGAGAGTCGCAGTGTAAGAGCTGCTGTTATGAATAAAGGCAGCTGCCCCCTCCTTCATTCAGCATTCCCGTTATTGCTTTATAAATGTCTTGCCCCCTTGTGTGTCCACTGAGGTTCGTCAGGCCCAACACATCTTCAACAAACTCCCCCTTTGCCTCATCATAACAACTCACAAACACCAGCAACTGAGCATTGTCAGCGGTGTCAGTGGACTCATCCACAGCTAAGGAAATGCACTGTGCATTTTTTATTCCATCACAAAGCTGATTAATCAAATCACCAGCCAGTATGTATGTTCTTCTGGTTGCTGTGGAATCTGAGAGGGGGATTTGCTTGATTTTACCTGTTATGCATTCTTTTATACTGCAGTGTAGTTTTACACACCGTCTTATTTGACTTTCTCAGGACTTAAAACTGTTTTTTGGGGGCAGAACCCCCTCAAAGAAAAAAATATATTTACACACGTAAGGTCATCATCTTAATAGTTTTGTATGCTCATCCGTGAGCAGAGCATCAAGTTGACAGGTCTATTACAGCTGTATGCGGCGATTACCATTTTGTTCAGCAAAACGCCTCACAAACTGATTAAGATCAACAGCTTTAGTGCGTTTTGATTCAATGCTGAGTACAGCCAAACTGACAGTCTCTTCTCTGTCAGTGTAGACCGCAAATACCTCATTCCTTCAGTGCTTGGGTGACGTCGCAGCCATTATATGAGGGTGGGACAAGTCCCCCCCCACATTTTCATATGATTAGTTTAGACCCTCCCACTTTTACCATGTGGAAAGTCAGTGAATCGGTCTATCCACTCGCCGCACTTTGTAGAGCGCTGTGTCAGTGCTTCATTATCAAATCCATTCCACTTGCTTATTGAGAGAATGCCCAAATCAATGAAACTTCGTACCATGCTACTTTGTATCAAGGCAGATTCTCCCATAACGCGCAAGTTCAAGGAGTGTTGCCATAGTTGGACAGCTCAGATCTGTTGTATGAAGTGATGCTGGTAGCGGAGGTAAGACACACACACCAAATGTTCAGGACATTGTTAATACATGACGATCTCTTGGTTTGATATGTTTTCTCCCCCAGACAACATGGACATAAGAACATGTTTTTCAAAGAAGAGGAAAGTAAGTCATCAGCTGGTAGCAGTTAATCAGTTAACAGTGATGGCGGCGGCGGCGTCTCACTTCTGGAGAGGAGTTTCGTCTTTATGTCATGATAGAGAGATACATACAAATACTGAATAGTTTAGATGAGAAAAGGCATCGAAATGCCAGGTTACTAGTATTTATCATGTAAACAGGGAACATGAATAACCCGATCTCTCTGTGCTCATGTAAACACCATGAATATTCTACCTACTGCTTGGGACTTTGAGTCTTCAAAATGTCCAATGTCACAGACTGGGACTTACTTTAGAGTCAGTTGTATTTACATTCAGTATGACTTGTTATGATTCAATGTGAAAGAGTATACTGCTCAATAGATAATGATCACTTCACCACCTCTCTTGACATCTAGGCGCTTGAGAGTGAGTCAGAGGCAGAACACAGGGACAGTGGAGAGAGGTCCGTTGCTGAGGTGAGTGATGAAAGGGAAATGACAGTTTAGAGTAAATTGTGATGTGGACTCTCATCCCAGAATGTTAAGGAAATCAGTGGGGATATTGAACAGGAAGCATTTCAGTCAAGGGGCATCATGTGACCAATATAGACAGAGGAGCAACATTTATTTGAACATTTAAGTCGATGATACCATTCCTAGGTGAACTTAACATCTGTATTGAGTCAGATCAGTCTCAATATTAATAAATGCTCGCAGAAGGATTCACAAATGTATTTTGCGATTTATATATAAATGACTCTCCACAACAATATCTCTCAATGCACTCACAAATATTTATTGTTGTATATAAATGTACAACAAATGGGCATTTAAACTGCTTTTTATTAATTCAAAGAGTGCTCTGAATTAATAATCAAATATGTTTCTTTTCTTTACTACTGGATGAAATTACAAAATGTACCCATCATTTTCCTCATGCTAGTATAGCCACATAACAGTATCAAACCACCTGTTAAAATGCACCAGAATACAGGAAATCTATAAAAAAAAAAACGTGGGGGGGGGATCCCCAAACCCCCGTTAAAAACACATTCAGGATGCTTCCTACGCCCATGTCAGAATGCTTCTTGATTTGCACCGTCCAGTTCCAATGAAATCGCTGCCAATCATATTTCCACGCTCGCGCCAGGGCCGGGGTTACAAGACGTGCATCTTGTGCTGCATTCACTTGCACTCGGACATTAGAGACTTTATCTCAAATGTCCGATGAGCCACAACTTTTCTTTCAAAACAAAGCTGCCAACTGGGGTGGAAAAGCCTATTTTTAGGGTGGCAGTTGCCACCCCAGTAGGTGACACTATAGGCTACTAGCTACAGTACAGATGCAACTAGATGAGCTGTTAACTCTCGCTGACTTTTTTTTTTTTTAAACTCTCGCTCTGACTCAGACAGGTTGAAAGAGACGACACACGCATTTTGTCCCACCGGCATTCCGCGAAGACCCGCCCTACTGTGCCTCTGATTCGCAGACTCTTGGTGGGGGGAAAACGCAGACGGGATGCTGAATGTGATTGGACCAATGCGTTGACAGACAGTGGAACAGTCGGACATGCAGAGCGCTGTTTGCAGTGGACATAGCGGAGAATTTTGACTCGTGTTGTGGCGATGTCTCGCAGATAACACATATGAAAAGTATAATTTGCTCAGAGTCCAGAGACAGTAGTGGTTCGGTACGGACTTTGAGGATGCCTGCACTATGACTATTACAAATCATAAATAAAAATCACAAATAAAAGACTTATACATCCAATACAATACGACGTGTTGTATGGAAGAGACCCTATTCTTCATGTGGTGGTGTCCCCTCTCCTGTAGTGTGCTCTATACTACAGGGTTGCCAACTCTCACGCATCTGGCGTGTGACACACGCTTTCACTCTCAATCTCACGCTCTCACGCTGCCCAAACTATTCTCACGCCAAAAGCAAGAATACCGAAGACTAGAAACGGGTTTGAAAACTTCACGTAGTGATCGTCTTCTCAATAGAACATCTTTGATCATGTCTTCTGGCCAATCAGAATCAAGATAACGGCGTGGTGTTGTTCCAGGAAGTCCCGACGGAGAATACTTTTGCTGTAGTACATCTCTATATACATCGATACAACAGTACGTGTTGATAGAAATCAACACGTAATGAAATAAGACCACACGGTTTGATTGATAGGTGTGTGGGCTGTCTTTCATTTTGACACACAGAACAATGGGGGCTATCCACCCTTATCCACAATGTAAAGTATTTCACAGCCTCTTCCCTCTTCTCTCTGTGAGGAGCAGCAGGTTCAGCTTTCAGAACAAAGTAACAACAAACTAAAATGGCATTCATTTGTTTAATATGTCGTGTAGTAATAGATTTATTTATTTTTCTTCTCAAGAGAGTACCAGAATGTGTATTTTATGTTAGTAGCATTATATTTCAAAACAAAACTAAAAATCTCCTGGGGGAAAATCCCCCAGACCCCCCTGCAGGGGTTGGGCTTTCAGCAGGTCAACTCTTTCACCTGTGGGGAAGTTGCAGGATTGGCTCCAGGTCGCCCTTTTTATTTACTACAAGACAAATGTGCCTTTTTATTTGATACAGTTCAATTTGGATTGAGACAGGGAAATCATCTAACCCTCACGCGTGGCGTTTCACTGTCAAGGGTAGCGTGTGTAATTACATTGCAAATGCTGACTTGAGCCCCACCACTGTATGGGTTAGCCCTACCATAGTTTACCCAACACAAATACTCTCTCGCCACTGCTGACCCGTATTGCGCATGCGCAGATCTAAGATCCAGTTGAAATGATAAAAAAGTAAACGTCTGCTGCTTATTGTTCTACTAGGCCAAAATAGAGTCAAAGAGTATATGAGAGTGAGAGTGTGTTAATTCATATATTTGGCAGTTTGGAGTAAGTCTGTAGATTTGTTTGTGTGTGTGTGTTTCATGTATAGCTCTCACGATACATTTTCCTGGAAATTATTGTCAGCACCATTGTATGACCATTTCAGACCACTGACATAATGATAATATATAATAATAATTCAAGTACATCCTTTCAAACTGCTAGTCACATCCTCATGTAAATGGCAATTTATCGAGTTCATTTTTATTTATCGTACGATACGTCAATTAATTGCTTGGCGCGACAGGCACACAATAAAACAGTGGAAACAAACATGTGTTTGACTTTCATTAGTGAATGAAACTTTGTGCCTTTTATAGTCTGTGTCCAATATTGTGTATTTGTATATATTGTATATATATATCCTATATATATATATCCTAAGGCCCCGCTGCTGACACGATAGCAGTCATTTCGTGCGCATATGTAATTAAACCCATGATATCAAAATCTCACTCCAGCCAGGTACCCAAAGTTGGCAACCCTGCTCTATACGTGTGTGTGCATGTAAATGGTCTGCAAAGGCTAAAATCCCTGTTTTCCCTCTCTCCCAGTTAGATTTTGAATGGCTTGTAATTAAGTATTTTGAATAAATTAAATATTGGTATTTTACTCAAGTAAAGAATCTGAATACTTCTTTCTCCTCTGACCATTCTAGTGCCACAGCTGATGAGCTTTTATTGAAGGTGATGCTTGTCTCTTGCTGCAGTGTGTGCAGCAGTCTGACAGCAAAGTATTACAAAGAAAGACATGTGGGGATGATGGAGGTCCACAGCACAAATGTGAGGACACCTTAAGGACACTGGAAAGCTACGAGGATGCAGCAACTTTGCACACGATGAACTGTATGCGGGTCTTAAGTAGAAATGAATGACAAATACTCAAGATTAAAAAGACTGGAGTCGTTGATGAGTTGTCCCAAACCTTTTATTAAAGCAACCGATCATTTACAGAAAACTGACAATCCATCATTACTTCATAATAATTTATTCACTGTCATCAGTGTGTACAGAACATGTGCTGAGACACTGAGGCGAAGAGGGGCAGTTCAACCAGCAGCAGCCTGTCTACTGCAGCGCTGTGGTGGAGCTTCAACACTGTCTGGGAGCAGCGCTGTCCTCACAAGCCTTCCCTGCTGATCTCACAGGATCACCCTCTTTCACCAGGTTGCTGTAGTGTGGATTTTGTTTTTTGAAGTAGCACAGCTCCTTTAACCCGTCACAAAATAGCTTATGGCTTTACAAAAAGCTTTTAAAGCATTTTCAGAAAAAAACTTTTTAATTTTATTTCTCCATGTCCTTTTAAAAAAATGTTCCTTTTAAAAATCTAGAAGCTCTCTCTTGGTAAAGATTGTAATCTTTAATGTTAAAAAGGTTTTACAGTTCACATTGACTTACAAAGTGTCAGGAAGTAGAAAAGACCGGCTAGTGGGCAAGACATTCTACAAAAACCACTTCTGCACACCAGACAAACAATCTGGTGTCACAAGTCAGGAGCACAAATAACGTGGGAAGGACCGACACCCTGATAGGAGAACAAAATATAAGAGGTATGTTTTACCCGGCGTATCTTTTTCACAGAAGTGTTTACATTTGTTTACTGTAAACGTTGATCTACATATTGTTAATGGTTAGTATCACTACAGAAATGGGTTTTGTTTCCACCCATTGTTAGTGTCCATACCTGCTGTGATAGAACAGGAGCTTTACCTGCAGACAGACCCCTGTCTGAGGACAGTAAGGTGCCAACACTCAAGCAGCTTCAAAACACTTCTGCCATACGATGACGTAAGAGGAAGTTTTGATCTGCGATCTTCCGCTACCATGGATCAATGAAACACATTCTGACCTCACAAAGGAAAGGGCAACAGGGACTAAAGAAAGTTTCCCTTTGAGCTGAACACCAGCCACTGAGGATGAAAACAAAGGGCTGGGTCATTAACCGTCAGCTGGGGTTGGCTGACAGGAACATGACGTCTGATCCATGTAACCCTGTGTGAGCTGTAGGGCCTTCACACAAGAGGCCAGATCACACAGGGGTACACGTTTCATGTCACGCTCCTGCACATCCATTCTTAACATCACAGTTTGAAACTAAAGAGCTCAACATTAATTAGAAATGATCCAAACAGATGATCTTTTAGTCTAGTTAGATGGTCGTGGTACTCATATCTGGAAATAAGAAAAAAGAAACAGCTAGGATTCGACAGAACTCAGATACACAGAGAGGTAAAGGGAGATGTACAACCCACCAGAAGAAAAACTTTACAGCTCTTAAAAACGACTTCATGACACGAACGGCTCAAACAAAGGTCTGACTAGTAAAAGAGACTTGCCAACACACAAGGACATGCTCACACACACACACACACTAACACACACACACTCTCTTCACATGCTAGCACACGGCTCATCCTGGATTCAACACATACTGAGTGGTAAATAAACGGCTGGGGGGGGGGGGGGGGGGGGGGGAACAGACACACCACAGCTTTGCATAGAAACACTGAGCAGAGTGGAATGTTCTCTGATCAGCACTGCAACAAAGGAGGCTGCAGCGTTCAGAACCAGAGGAGCGCTTCACATTTGACCCTGCTATGTCAAACAGCTGACTGCGGAGAGCTGGGTCAGTCTGACTGCTAAACACCGGCTCAGCTGCAGCCTCAGTTACTGGGCAACAGAATTGCGATGCAGGAAGCCAGACTACATCACTGAAACTTCAAAATAAAGTTCCAGCTCTTGATTGGACTCTGCAGACGGAGCCGAGTTCACACTCAACTGAACCCCCCCCCCGACAACAAAGAAATGGACTATCTACTGAAAGAAAAACAAATGTTGATTCAAAAGAAAAGAAGGGTAAATCAGGAGTACCAGATCAGGGAACAATTCATAGATCACAAATGAACAGCAAAAGGAAAGTTTATGGAAGGTGTGAAAACATAGGGATGGGGAGAGTGTTGTCATGACGACTCAATTGTTTCTCTGGAGGTGGAGAGGTGCATCATCGCGCTCAGACGGTGCTGACGCAAGGTCAGTGGGTCCCTTCTCCGTCACCACGACGACCACGGCAGGCTCTACGTTTCTATGGAGAGCACAAACAGGACGTTGAGTCTACTGATGCAACCAGGGTTCATACAGCTTACATAGAATAATAACAATAACCACAATAAAAAGAAAGAAAACATTGTTGGTTGAGGCTCATTGAAAATGAAAACATTCTTGTTAGCATCCACAACCAGCTGATCTCAGATGTATCAACTAGAGCAGGAGTTCCCAACCCCCGGTCCGCGGACCGGTATCGGGCCGCAGAGGTGTTACTGCCGGGCCGCGAAATAGCTGTGAGTTTATCGTAATATTTGCAGAATTATAAATATATAAAAATATGTTCGCACCTATACCAGTCATATTATTTCATCCAGTAGCCTAGTTAATCTTCCACCAGAAAACTGTTGAAAATGGCTTTTATGACGTTCCGAGGGATTCGGCGGCTCAGGGTCTCAGCCTCTTGTGCGCACGAGAAAGTTACCGGTGCGCCAAGTAGGAAGAGGAGCGCACAGGAGACAACCGCTTCATTGCAGACTGTTATGTTTATGTGGGGAAATGGCAGTGCATACATTATTTGAGCTATATTTCAAACCCGGACTTAATTTTAAGGACATGTCGGCCAGGGGTGTAGAGCTATTTGTTTAAGCACCGGATTGGCAAAACAGGAGGGTAATCCAGTCTGCCTTGATCTATGACCTCACGGTATCTGCTGCCCGCAGCTGCTTTATAGAAGGAAAACCTCCTTCACTTCATGAAATGGCGGCAGCATCAGGAGGCAGCGGGACGTGTAACTCCGCCTCTGAGAAGTGCAGCACCAGCGGGTAAAGATGTGCCTTTTTACGCACTGCCTTCGCTGTGTTTACCTTCATCAGAACAGCGAGTGACTGCAGGCTGCTAGGTGTTAACCACACACACCTCTACACACATCGAACTGCCCGATTACTCCCCCTTTTATTAGTTTTATGAAGGAGATGTCCAGTTACCAAGGTGCATGATGTGTGTGTGTGTGTGTGTGTGTGTGTGTGTGTGTGTGTGTGTGTGTGTGTGTGTGTGTGTGCTCTGCTCAGCTGTGTGTTCGTGTCTGTCCGACACCGGCATTTGTTTTCAAATGACCTTGAACAGTAATGTACACACATCTGGCTAACTCCATAGGTAGCCTATATGCGGGTGTTCCCAAAATAACTGTGTTCAATCTTAATCTCGATGTAGTGCTAAACACACACACACACACACTGGATTATCCGTAAAGCATTGATTTATCTGTTTTCCCGTTTTGGTTTGAAAACTGAATAACGTCGTTTTTTTTGTTTTTCGAAAAACCAAAAAAACGACTGGTTCTTTTTTAAACGTTAATATGTTTTGGATGCATATTGTTCTAGTATTTGTTCAGGCTGTTATAGGCCTACAATTAGCCTCTGTTGCTGCCTGCTGGTGGTGAGTAAATATTAAAATCAGTTAAAATTGACAACCGGTCCGCGATTTTTCTTTAATGTATCTGCCGGTCCTTGGCACAATAAAGGTTGGGAACCCCTGAACTAGAGGATGTAGGTTGTCTTGACAACACTGCAGGGCCACCCAAAGTGAGAGCTGTGTACGGGACTGGGCAGTAAGACACTAGTTTCAGGTGAGGCTTGGCCTCCACCAGGGCTCCAGTTGTCACCAATCCTGTTTGTGATATTAATGGACAGGATCTCTAGGCATAGTCGGGGGAGGGGGGGTTGCTTTTGATGATGTGCTTCTGATGGCTTCATCGGACTGCGACCTTCAGAGAGGCCATGGGTCTCAGCAGGAAACCAACTGACTGTCTACTCCATACTTGCCAACCTTGAGACCTCAGAAATCGGGAGAATTTCAAAACCACCGCGGGGGTGGGGGGTGCTGTGCTAGTGGATCGCCGGAGCTGTACTAGATTAACATCAACATGCTTATTGTAGTAATTGTAAGTGCACTGCCTTGCGGCCTGAAGCACCATCCTTGATGGAGCATATGTGTGGGCTGCAGAGCGAGAGTTGTCGATTCTTGTTCTGTTTTCTGTGATATATCTTCCTCATCCTCTCAGACTTTCAGTTGCGCGCGCTACTAAAGGGACGTGCTACCATGGAAACCAAACATTGGTGTAGCTGTATTAAAGTCAGAGTGGAAACAGTACTGAGTAAATCTGATTTTGTCAGAAATGCGGGAGGAATATGACCCCGGGAGGAAACCGGGAGAGCCCAATGAAATCGGGAGTCTCCCGCGAAAATCGGGAGGGTTGGCAAGTATGGTCTACTCCACGTAGGGAATGGTGTCCTTACCCTAAGTGAATGAGTCCTTAACGAGTTCAAGTTATTGGGATCTTTTTCTTGAGTAAGGGGATGCTGGAGAATCCGAGCAGCACGAGCTCTACTACACCGTTATGATGAAGAGAGCTGAGACGGAGAAGTCGGGGGCCTTCTGCTGGAACTGCTAACCTCCGCGACCCGACTTTGGGTAAGCCAATGAAGATGGATCGATGGATACCAGTAATTGTGATGTTTATTCATATATACCAAACATTCTCTCCTTCCAGCTTCCTAAGGTATAGATGTGTGTCCTGTTCACTCAGCAGTGGCGGACACATACAAGAGCAATCCTCCCGATGAGCATGAATGTGAATCAAAACAATGTTTACCTATGGGCTCATCCTGGATCTGTTCCTCTGTCTCAAACACAGCTGCTGCAGAAAGAGACACCAGATCTTAAACATATTGTAATGTTATCCCCTCACAAAGCCCCATTTATGCAGTGCATCCATCCTATGGTTGGAAGGTGTGTGCGATTGTGCCCACCTTCTTCTGCTGCCTCCTCTACTTCCTGTGCTTCTTCTTCTGCCTCTGAAGGTGGAACAAAGACATTTGAAACCATTAACCAAGTGTTTGCTACGAGGCGTCTTGCAAACAGCCGCCACACACCGTGCTCAGTAAGAGGAGATCTCTTGGACCTATGCAGTGTATTAAACAAAGATAATAATGTACACTGGCATACTTCCACACAATTCAGTATGGACCAACATCCATAGATTTCACTGAGCCTCAAAATGTCAAACAGATGATTCTTCTTTTAGATCATCAATATATATAAGAGATACACCCCTTACTGGGGATGAGGGGAGAGGGGGATGCTAAGTGTCATCTGAAGGAAGTTAGCATTTAACTGGCTAAAACGTAGTCTGCCACAGCCTCTTAAAGCACTTTGGTATAGAAAGATCTCTCTAATGTCTTTACTAGTCTGAGGAGTTCCCCTCTGATCTAATGATCTAAGGGAGTCACAGTCACACACTGGATGTCTTGACAGTATCAAATACTCCTGCTTTACCTGGCTCTGTTTGCTCTTCTTCTACTTCTTCTGGAGCTGCCTCTGTGTCTGCCTCCTCTTCCTCCACAGCTTCTTCTGAAGGGGCTGCCTCCTCTTCCTCCGCCTCTTCCTCCACAGCTTCTTCTGATGGTGCTGCCGCCTCTTCCTCCGCCTCTTCTGATGGTGCTGCCTCCTCTTCCTCCACAGCTTCTTCTGATGGGGCTGCCTCCTCTTCCTCTGCCTCTTCCTCCACAGCTTCTTCTGATGGTGCTGCCTCCTCTTCCTCCACAGCTTCTTCTGATGGGGCTGCCTCCTCTTCCTCCGCCTCTTCCTCCACAGCTTCTTCTGATGGTGCTGCCGCCTCTTCCTCCGCCTCTTCTAATGGTGCTGCCTCCTCTTCCTCCGCCTCTTCTGATGGTGCTGCCTCCTCTTCAACAGCTTCTTCTAGAGGTGCTGCCTCCTCTTCCTTGGCTAAATCCTCAACAGCTTCTTCTGCAGACTCCTCTAAAGGTGCTGCCTCTTCCTCAGCGGGCTCTTCAGCAGCTTCATCTTCTTCAGCAGGCTCCTCAACAGCTTCCTCTTCAACTTCTGATGCCACCTGTTCAGCAGCAGCCTCTTCCTCGGTGTCTTCAAATGCAGCCTCCACCTCTGCCACAGGTTCCTCCACAGCCTCCTCCTCCTCCTCAGCTGGTTCTGTTTCCGCTTCCTCTTCAGCTGCTGCCTCCTCTTCTTGCTGGTCTGCCATCATCTCTTCCACCTCCTCCACCAGTTCAGCCTGGATCAAGCAATATTGTCAAAGAATGTTTATTTTAGCTGTTAGAAAAACATCAGCATATATCTGTCAATCAGGGATGGAACGCAAATGATCATAGCTACAGACCTCAGGGGCCTCCTCTTCCACAGCAGGAAGCTCCTCCTCTAGCACCTCTGGATCTTCCTCAATAACCTGAAAACATAATAATCCCCCGAATGCCATTAACAGGTTTACTGTAGTGACCAGACTACATAGGAGTATGCTATAGAACTGATTACCTGAAGGGCCACACTAATCACTGCATGTTTTATAAAATAAGACTTGGCCTGTACCAACCTCCTCAGCCTCCTCAGCCTCGGGTTCCAGTTCAGCCTCTGGTTCAGGTTCTACCTCGGGTGCTACCTCTGGTTCAGGTTCTACCTCGGGTGCTTCCTCTGGTTCAGGCTCTGGAGGAGGATAAGAGGGTAGGAGAGATTTACACACGTCACAGTTCAAGCCCAGCCTTCATTCTGAAAATGTTTCTCACTGCCTAATGCTTCCTTCCACACCTGGATCTAAAACTCAATGATTATAGAATTCCCAAAGACGACACTTCATGCAAACGATATGAAGAAAAGAGAACAGAATATTCCATCTATTCTCTCATGAAAAAACACATTATATTGAACCAGAAATCTGTTCTCTGCTTTTTTTAACTGCCTAAATTGAGGGATGATTTTCTAACTCGTGTCACATGCAAACATTAGCACCCATTCACACTGAGGTACCTGCTGGAGGTGCAGAGGTGTCCTCAGCGACAGCAGCTTCAACTACATCCACAGGCTCAGGCTCAAAAACAGCTGTGGAGAGGGGGCGGATATGTTACGTTATGTCCGATCAAACTCAACGCTCAAGAGTGGTCCTTTATTGGCCACATGTCACTGAATGGAAATGACAATACATTTAATAACATGGGAGATGTTTCAGATCATCAATAATCGATATACAACAAGGGAAGCTTTAACAGCCAACATCTCAGTAGAACTGTAAACATGTCATCTAACAGCATATCTTTTTGCAAGACACAACCCACCGGGACGTCATTTAACTTCTTCTCTACCCTACATTTCCAGTGCACAGCATTTGTGGTAGTATCCATATGTGTTCAGTGTTATGCTGCGTTCACACCGGATGCGATGCGAATATTCGCATCGCTCTATCTGGCCCCTACCAAGACCCCAGGAAGTGCGCCGGAGTCTGATGAGAATATTCGTGCTGGCCAAACGGCGGTACTACACTTCCGTTAGGTTGCTGGGCCCGGAAACACTTTTTCCCATTGACTTACATTGGGAAAGAATGGTCTGTACCTCGTTGGATAATTTTTTTTAAACTAAATAAACAACCCAGTATGAACACTTGTATAGCCCTTATTAAAAACATTCGTTCCTCAAGTTGTAAAAATGTACTAATAACGTTATTCTGAGAGTTATTTCCCTCTGCATTATGAACGCGCATCCAACCCACGGGACCGCGCCGCCCGGCACGTTCATGTTACGTGTTCAGTACTACATGCGTTTCTCTTTACCCATGGATGCACAATAACAACGGACCATATCGCCTTACTGCCACGGAGCTGTAATAATGGATATTGCACATGTTTGCTGTAATTCATCATTTGTAAAATATTATACTACATGGGCTGTATGATGTAAATCTTGTACCGTAAATGTTGTATTAAATAAAGTTAATATTACCGACGTTAGATTAATATCCCTGTAGCTTATTATTGCACTAAGAAGCTTATTGCACTGTATATATATATATATATATATATATATATACAGTGCAATAATTATTTCATGCTAAATGAAGCTCTGTTGGATATCACTAGATCCTGTTACAGCGTAATATAAGTACATAACGATTGATGTGCACATTAGCATAATTACTAGCTAGCCGCTAGCTGCTAACTGCCGCCTCGTTAATATGAAATCCATCATAATAACAATCTATTACCATGCTGTCATGAACACACGGTGCTGTTACGTGTACGCAAATTGACGTGCTTGATGTGAACGAGCATTTTGGTTAAAGTTGCGCATGCTCTATGAGCGCACATATGGGTACTTCTCAGGCATGCCAGGTAATCTGTGACGTTTCACTCTCTCAAAAGTTGGGCCATTTTGTCATCATGCTCTAATGCAGTGGTTCTCAACTGGTGGGTCGCGACCCAAAAGTGGGTCGCGGACCCGTTTCGAGTGGGTCGCGGATGTGTGGGTGAAGAAAAAAAAAAAAATGTGGAATCTTTTTTTTTTTGGGGGGGAAAAGTCAAACTTTTATTTTGAAGGCCCGATTTTCTAACGCTGTGCATGCAGTTGGTCGGCGTTGGACTGGAAGTACCGGAGACCATAAACGGTTTTGAAAACTTCTGTCACGTAGTGATCATCTTCTCAATAAAATATCTTTGCTGATGTTTTTTCGAGTCTTCTGGCCAATCAGAATCAAGAGTGTTGCCGGAAGTCCCCACGGAGAATAACTTTGCGGTAGAACTCTTCTTTATACATCCATGGGTACAACTTCAGATAAAAATGAACACATAATTAAATATGACCCCCGGTCTGATGATTGACAGGTCACAGAACAATGGGGGCTATCTACCCTTACCCACAATTTAAAGTAAGTCACACAATAAACATTGGCATAAAATATTATTAATATGACAGGTAGCTAGTAATAGATTTATTTATTTTCTTCTCAGAGTGTACCAGAATGCATAGTTTATGTTAGTATTTGTAAAAATCTCCTGGGGGAGAATCCCCCCAGACCTCCCTGCTGGGGTTGGGTTTTCAGCATGCGTGCCTTTTTATATAGTTCAGCTTTGATTCCATCATCTCATTAAACCTTTTTTAAAAGCATACTTGAGTTCTGTGAAGGGATATAAGGGATATATGCACTGTACTTCCCTTTTATTAATATTGTATTCTGAAAAGCGTATATATTACAGCACGTTTTTTTGTTGAATAGATTTGAGTGCTTCAAAATGTTGGGTCGCGATGTATTGACCAAGTAAAAAGTGGGTCCCGAGGCCTGACCAGTTGAGAACCACTGCTCTAATGAGCAACTCTCATAGGAATGAATGAGGCCCCGCCTCCCACGCTGTATCCAGTTCTTATTATACATCCATGCGTTGCTGCTTCAACGATTCTGCCCATTCATTTTGAATGGGGTGACGTCACGATTCGCCGAACTGCATTGTGGGAGCAAAGCGTAGCTTCTCTCGCGGTGCTCGCTGCAAAAGTAGAGCAATGTTCTACTTTTGACACTTCGACGGACGCGTCAGCCAATCGAATCATATGCCAGTACAAGCTCTAGCCAATCAAACCGCGTGCTTGTGTGTCCGGGGCGGGAGATGCATGCGATTGGTTGTTGGTCGAGTTTCAGCCTGGTTGAACGCCAGTGACGGCAGGCTGAGATCCTCACCGCTGATTGGCTTCCGCGAGAACGCGTCACACGAATATGACGCTCGAGTTGAAAAAATTAAACTCTCCTGTTTGACGCGGCCCAGTTCAATCGCCTCAATCGCGTGATTCGCGCCGCGTCCACCGCTTCATGCTCGCCGTCGGAGCGAATTCGCGTCTGTCCGCGTCTCTGCATTGACTTTACATGTAATCGCGCCGCCCCCAAACATCGCATCCGGTGTGAACGCAGCATTAGAGATAACAGATACTGATGAGCCAGCCATGCTGTTGAAACCTGTCACCATGCAACACCTGTGACCATGTCCTATCAACATTTTCCTGTGAGGAACATTAAGTATACAGAACATGTGAGGTACCTGGTGGGGCAGATTCAGCTTCCGGAATCTTCACTGGGGCGGCAGCTTGTTCGCTACGGGAGGTTATCACCACAGCCTTCTCTTTCAGCCCTACATGAGATCAATCAATGTTTATTTATAAAGCCCAATATCACAAATCTTACATTTGTCTCAGTGGACTTCAGTTTGTACAGAATATCAGTATGACAATACGACACCCTCTGTCCTTAGACCCTCACATCGTACAAGGAAAAACTTCCGGAGAAAACCCACAGTTTAAAGAGGAACATGGGAGAAACCTCAGGGAGAGCAACAGAGGAGGGATCCCTCTCCCAGGACGGACAGACGTGCAATAGATGCCGTGTGTAAATTGAAATACATTTGCAACATAGGTAGTCCAAATGTTTGGAAATGCATGTGTGTATAATAAGAAGATGAATCCACGAGGATGTCAACAATGTTGTGGGAGCCATCAGGGAAGTAGTGTGGTGAGAGTCAGGCAGGACAGCAGAGACTGGTTCAGAGATGAATGCACATGTTGCTGCCACAATATACATGTACATTATAGACACAGGATACATAGCCATAACAGAGTCTTCGGTCCTACTGAAAACATAGCCGATCATATTAATTATAGGGATGCACCGATACATCGGCCAGACATCGGTATCGGCCGATGTTCGCCCTATTTACTGCCAGTCGATGATGCGTTTGTTATTTTCTTGCCGTTCCGTCATAACATCTGCGGCACCCGTAGTTCGTTTATATATAACAAATACAAATAAAAAAACATGTCACCCAGAGATCCGCGATTTGCAGTTTGGAAAAAGTGTTCCGTTGACACGGCCCGGGTATAATAAACGGGGCGCTCTCTTTTCCTCTCTCCCGACAGCCCGTCAGTATCCGTCTCATGTAGCTGGCTGATCCAGTAATGAGTGATCCGACAGTAAAGAATAAATATATTCATAACTAGTGTAGGTAGATTCAGAGGTAGATAAAATAGCTAAGTGTGATAAGTCTAACTCTAAAGGTGTGTTTTGCTCCGCTCACCGGTCCCCTCACAGCGGGCAGAGCTGCAGGTGATCCGCTGCGTACTTTCTAAACAGCGAACTATGATGTTATAATAACGAACTTGCTCAGCCTTTGAAACTGAAACCATTTTTGCGAGAATTTATTTTTCCCGGCAGAAAGTGGAATAACAGTGAAAACAAAATTACATTAAAACATCGGTATTGGCCAAATTGTTATTCTTAACATCGGCCAAGAAATGTAGCATCGGTGCATCCCCAATTAATTATTCATTCATCTGGATTTAAATATGCCACATGTATGATAGTGATACACACTTATGAAGAAGAAACTAAATAGTGGGACATGTGGTGTATCAGAGAGGAACTTGTACAGGACCTTGGAAGACCCTTCGGGAGCTTCTCAACAGGACATTGGGTTCCTTTAGCTGATCGAGTTTAATCAGACATCTCAT
This sequence comes from Harpagifer antarcticus, assembly GCA_902827135.1. NCBI lineage: Eukaryota > Metazoa > Chordata > Actinopteri > Perciformes > Harpagiferidae > Harpagifer > Harpagifer antarcticus. The sequence goes on from CADEHL010001055.1 coordinate 110,736, forward strand.
GAACTCACTAGTTATTATAATAGGCTTAGGCTCAACGTTTGTGTTGCATTTCAACAGTTCTTTTGATTGCCTAAACTGGCTGTTGGCTTTAGGTCATGCGGGTCCATAGTTTCCCAACATGCACTCCAGCGATTCCACAGACAGAAGATTGGAGCTCACATTAGAAAGGAAGCACTTGCAGGGATCAGAAAACTTTATTGACAAAATAAAACAATTGGTTATGAACACAAATCCCCCTACATTTAGAAAAGCTCAAAATGTAAGCATCATTAGAACTACACATCATACTGAAAAAAATTGTCAGCGCTTGTTTTTGCATTTTCTATCCTATCCCATTCGTTTTTACTAACCTTTTAACAAAAAGTAGACCAAAACAAATCAAAAATAAAACTATTACTTGTTATTCCCAAATAATTCCCCAAACGTGTAGCAACTGTGCCAGCTCACTACAGCCTATCTATTTTTAGTTAAAGGTTATTGCAGTCCCTTAAAAGTCACTCCCGCTAGTCTATTGACCAACACAAGCCTTTTTAGCTAGAACATTCCTTTGTTTAAGCTTTTAAACAAAGGATCTTCTGCACAGCTCTGGCATCATTTCAAATATGTATAGTGCCAATAACAGTGTTTTCACCACCACATCATCTCGCTTCATTTCTGGCCTTTCTGGCAGATTTCTCAGCTTTGCTCCCCTTCCGTTTGTCTTTGGCATTCTCTCTCCCTCTCAACTTGTCTTCGTCCTGTGCCTTCTTTACCTCCCCATTACTCTTGGATTTCTCCTCCTTCATTTCCTCATCCACTTGTTTTGCTTTTTCCTTCCTTAGTTTCTCCAGAGCCTTCTTCATCTCTTCTTTCTCCATATTCTCCTCTTCCTCTTGCAGTCTCGTTGCAACTCGTTCATTCACTCTGGCTCTTATTTCGTCTCTCCCTAGCCCCAGCTTCTTCTCCTCCTCCTCTTTGGCCAGCAGCTGTCTGACCTCAGCCAGCGCCAGCTTGGCGATCTTCTTGGCCTCCACACGTTCGTGGATGATGGTCAGCTGCTGCTTCAGAGCCTCACGAAGCCTCCTGCCCACATCCTTAGTTGGATAGGATTCTGGGAATGGATGGGCAACAAATTGTTTGATGTTCACCGCTTCCAGACTGACCAAGACCATGCTCAAATTCACTCAGTTATTGGAAAACAGGCATGTGCAGAACCAGAAATCAGTTCATTCCATACGGTTGCATTCACCTCCAAGCAGTGAGTAGACTTCTACATCACACTGGTATGTTACTCAGTTTAAAACGGATGCAAAATCGGATTTGCACCGGTTTGTTAAAAATATGACCAACATTAATGTACTGAAGACAAACCCATGTTTACCCTAGTGGTGTTCTAATCAGACATTTTTAAGTCAATCATCACTTGAGAAATCAGGTTAATCACTCCATGATTATTAACATGCTTTGTGAGAGGTTGGATCTTATTCCATTAGTGTGGCCCAGAGCACATGCTGCAGGAGGATACCTCTCTCTGATCCTGCCCCGGCTGCTGCTCCTCCAGCTTTCTCATCTGATGTTGCAAACAAACAAAACGTTACAACACTGGGATAGTTTCCAGGTTATACCTTTGTAGTGGTCACACTGTTTGTAGAGATCAGTCCATTAACACAAGGCCCCACCAGTTGCACAATAAAGCATACGTCAGCCTCAAGCTGAAGCAAGCCACACTGATTCTGTCGCAGAAGCCACTGTTGTTACGTCGTCTTAACTTGGCCATACATCAAGGAGATAAACTCAACCTCAGCTGTGCAGAATCTGACGACCGCATGGTATAGTCCTTTTTCATAGGATGCCTCAGTTCTATCATAAAGCAGTCATGGCAATTACCAGGACCAAGAACTGTGTTAATATGAACTATGGTTCACATCAAAAGGACAGTCAGCAGCTCACCTAAGCCAGACGATGCTCTCACTATCAGAGTGAAAGGAAAGTACATCTGCTGTTTCTGTGCCATGAAGGAGCGCACAGTTCATGTTGTTATCATCGTCCTTATAAACACTTGATTTAGACGCTTGTTCTTTTGTTATAAAAGGAATGGGTTAGGGTCCTGTTAGAGTGGATATGGAATTATGTTTGTCACTCATCTTCCAGTGTTTGTGCATCAATAGCATCATGTAGATGATTCTTTAGAAAAGCTGTAGCTTGAATCCAGAGCAGGAAGAACCCATTTCTTAATCAGGTTTCTTCCATGCATTCAACAGCCATCAAGTGCATTACACACACACACACACCCTGTGTCGTAATGGAGTGACGCTTAATGGATCATCATGCCTCTCCTCTGCATCACCTGCCCGTTCTCTCATTGTTCACACAGAACAGAAACAAACTGGAGGGGTACCAGTAGAACACCAGTGTATTCTACTGCACAGGCACAAACAAGTTGGCTTCATGACTGATAACTATTGTAGGAGTTAGACGTGTGCATTATATGTAAAAAGGAAGAATGGAACCAAGGGATCTAAATCAAATCAGCATTGTGACGAGTCAGAGGGGAGGCGGGAGAGAAACAAGAGGAGGTACGTTGTAGGCATACGTTAGGCAGCGTGCGAATTTAGACATAGTAAGAAAAGCACATGAAATTAAAAACATTTACAATGGCTTGGTTCCATTTTGTGGAATGCAGAATGGCCCTAAAATGTAATCACTTTTTAAAAAATTCTATGGCATGCCAATGTCTGCCATTTAAAAAAAAACAAGTTATATATGCTGTTATCTAGCAGAGTAATGGCATAAGACAAATAATATGAAGCTTGACTCTGTTACAAAAAACGTTGCGTCATTTATGAATCCAAGGCCCCCTATTTCCCTCCTGGAATAAGCCTGCATACTCAACCTTCACTTTTAAAATAGATTGTATCAATTGCTTGTGGCAGAGAACCATCACTATAAACACTAGTCCACCTCCAGATGTGGCAGGAGGTCAGCTTTAGAAATCCAATTTGTTCTCATCCAGACATCCGAGGAAAGGCTGAGGATGTGTTCATTGCATGCAGCAAGAGGAGAAAGGGACAGTGGAGCAGCTGTCCAAGTGGAAATTGCATTCAATGTTTTTAATAGTTTCAACCCATTTGTGCCAAAGAAATATATGTTCTAAAAAAAAGTGTTCCTGAGTATCGTGTCCATATCCCAGCACAGGGTTCAACATCATAGAGAACTCCTTTCACTCTCTCAACACTGCAGCTCGTTTGTCAAATTTGACAATATCTTCTTTTTTTAAACCTTGCATTGGTTGAGCTTACAACACAATGTTGGACTGGACATTCATATCTAAAGAGACTAGATTGGTCACGTTTCCAAAACTCTAAAGTCAGCAGAAAAATGATTTTGTCGATGTCTTGGGCTGTTGGCACCCTGCAGTTGGAAATTGCATTAGAGGATAAACGGGCTGTTGCAGTCGAGTAGAGGCTATTGGTTGTGTAAGCCGACTATGACAATCTTCTGGCCCTGATATCCATTATCATGTGCTTCTCTTTTTCTGACCCCCCGGTCATCTTCGTCCTCCTCGTCCTCCTCATGTGCCTCGTAGAGTCCTCCTGAGGCACGGTGCTCCTCCTCCTCCAGGTGTTCCAGGGGGTTTATCAGACCGTACAGGAAAGTGAAGAAACTGTTTAACCAATCAGAGCCGCCCTCTTCCACTTCTTCTAACCAATCCAGAACCTCCGATTCCCCCTGACCATCACTGGTCAGGCCTACGCAAACAAGAGGGGAGGTGGGGGGGATGTGTGGATGGAGGGTAGAGTTTGTGGGCACAACGTTTGGAAGTGAGATGGAAAGGAAGTGGAATAAACTTTTGAACAAAATAAAAATGGCAGGAAAATATATGGGGGAAAAAGACATGTGATGATATAATGTCAGAGGGTTTAGAGCAGAGGGGAGGTGGAAAAGAAACAAGAGGAGAAGGTAAGAGAAGTTTTAGGCGTATGTTAGGCAGCGAGGGAACTAACAAGGCATTATCATAAGCAGCTGGGTCTGGCTGACGACACATCACTGGTCAAATTCATTGACAAACTCTGACTAAATGTACTCCTATAAATATAGAAGTTCAGCTCACACTATCATGTGGAGACAGCCTACAAATCATAGACGGGTTAACTTTAGCTAAAAATGTACTTTTACTGGACAGCCACGTTTGTACCAGCCATTGCCGTAAGTGTGAGTTATTACACAGATTTCCTATGGTTCTATAAAAAATGTTTTTAAATCTATGGAGGGACGGACTCATACACAAGACAGAAGAGGAAACAAAAGGTTTCAAAATAAATGTGAAAAAAAGAAAATATATGTATTGGAGCATGCATAACAATGCCATGAAGCAAGCTGTGAGATTGAAGTGTTTAAAAATTGTTAGAGCTTATTAGTGTAGGGGTGGTATGGATGATGGATTGCTGGAGGGATCGAAAGGCTGGAAGTGGGCGGGGCTTAAGTTCCACCTTTTGCCTAGAATGAGAATAAGTGACAAAACAGAGCAAAAGCTGGAATGCAAGTACCTCCGAAAGGGAAGAGTGGAGCAAAGATCACTGCGCGTAATGACAGCATTCTAAAGGTTTTCTTTAAGAGCCAAATAGTTACTTTTTTGAATATTGCAAAACAAGCAAAGTGTTGTCTGTACATTCAAATATAGCCTAGTACACGTGTGAGATGTAAAGATTGAGACAAAAACAAACTGATTCTCATGCCTGACTAGAGAGCCAGAGGAAAGAGAGAAGTATACTAGGCACAACATATTCACATTAAATAGTGCTTCAAAAATATGAATGTTTTATATTCTATGCAGTTCAACATGTTCTGTTGGAATGAAGTCATTTGCATACAGCTCTGGTCCAACATGTTAAGCTAGTGTACAGCACTCAGAATGTTGGAGAGTCATGTCAACTGAACGCAGAAATGTGTCGTGCAGCAGGCATCACGTGGGGAATCACAGTACCCAGGACACACTGAAACCTACACTTCATCATCTTCAATGTATCATATCAATTATATACAATGACAATTAGCCAGAGGAACTCATTAGGTACATGTGAGGAAACTGTTAGCCATAAACCCCTCAGGTGGCCTTCATTTACCTTTAGTTAAAGAGGGGACAGGAGCACCTGCCTTCTTGTTGTGACCTTAGCTTTAAGAATCTTACACCAATTTGGACTTTAGAGACATTCAAAGTGGGTTAATTAAGATAACAAAGCAGTTACAGAAATACGCAACTCTGCACAGAGGTACCGAGGTAGGAAGGATTTGAGGAGTTGGCTTTTCATTGATGAGATGTTCTCTATGATACCTGCCAGCTTTTTAATAGTCAGTCATGCTAGGCAAACCCAAATCGCTGTTAAATGTAATTAAGGAACATGAAATCATGTGGCCAGCAATGCTCAAGCAAGTATGTTCCGCTTGCATGATGACTGGGGGTCATGCACCTCGTCCCCATAATGCCCTGAGAAGCTCCAGATGTTTGGCACTGGAGACAGAGATTCCACTAATGCAAAGCACTGATCGTAAACACCAACATTAGTTGTAAATTAGAGATGAATCAACTTGCCTAGCAGAACTTTAGCATCCTCGACATCAAAATCACCATCGCCATCTGTATCGTATGCGACCAGTTTACCTACAGCAGTAACAAACACATTTAGACTTACAGTTTGAAAATCAAGACACATAGCTTTACTATACATTGACATGCATCATTCCACACAGACAGACACTCAAATACATGCACCAAGCTTATCTTAACTCCAGCATCATTCATTAAACCACATTCATAGTGGCTGTGCTCTTTGTTTAAATGGGTATATATATTACCCGGAAGGAAGCTGCTGGTTCCCTCCACAAAAAAGCAATAGGATTTCTCCTTAGGATTTTGGAAAATAGCTGGAAATAAGGTCTGTGGAAACGAACCGGTTTGATAAACGCACGTTTTGTTCAGCCGGATAATATCCACATGTCTATCCTACTTTTATAATTTTCTAATCATAAATCTAGTCGCCAGAAGCAAAATGCTAACGTTATGCTATAAAGGAACTACAGCAGGGTCACTGCTTCAACGTCACGCCAACTTAAGATCCATATTCAAACAGACAGATTCAAAATGGAACGAGTTGAAGTGTTTGTTTGAACAGTTTGCAGGAGGCAGCTACTTGCTTTCAAGCAGAACAGGACAAACAAACTTAGAGCAGTGTTTACGTGTTCGGTGTAATGACGTAAAACGGCCTGAACAACTTCTGTAGTCCTATTCAGCCACTTGGTAACAACCATCGTTTTTCAGACACGTAAACTCTCAAATCACCAGTGGGGTCACTGCTGATGGATTTAATGTCGTAGAACAAAACGTGACCCGTCTCTTCAATTTGTGTCAAACACAGATCTTATTTCCAGCTATTTTCCACATTCCTATGGAGAAATCCCATTGGCTCTGAGACCAGGGAACAGGAAGTAAAATGCTAACTCACTCCCTGGTTTAGGACTCGTTCCTGCACCACTCTATTAAGAGCTGAAACAGAAGCCCTGGATCTAAAGCAGTAACTGACAAATGGCTAGTTTAAGATCAATGCAGTAGATTGTCAACCAGCTGAACATGGAACACAACGACATCAACTGGATGTGTGGGTGTCCAAACCATACTTTTGATTATTTTCTTTAATTGTCACTCTTTATTATATTACTGTCAGGCACAAAGAAAAGTTAGTTTAATATAAATAGTCATCAATAACTCTATTTCAAAACAATTCTTGAGAGAATGGTACATCTTTGTTAACATTTATTATACCTCCAATTGTGATGTTGCGTAAGTGACAAACATAACATTTGCGATAGGCGCACCCTACAGGACAGGGAGAGCACTTTCCTCTCCAATCGTCTTTATAGCTACTAATAAATACTCTAACAAGTACATAACATGAAGCTCAGATCCATGCATCAGTCAAGTCTTAATATGGCAGCCACATTGTTGTCACTTCAATGGGTTTCTAATGTAGACCCTAACCCTTTTATGACTGGCCTCATCTAAGAATACTTCAACACAATAGACCTGTGAAGAGTTCCTTTACTAGCAGCCAGCATAACCTAACACTGTTGAAAAGGAGCATCTTCATGTTTTAGATCCAGGGCTCTGAGAAGTGTGTAAGGGAGTGAGGACAATCATTTGAGAGGATATTCACCACAGACAACAATCATTCATGTAAATACGGGTAATAGAAATATGTCAGTGATGTTTACCTTGCAAGGCTTCAGACAGGTTAATTTGTAAGCCCTTAGCCTTGTCTGCATGCAACAAAAAAAACATACATATTGGAGCCTTAGTTAGATTAAGAAATAAGACAAGAGATCAATAATTCACAAATAAATAATTGAAAATGAATAATTAAGGATGCCGATTAGTGAGAGACAGTATCCTGTGATCAGAAATGACAGACATGCATCCAGCGTAGAAATCAGGAAATATAGAGGAGGTTTTAATTTATGGTCCACACGCTACACACCTGAGGGGTAACAATGTTCGGTGTGGGAAAATAGAGTGTTTCTGCAAGGTGCTATAATAATGTTACCATGTAACTGTTATCAAATTAAACAAAAACTACAATCAAAAGATGAAAATGGCGATGTTATATAAGCTATGACATGTATATGCCCACGTGTATTCAAAGACTAAACTAACTGACTGGTGTTCCACCAATTTCTTTCTTCACTTGATTTGAGAGACTCAGTTGCCATCATTTTTCAGACAGATTTGAGAAGCATTTTCATAAATACGGCGTATTGAAGTAGACTAATGTCAGGTTGGGAATGACTGCTCAGTGTTTCTCAGAAATAGATCCTTTCAGCTGGCAGCTGATGAAGGGTGAGGGTTGAGGATCGGATAAGCACTTTAGCGACACAAAAACACTCAAGTAGGAGGTCGTTCACACGCCTATGCACAGAGCTGCAGAGGCGTGTGAACGACTGTACATTTGTAGAACACTGTTGGAAACACGGCTTGTTATGTGACAATGGTAAATCATAGTCAGACTGGTTCTTATTCAGACAGTGACAGATGCACATGTTTGTGAGGGGAGAGAAATGCCATAGGACTTGCTACCACACCTTTTCAGCAGCGTGCATGAAGTGTGAGATATTACAGAAAGACACAGCTACTCTTTAACACACATTTGTGAGGCAGCCAATACTCACCGAGGACTCCTTGATAGTCGACCAGATCAAAGTAGACCACAGCTACCGAGGTCCACACACCCAGCAGGGCCAGGACAATGAACCAGGTGAAGAAGCTGCTGCTGGACCCAGAGTCAGCCTTCTTCCCATTCTTATTGGCTGATGAGGTTTTGGTAGCCTCTGCAAACAAAAGCCAGTAGATGATGTCAGGGTCACATTTCAACTCAAAGTCATGCTGTACATTCAAGATAATAATGTCACACATCTATCAAAAATCAATATCAGCCAACACATCCCTCGCACACTGTGTGTTAGTGTGCACATCTTCATGTAAACAGTTTTTAAATGTTTACGTTGGCAGCCAATGTTAGTTGCATCAGAGGGAACACTACCAATTATATAAAAGGCTCAATGTCTTACCAAAAATAAACCTGTTAAAATAAATATATTGTTAATCTGGGATGAGCTTGATTGGTTAACCTTTGCGCCGCCATCTCTTGACCTTTTTCCCACCATCATTGTTAAAACCCCTTCCTTGCTTTCAAACAGGAGGAGACCTAACCAAGCTTAGGTGGAGAGACCTGATGGACTATAAGGGAAGTGTTACATTCAAACATGGCTTGTCTATAAGGAATCTTCATGTCATCACCTGCATCTGCAATAATCCATCAGAACTGGCTTGAGGGAAAGGCTATGAGGTGATGGAAACATAACAAAGCCAAAACAAGTTGTCCCATGGGTGCTGAAGTCCCACAATGCAAATGTGAAAAAGACTGCAGCAAAGAGAATGAACAGGTGTTGGAGTCTGTTACATGGAGCGAGGTCAAGCGTTATGCAACAGACTTCAACACATATAGCTCACAGTACTTGGCATAGTAGGGTATATTAAAATCTACAGTGTAAGATTGCAGTTTAACCTCAGTCTGACAAACGCATACAGCGAGATCACTGTTAGAGTAAGACTTTAGTAATTTCATTGTTAAGATTAAAGTTCACAAAAGAAACACAAAATAGAGTTGGGTCTATTAAATTCATATTGGGGAATCTGTATGCGTCATCTGACCTAGAGTCGGCTGAGAATATAAATCAGACTGGCTTCCTCACTTTATTACAAACATCTTTCTGCTTTAGAACACATAAGTAGAGGGACTGGTATTTTGCATTAACACATTAACACTTATTATTCTATCATTACAATTAAAGTTCATCAAAAATAATACGAACAGATGGAAGCATAAGTAATGTACAACTTGAAAGCATACTACTTAAATATCATAACTAACCTAAATGTTAACCCATCCAAATATTGTGTAGTCTACTGACTAATACCCACTGGGCTAAAGAGACAGACATCCACATGAGAAAGTTCAAGTTAAAACGACAATATGTTCCTAACTGAATCCCTCAACTAGCAACCAACCGCCAGGCCCCCCCCACATTGAAATCCAGCCATGAAAGAAACCTCCTTAGAAGCCTTTGAACAAAAGTTGCCCTCACCTTGCGTTACCCCAGCTATCAACGTGGGGATCGCCGTGACAACAGGAGATGTAACGGACTCAAGCAGGATGGCAGGATCCCCCATCACTGCCCACTAACTGAATAAACGCTAACTGGCAGCAAAGACAGCTAACAGCTCTGCGTCGTCTTCTCTCTGACACTCCCCTCTTTCTCTACTGCCTTTCTTTCTCCTGCTCATGTCAGTTATCCCTGTGCTCGGTCACTTTTTTCTATGAGCCCAATTCAGCTCTGGAGGTCAAAGTCAGCTATATATAGTGCTGTTGGACCAGCTGGCCCTGACAAAAAGGGAGGGAGGGACAGGCTGCCCAGCACAGGAACTTTTTACAGTCAAATAAAACCAAATCAATTGATTTCCAGTTCTACCTAGGAATGTCAGTATATCAGTTCTAAGTCTATGCCAAAAATCGGAGAATCTGATGGTCCTTGAAGGCAGGGGCAGAGGGGCTGGAAGCTGTTCATGTCCCACTGCTCCAGGGGCCGTAAACAATGTCTTTGGGATCTGCACTGGGAGACTTCAATTCTTATATAAATTCAAATAGAGTGGCGAAGTCACGCCCATCTACTTCTGCCCCATGGGACCTTATTTCGGAAAAATTATGTATTGAAGTCAATGGAGAGAGAAAGATTATCTTTCGATCCCGTTTGAATTGTGCCACGAATTACACATATGATGTTTGTCAATCTTAAAAAATCATTTCCATGTCAAAAAAGTCAGTTTGTCGTAAAACTGTTGAAATATAAGACTATGAAAAATACGCAACTAGAAAGACTACAAATCCCAGAGTCGCGTACATTAACGTTACACATTACACTCGTGTTACTCACTGAAACCTTGTATATCCGGTCCCGCATGCTGGCTCTTACGGAACCGACTAACTCCCCTTTTGTGTATGTACAGTTCTCAACATGGCCAGACTTGGAGTGATTTTCATCTCTCTTAATACTTTGCCTCATTCCGAAAGAAAGGGCTGAAATGTGCTAACGTCACGGCCGTCTTGGTGTTGGTGACGTATGCGAGACCAGAGATGTAGTTCATTGAGCGTTTCACACAAACAAATGTGTTACTTCACAGTTTTACGACAATTATCTTTTAAAAATTGACAATCATCATATGTGTAATTCGTGGCACAATTCAAACGGGATGGAAAGATAATCTTTCTCTCTCCGTTGACTTCAATGCATCATTTTTCCGAAATAAGGTCCCATGGAGGAAAGAAAGGGAGGGACTTCGCCAGTTTATGCAAAACAAATTAGGATGAGGAAAAACAAAAAGGAACTCAACGCATCTGGGTTGAACCTAGAACATTTGGGTAATGCAGGAGATTCCCTCAATTTGGGCATGTAAAAAAGACAGCCGCAAGATTTTTTTACTTTAAATAATTTGCTATATGTAATATTTCAATGTAAACCTACTATAAACTTGCCTGGGCCATACAAAGCTTAGCTTATTACCATTGCAGTGATTGGCCATGCTGCTTGTGAATATGGAGCACAACAGTTTCCATTCATTTTTAGACACATTGAGATAAGACTGAACACCATGGGCTTTTTTACCTTGAAGATGTGCTAGAGCAGGGGTCTCCAACCTTTCTTCATCTGAGAGCCATAATACATCAATTGTATAGGTCTAGCCTCCCTATATCTGTGTGAAATTGTTCCATCCTCAAAAACAAAAAACTAATACTTCTGCAGTCTAGCTGTTGATTAGGTCTTCTATTAAGAAGAGGACACTGAATGTCCTGAATGTGGCATCACACACATGACTTGAGTCTGAACACAGCAGACAACAGGAGTATTTACAACAGCATATACAAACTAAAATAGTGCATGTGGGTGCACACTTACATTCTCTGTCTTACTGTTGCATAAATCCCATGAATGTATGAGACTAAGTTAGCTTCATCATATCTCAATCAGTGATTAAGTGAATAATAAAGTTTCTATCGGGTCACTATCAGCCTGTCACTCATTATTTCCATGGAGGGGGCGGGGTTTGGAGGAACGGAGAGGAGACGGTGATCGTGGAAGCTTTCATCCTGCCTTCACAAACTTTACACAAGTATTTATCAACTGAAAATAGCAAGAGGACATTCATACTCTGCAATCCAAGACTTGATCAAATCCACCAAAAACCTGACATGGAGCTTTAAAACTGCGGGGCCCTGCCCAGGAATCCGTTCGCATGCTTTCTGATGAAGTCAACCAGAGAAATGTTACTCGAGCTACAAGGTAAACCTCAGGGCTGTTTCTTTCTGAAACACCTGTATAGTGACATATTTGACACTAAAAGAAAGACAGGTTTACACATTCAGGTCTTGATATAGTGATGGAAAGGAGAATAATAATGAAAAGTTTGTGTTATTTTCTCAGTTTAAATGTGTCCAACAGCAAGCAACTAATGAATACATAAAACTAGATTAATTAGTATGGCTCAATTTGACAAGGAATGCTTGACAAGTCTACTGATTTAATAAACATGAATGAATGATAAACTCCCACTGTATCAAACAGAGTACCTTTACAAACCAATACTGGCTCAGTCTAATATGAACAACACATCTCACACACAAGGTAAGAAGTCATGCACCACCTGAAAAACCATGCAATAACATACCACTCTGTTCTTCTACACACTTCATTAGGACCACAGCAGCCAAGTCACAACTGTGCAAGCACGTGCACACTTTCTTCAAACTAATGGAAGCCTCTCTGCTCAGCGTATTCTCTGTGTAGCTTAGAACTCATTGTGGAGGCAGAGCAGCTCCTCTTCTCTCTGCGGTGCACCTCCTTCACTCACTTCTTTCCTTCTGGCTTTAACATGCGCACATGTGTGTACATAAGGTTTTTATGTCTTTTACTATCATTTCAATCCCATTCACTAGGCTAAGACACTGTAGACCATTACCCAACTATTCATAAAAACAGGTCTTTTGGAAAAATGTGGCTGTTGTTTGTGGAAGCTCCAGTGAATGAGCCCCATTAGCTGAGTTTTAAACATCACTTTAAATGGAAGATCCTTATAGGCCCCGCCCACTCGATCGGACGATACTGATTCCGGCGATCGGCCCCAAAATTGGCGATCGGAGCATCCCTAATAAAATCCATAAAAATTCTCGTGTATAATTGTACCTCTTCATTTGCAAAAACTGTAGCACCAAGCCAACACATGGGGAGGTTTCCATCTAAATGACTACATTAAAAACACACTCTTGCACATGCCAAGAACACGACACAGCATCACACATCAATCCAAGACTGATAGATCAGGATGTTACCCTTTCAGCTGTGCACCTCTTAGCCACGGCAAGGCCTTTGGAGGGGGGGTGGGGAGCCTGAGGGATTTAATTGATGTATAAAGTAGAAAATAAAAAAAGAGATGTAACAAGGTAAAAGCTAAAGGTTAATCGGCTAAGACAAATAAAGCTAAGATTTGAGTAAAGTGCAAATATCTACTAATGATTAAAATCCCATCCTTCTTGTATTCTCACAGATCAATGGATTCAATGAAGCATAAAATCAGCACATCTACAGATATTCAAGAAGAATGTCGCTAAACGGCTTGTTGGGATGTTCAAACACACATGGCATACAACTCAATGTTTATACTCCATCAAGATGTTCCGTTCGAGCCAAAACCAATATTTGATAAGCCACTTTCTGTGTTGGATCAAATGGTGTAACTCAAATAAACACATGCATGGTCCATAGGCCTTTCTTTCTCAGTAGTGGGTTAGTTAGTTAGTTAACCCACTACTGCTCCAGAACAGGGATTTTCCCATGTGCAGCAACAAGACTAGATATGAACCAAATTTAGGACATTAAGCTTCCACATGAATACTTGCGTTAATCATCCTTGAATTGTGTGTCACACACGTACATACAAGTTTAATGTAATATATCACACGAGAGCGTTGGTGTTGCTGTTAGTTTCATTGTGCTCCAAGTGAGGGGGCGTGGCCAGTGAGAAGACGGAAAACTGAACATTTTGTTCCCTGGATGTTTCCAACCAACACTGGCCTTTGATCCGCTACAACAGGAGACCTTATGACATCTGAGATAAAGCTACAATCAGTCAATCAGCAAACTGTGCACACATTAGCACTGTGTTACCGTCGGTGTGCCATAATGAGCCCGTTTATCTGAGTGTGCTGTGGAGCGCGCTGCACGTCGTCAACACATGCAGCCACATGTTTTCACAAACCATGATTTGTTATATAATAATATAACTAACTTTTTAATATGTTATTTGTGCTTTGCATAGTACTGCTGTAGTATCCGGATAGTCACCTTGTATTGTAGTATAGGAGGACCTTACAGTCCTGTGTGGCTACAGGACATAGTGTACCAAGTTGGCCATACTAGCCTCTTGCATTAAGTATGAACTCATCTACACACAGTACATCAGCACGGTAAGTACAATAAGAATGCAAAAATGGAACCCCTCCTAAGGAGCTTTTACACAATATGTCTGCAGCCTGTGTTTAAAAAGGGATACTATAATGGGAATAAACTGCGACATGACGAGTCTGTTATGGACTTAAGATACGTGCAAGGTAATTAAAGATGCACTGTATTTGGAACGGTGTACAATATTCTGCCCAAGAGTGAGTGCATATACGGGGGTACAATGGGGACCCCCAAAGAGCCACGTATATGCTACACCACCGACGTATATGCTACACCACCGACGCCTGAATACTGACACGTGAGCATTTAGAAGAGTGACTCGTCCTACACTGGGGGCGTGGTGCCCGGGGGGGCACACAGACTCGCAATGCTGGCTCAACTGGTCCCACTGCTGGAGCAGAGGGGCCTAACGTCCCGGTGTCAGCCCGGCAGTGTGGCCCACTCTCCCGGCAGGCTGCAGCAGACCCAGCTGCTCCTCACAGAGCCAGAGTGCTCAGTTGGGACGCGGGACCCTGCTAGCTTGTCTTGCTAATACAGAACTCAGTTTGAAAGATGGAGGCAGAGCTAACGTTGGTAAACTCTAATCTGTGACGTAGGCAGCCCTGCACGGTTAATGTTACGTTAATTTGTGGACGCATTAATAACAGGAAGCTTAGAGACACAGTGTTTACGTGCTCCATAAACCCAGCTTAAGTGACGTTCCCGTTAAACCGTTTCACTCGCACGGAGCAGCTAGCACGTCGTTAACAGTTCCTAAAGGTAGACGAAGCTAGCTAGCAGGACCAGGGCCCTGAATGAAAGAACAGCTTGCTAACAGATTCACTTCAGAGGCCTGCAGTGAGAGCGGACGGCTGCAGCATCTTCCCACCAGTACCCTGCGCGAACAACAAAAGCAACTTACCTTTGGGCTTCGCGTTCACTTTAGCGTTTTTCTTAGCAGCCATGGCGGATATCAGTTCGCAGGGCAGATAGAAGTCTGAGGGAGAGCACAACAGCGGCAGGAGGCTCTACTTCTAGCAGTGAAAAGAAATACAAAAAAAATCTCCTGCCTCATCAAACCCAACGCCCCCCGTCAACCTCGGGACTGACAGCTCTATAAACCAATGAAAGACCCGGTCAACACAAATGGGCGGAGCAGGAGAATTATTGAACCAGTCGATGTGAAGAGGCGTCTCACTTATTCAATCGTGTGGATAGAGAGGCCAAGTCCCGCCCATCTACTTCCGACCCATGGGTCTTATCTATGCCCTGCCCCCCCTCCCGCTCCTCTGGAACGTGGCAAGATGGAAGACCCTTTCTCTCTCCACACTAATGTTTATTTAAACATCAGAATCCACGCACAAACATGTCACAACGTAACATTAAAGATAGTTTGACAGGGCAATAACCCTCCTATCGTCAAACTCATTTTAATATTGGCTTGCAGTATAGGCTATGGTTTAAATTAGGCGAAGTTCAAATTATCTTTGGGATGTTGTAATGAAAAATACTATAGGCCTACTGTAAACTACTATAAGATAACTTTCCATTTGATTTATATACTAAAAAAGACATATGGTGAAACAGTTGCCTGCGTTGTCTTCATGGGTCTCTGAGCACCTTCAACTGGCCCCAGGGGCAGCAACATTCAAATCTGCCGTCATTCACTTTATTACTTACTCCTTTGCTTTTCCTACTCTCTCAAAAATATTTCCCGCAATAAAGATTTTTTATTTGATTATTATTTTCTTTTCAACATGGCTTTTTATATAATGGTGTGTTCTTTTCATTATTTGTATAGATACTGCCATAACAAAAGAACATTTCTCCCTCTGTGGGACGAATACAGTTCTGATTGTCAACTATAATCTGCTTTAACCTGATTTTTTTTCTTAAAGTACGGTCATTTTCTTCGATTGTGTGTGTGTGTGTGCGTGCGTGCGTGTGTTGGGAATATAAAGGGTGTCGCCCAAAAGTAAATTAGAAGGTTAAAAAAACACTGCTGGCTCCCTGTACACGTTTATTTCAAGGGGGGGGGGGGGGGGGGGGGTGGGGGGAGTTCCTGTATGTTGGTGTTTTCAGAAGCATCATGATTGTCTCATCGGTTTAAAATAATGCCATTAGTGGAAATATTCTTTCAATGAATGATGTTAATTCAAAAATAGATTTGAAATTATTTTAGTAATATATAAAGCTTTATACACTCTTTCAGAATGTCTGATCTTTTGAAATTGACGCTTTTGATGAAATGGTATTGCCTTACGGCTCCGACACACGGCGGCGTGCGTTGTCGCCTGCCGGCGGGGGGGGCTGAAACTCGACCAACAACCAATCACATGAATCTCCTGCCCCAGACACACAAGCATGCGGTTTGATTGGCTAGAGCTTGCACTGGCATATGATTCGATTGGCTGACGCCTCCGTTGAGGCTGCAAAAGTAGAACATTGCTCTACTTTTGCAGCGAGCACCGCGAGAGAATCTACGCTTTGCTCCCAGAATGCAGTTCGGCGAATCGTGACGTCACCCCATTCAAAGTGAATGGGCAGAAGCGTTGAAGCGGCAACGCACGCCTCCGTGTGTAGGCTCCGTGGCGGCACGTGGGGGGTGTTTGTTGGAAATCCTATTCAACTAAAAGCCAGACAACGCCACCTTGGGAATTGCACCCAAGGAAATAATTATTCCAAGTACCAACAAGGCACTCAGGTTTGTGATACTGAGGGGCAGGAGACGTGGTTCCAATTTATCAAATGTTTTATTTCTGGCATTAAAATATCATTAAAAAACACCATAAGATCATTATACACACTGAAAATAAAGGGGGAACTCTTAATTCAGGGATGCTGAGGCTTACCAGTGGATGGAGGTGACGAGGGGTGAGAGGGATCCCAACAAAGTAAATTAAGGCACCCGTGATCACTACACACTCACACGAAGGAACACAAATCAGGGGGGAGCACAGCACGACACACAAAGGGGGAAGCCACCACCTTTGGCTCTCAGCAACTAAGAGGGGCAAATAAGAAACAATTACTGGGATAAACAGTAAACACAAATTAATACACAGACCAACATAAGATAAGTATAAGGCAATAAAAAGTCAAGAATACTACAAAATACTGATTTCAAGTAACTGAAATAAACAAAACAAATTTAAAGCAACAGGGTCGAAAACTAAACCAAAGAAACGAAAATCAACCTAACGGTCTACTTAATCTTGAATTAAATAAACAAAACTTAACTCAATGAAATAACTAATCATGAACAGAGATTAATCGAACAGTCCGCGATAACAATGTTTAAAATATTGCCCTGTTATGAAGAGCAAAGGCACAGTGATACCAAGAGGCTGGTACAGACAATGTAGGCCAAGAGCAACACCCGCCAGACAGTAGGGTAGCGGTGAAGCACAGTAGGGCAGGCAAGCCGGCTGTGCAGACAGACACAGCCGTGAGGGTAGACCAGCCGTCCAGGCAACAGTCAGGCAGGCAAGACACTCGTAAACTTAGAGTAGTCGTGGATGCAACACAGGCGTGGAGGCAAAACAGCAGTCCTTTATCACGCTTCCAGCGCAGAGCCGATCAGGCCAAGTTCAGACAAACACACAGCAGGAGAGCTTCATTTACAGCGGCAGCAGACATGGGCTGCAGGATCCCTGCAAGGGCCGGTGCCAGCGGAGAAAGCACGTCAGCGGAACCCGGAAGTGGCCTTCGTGCCAAAGAACAAGAGGGAGCAAGAGCGACACTGACCCCTCTTTATAAAGGTTGCCCCGTGTGGTGATAGGGCTGAAGAGTCTATAGAGAGGCGAAGTCCCTCCCCTTCCGAGAGCCTCCATGGGACCCCGGAAGCGGGAAAATATACATTGAAGTCAATGGAGAGAGAAGGTTATCTTTTGATCCCGTCTGAATTGTGCCACGAATGACACATATGATGTTTGTCAATTTAAAAGAACATTTTGAAAGTCAAAAAAATAAAAATGTGTCGTAAAACTGCGAAGTTACACATTTGTTTGTGTGAAACCGCTCAGTGAACTACAGGTCTCTGGTCTCGCACAATACGCGTCACCATCACAAAGACGGCCCTCACGTTAGCAAATTTCACCTGTTTCTTTCAGAATGAGGCGAAAAGTATAAAACGAGGTGAACATCACTCCAAGTCTGGGCATGTTGAGAGCTGTATATACACGAAAGGGGAGTTCGTCGGTTCTGTAAGAGCAGCGGGACCGGCTTTACAAGGTTTCGGTGAGTAATATGAGTGCAATGTGTAACGTTAATGTCAGCTAGCTAACATTAGCTAACAAGGTACACTAACGTGTTTTGTTTTAGTAACTAGTTTTCTCCTTAAGAACTTCGTGGTCTCTGTGGATGCTGTGGATAACATTAGTGTTCACAAGAACAAGGTACACTCCCGTGTCTTGTTTTAGTTGCTCTTCAGATTGAAGCGGCCAGTTTTATATCGACTATACCAGGGGTCGGCAACCCCTGGCACGCGTGCCAGCATTGGCACGCGGCACCGTAACCAGTGGCACGCTAGGAATAAGTGGAATAAGTGTGCAAAAATATTTAAATTGTATTTTGGGATCCTGAACGAGGCCGCCGCCAGAGCGCGTCTCCCCGTTACCCGCAGAAGGAAGCCATGCACACAACGCAGCCCCGCTCTCTTTAACTCCAGGTGACTTTCTGCCGCTTTCCTCCGTGGTGCTGATCGTTTCACCACGGAGAGGAAAGCACTTCACTAATTGCAGTAGCCTACCCATAAGGAGCTGTACAAATGCCGCAGTTTCTGCGTGGCTGTGTATTTAGTTGAAAGCCCAGTGGCGATCTGATCATCTCTCATTGAAATAATATGCTACAAAGGGGCGGACTGGCCATCTGTGTGTTGAACTTTCCTGTCGGCTCCCAGACCGTAGTCGAGGAGGGCAGACCTCTGTTTTTCTGCTTCCTCGTTTCACTTCCAGAAACATACACACGTTCTCTCACTGTCGCTCTACCATCCACAAACACGTATGCACAAGCCACACCTCTCTCTCTCTCTCTCTTAAAGGGACAGCGATCTCATCTCACTCTGCATGACCCTAATATCATAACATGTGTGTTCTGGAGAATCACAGAACGGACAATCGTCCTTATTATTATGCCGTTTAAACCAATTATTTAAATGTGTTTGTTAAATTCGACATCATGTAAGTTGCACTGACAGGTCCACACACTGCTTCCCCGCAGAGAGGCTCCCCCGCCCTCCTGCTGATAGTTGACAAGCGTCAAGCTCCTCACCCCCCCCCCCCCCCCCCCCCCCCCCACTTGATAATTCTCGATCGTTGGCACGCTGATAACAATTTTTTTTGAAAATGGCACTTCATATGAAAAAGGTTGCCGACCCCTGGACTATACTGTCTGTGTGATCTCCTTTTACATCTCGTTGTGTCATTTGAGTTTATTTGCTGTGTGTAGATTCAAGGATTTTGGTTATCTCGGCACAGCTGTGTGTGACTCCCTCTGGTGCACTGGTATGTGTTCCTAATGTAGAGAGCATTGATTCATTAATAAACTACACACCGAGTCTAGATCCTGACCAAATCCTTTTTTATTGTTGATCAAATGTTTTTCAAAAATGTATACACATTTAGAAAAATACAATGTACAATCACAACTAATACAACAATCAGACAAGAGGACAAAACTATGGAAAAATAAACGTTTGTAAACGAGGCCGAAGGGGTGAAGGCCTTTGTGCAGGCCTATCAAGTGACAGTGTTCGAAACTGGTCTCTTTGTGAGTGAGTCTGTGTTTTGGGAGCATCACCCGATGGACTTGTGCAGCCATCTGCCCTGCTGGAGGTGAAGTGTCCACACAGCCAGAGGAACATGACCATCGTGGAGGCAGTCCAGTTACCATCCTTCTGTCTCTGTGAGGAGGGTGGGTCTTATATTCTCAAGGAGAATCACCCATACTGGCACCAGGTCCAAGGGCAGCTGCACATCACAGACCGGAGTCTCTGCTACTTTGTTGTGTGGACCACGAAAGAGGCGATCATCATCCCCATCCCCAAAGACCCTGCATGGCATGGAAATCTCCTCCTCCAGCATATGCTCCCTGTGTTGGCCAGTAGAGAGGAGGACATTTAAATAAACATACTCTTAACACCCTCGGACTCTGCGCTGTGTTTCCTATGTGTGATGGGGTGTGATGCCGAGGGGAGGAAAACAGGACACAGCAGATTGTGGTGGAGATGCTGAGCAGTTATTTAATTGTTGCATGTAATTATTATTATACTGCGTGCTTCTTAGTTATTCCATCTTTTGGTGTAACATGGATCTGTATGTAACTCTATATTTACCTGTCATCTACCACACTTCCTTCTACATCATACACCATCATTATACATTACATTACATTACATTTCATTTAGCTGACGCTTATCCAAAGCGACTTACAATTACCAATTACAGGGACATTCTCCCTGGAGTAACTAAGGACTAAGTGCCTTACTCAAGGGCACACTAGTGGTGGTGTTCCTGGTGGGATTTGAACTCACAACCTTCCGATCTTCAGCCCACCTCACTATCCATTAGACCACCACTATCCCTGATGGTGTATATAAGATATATATATTTGTATACATATCTGTAAATTGTATAATTTTATTTAAACGTCTTTTTGATCTCTCTGTCTATAAACACAAACTGAGTAAGATTGACAATAAAGTTGACTTTGAAAAATATATATATTCTTTATGAAAATAGTTGCCTGTTGGAGAAATGAATCCAAATGAAACGTTGGACTGAACTACAACTACGCCTTTAAATCTCTACGGACTGTTTTTCAGTGGGATGGCAAGTTCCTATCTTTAAACATTTATTAGTTTTTTCTCAGAACAGATTTGATTTTCTGAAGTTAATTTAACTTTGCCGACCATGTAAGGTCATTATTAAAAGGTACAATCAATTTGTTTAGGGTTGACTAAAATAATGAAAAACATTCATTTGGATAATTTACTGACAGAATAAGAAACTCAATGATGCTCTACTCACCTGTTCCCTTTTTATAAAGTGAAACAGTTGAAACGATAGATTTTAGTAAACTTAAAAACAACCTTCTCCAAAAGCTATCAAGGAATATACCGAATACTTGTTTTAGAACTTTATTACATATTTTTATATAAATAGTTTGAATGATCCATAATTGACAGAAGCGTGTGTTTACACTGACCTGTTACTCATATATTAATGTCTTTGTAACTTCAGTAAACCACTACCTCACTAATTTCTTTCATTCATCACGGTTCAGTAAACTAAGTGATGCATGAACCAGTTTAATCATTATAATAGCGTAGGATTGCAACTCTTTGAAACTGTAGGTGGCTCTTAAAAGAGCCGTTGTGTTTGGGTGTGCTGGTATCAGGTCAGTCTAAGCCCTCTCTCAGCTGGATGTCCTTGGGCATGATGGTGACCCTCTTTGCTTGGTTCATCTTACTGGGGGGAGCTACATGGATGTCGGTGCAGTCCACAGTCATTTTGCAGTTGAAGGCAGAATGATTTTATGATTGACTCAGAATGAAGCACAACTTCATGTCATACAATACATTGACTTTATTTGTAATTGTGTAAAAACATATAAGCATTGATTAGCAAGCAGGACCTGCAGGAACAGAGCACGGTGATGGATGGAGCTGGGAAGAGAGAAGAAGAAAACAGATCAACTTTATTATCGGATATTAAAAATTCAATTTTCAAAACAAGTTGCAGCTCCTACAGTTTTCTAGTGTGTAAAGATGATTTCACATGACCTATGCAAAATATCACACTCAATACATGTGTGTCTCTGGGGGGTGCATTGTGCCTTTGATGTATATAAATAATATACCATAACCAAATACTATTACGTACAGTGGAAATCAGGTTGCCAGAGCAGGTCAGTCCAGTGTGCATGTTCCTCAGGGTCTCAGCAGTTACAGGTGACGTGAAGAAAATAAAAGAGAAAAAGGTCAGTAACAACACTTTAAAGTAACAACACTTTATATTATATTATAATAATTATCTCTCAGTAATCACTCAACTACTGTCTTTCCAACAAACAGATTGACTCATCCTCACTGTCATCATAATGAAACACGTCCAGAATAATGTCATGCAAAGCTGCCTGCCTGCCTTCGACTCTCCCTGAACTGCCTGATCTTTTAATGTTCAATGTTAACCATTTGTGCAGATAGCATTAAGTAGAAAAGATCGCCGATGCTAATGTGGCGTTAGCCTACCTCCCGCCCCCTTAGCACCTGGTGGAGGGGGGCGATAGGCTACTCTTCAAATGTTTCACAAAATACTTACCATCATGACTACCCTTACTGTTTAACATGTTGGTTTACTTCATGTTAAGGCTAATACAAATGACAACGCTAAGTAATGTGATGCTAACTAACGTGCTCGCTACTAGCTAGGTAGCTAACTTGACTATGGTTCATGCAAAACATGTGTATTACCTGATATGTTTGGTCCAGCGACTCCTGGTCCTTTCATCAGACGGGAAGCGATAGAACGAGCAAGTGGTATGCTCACTTTTGTGATTGCAACCTGGTACAAAGCACACAGGCATCTTGTGAAAGTGAATTTATTGGAGCAATCTCTTATATTTATTGGAGGGAATAAACCAGTTTCTTCTTCTTCTTCTTTGCTTTAATTGCGAGTCGCAACCAGTCTTGGAGCATTATCGCCTATGACATCACTTACGCGACCCAGAATGGGATTTGGGATTTGTAGTCTTTGTAATCGCGTATTTTTCATAGTCTTATATTTCAGCAGTTTTACGACAAAATGTGACTTTTTTTACATGGAAATGATTGTTTAAGATTGACAAACATCATATGTGTAGTTCGTGGCACAATTCAAACGGGATCAAAAGATACGTTTTCTCTCTCCATTGAATTCAATGTATTATTTTTCGCTTCCGGGGTCCCATGGGCCGGAAGTAGATGGGCGTGACTTCGCCTCTCTATCCTGCTACATTACCTAAGGGCGCCGGAAGCGCCACTTTTCAGCCCTGCCCCACATTTTCGCAGCGGCGGATGCCGTGTACAAATCCTGTTTTAATAATTCCCCTCTACTCTAAAATCACATCTAAAACGCGATCTGATCAAGCTGTGTATAATTTGTTATTTTGTATTATGAATTTAAGGCATATAGTAATCATAGATAACACGACAGGGTCCGTTACAGTTTGTTTTTATCTGATTTCAAATAAACAAAGTCTTGGCTTTCAGAATATTATACTTGTTTTGGCAAATTCAGATGATACAACTTCGAAGCTTGTAACGGCATAATTACAAGCGGAGAACGGAGTAACTTAACCTCACAGCAGGCATAACAACAGCCGGTGTACACAAAATACACACACACATGTACACACACACTCGCGAGCTTCCCCCAGACCAGTAATCCAAACGAAAATATCTTCCCTCCGTAGTATTTTGATCATTTGCTCCGCTAATAATCAATCAGATCGATCCAGAGAAGAGGACACTTTGAAGGCCTTTTTCTCAAAATGATGACTCTAGTCATTATATAGCCTAGGCTAATGTGACATATTTTGCTTAATATTTGGAGTACAAAAACAATCCTGATATCATCAGAAAGCTATAATCTCCTCTTTCCAACAGTGTATACAACTCAAATTGTGTCTTCGGGTCAATGCGACTGATTTCGATAGAGCAGGTCACTTTGCATAAGGTAAAATAAAGCAGGCAGACATAACAGGAAGAATATGTACATTGTAACCCAATCAAATAGGACATTGTCACACCATTCAAATGTATCCATGTAAATTACAACCAATAAAAAAGCTTAGATTTGTTTATTTGTTACGTTGTTTACTTTATTTGTTAAAGAGCAACTTCCAGGTTATAGACACCTGTGAATAAATGTGTAGGAAAATGATGAATACACTAGATTTTCAAAAAATTATACAGAAATATACACTACAGTGACATCTGGTGTCGTTTTTGTAAGAAATGTTCACTTCCGCATAAAAAAGCCTTGGCACGTGACCTCCCGCGTGTGACGTAACATGGGGTAAACAAGGGGGAGAGCGGCTGGTGTAACGTATTAATAAACATGGATCCCAATGCTAGTTTCGACACAGAAGACACAGAAGAAGTTGAACATGAATATTCAAATGCATTTGACGGACCACAACCTTATAATTATGAGCCTGCTAGGCGTCCAAGAGACCAGGAGCAGCCAAGGATTAGAAGAAATAACGGCCATCGGAGAGAAATTGAGCTGTGGTGTGAGGAGAACCAGTGGAGAACTGGGCAGCTATCTTGGTGAGTGACCGGCGTTAGCTACAGAATGTTAGCTAACGTCACATCACAACATTGTAAAGTTAGCTATCATATATCAGGCTATAACTAAAGTAGCATTGATAATATAGTAACGTTACTGGCAGGACTGTTGATACTGATCCATAACAGAAACTAATGCGCAAGTATCAGTTGTATCTCGCGTTACCTAATGCAAATCCACACTACGTTACGGTGCTGTATCGGAGGGGAGAGAGAGAGCAGGGAAGGAGGTTTGATTGATTGATTGAAAAGTTTATTAACAGCTTGTATATTGGGTACAGTACAGTACAGCTCAAAACATACAATTGTTAAGGAGATGCAGACCAGAGAAAGACTTTCGTCTTGTTTACATCAGGGTCCCCCATTTCCAATTCATCATATCATTTAAGACATATTTGACATACAGATGGCTTATTTACAATTTACATACAGGTGGTTTTTTACATACAGATTTCTTATTTACAATTTTCATTTTAGATTTCGTTCTAATACATCCTAACCGGACATTTTAGACATACCAAGTCTACAGATATACAGTTAGTAACAGAGTCTAAAATGCGAGTATATACGTACATAGATGGGGGGGGGAAGCTGTCCATTGTACAACAGGTTGAGATTTGTACCATTACCGGGGCCAGTTTTGCAATGCTCTCCCCCGAAGGTGCTCTTTAAGAGAGGTTTTGAAGGTAAGTATAGTTTTACTTTCCTTTATAGTTGTGGGAAGAGCGTTCCACCTTGATGTGGCATAATTGCGAAACGTGTATTCCCCCTTTTTTGTGCCAAATCTGGGTTTCACATGATTTGTGGAGCTCCCTCTGGTGTTATGATCATGGTATTCCTTGACCTTTGGGAAGAATTTTGACATGTACATGGGTACCATAGAGGTGTAGTGGATCTTGTAGACCAGGCCCATTGCAAGTAGCTGCACTCTGTCGTCTACTCTAAGCCATCCTAGGTTGTCAAAGTGGGCAGAGGTGAGGTGGGTTCTAGATGAAAGGTCAAGCAGTAGTCTGACCAGTTTATTTTGCGATGTTTGAAGTTTTATTTTTAGCGCCTTGGAGGTGCTATGGTACCATGATGTGCAAGCATAGTCATAGTACCCTTGAATGAGTGCTCCTGCCAGAGTTTTCAGGGTGTTTTTGTTTACCAGAGAGGAGATCCGGTATAGGAATCTAGTTCTTTGATTGACTTGTTTTATTACATTGGATGCCATTTTGTCACAGGAGAGGTTTGCCTCAAGAATAGATCCTAGGTATGTAATTTCCTTCTTACTTGTGACAATAATGTCACCCACTGCAACTGAGAAGTCGTCGGATTTGCTGAGATTATTTTTAGAACCGAAGAGAATGGACTCTGTTTTACCCAGGTGTAATGATAATTTATTATCGGCGAGCCAGGTGCAGATTCTGCCGAGCTCGGAGCTGAGGGTTTTTTCAACCTGCAATCTGCTCCTGTCAGAGACCAGCAGGGCTGAGTCGTCTGCAAACAGGAACAAGTTGCAGTCACATGCTGATGACATGTCATTTGCATAAATTAGGAACAGTAACGGACCTAATATGCTTCCTTGTGGAACACCACAGCTCACTGGGAGGGGGGGGGACAGAGTACCGTTTACCTCCACCATCTGTTCTCTCCCCTCCAGGTAGGATTGCATCCAGCTCACCGATAGTTTATCAAAACCAATTGCTTTTAGCTTGTCAATCAGAATGGGGTGATTGACAGTGTCGAAAGCCTTTTGTAGGTCCAGCATCACCATGCCGCAGTACTTGCCCTCGTCCACCTCTTGTTTGATGTGGTCGCTCAAATCAAGAAGGCATGTGTCAGTGGAGTGGGATGTTCTAAAGCCAGATTGAAATTCATAGATTAGTTTCTTTTCCGCGAGGTACTTTTCGACCTGTTCATATACTATTTTTTCCATGACTTTCGAGATGGAGGTAAGTATAGAAACAGGGCGGTAGTTGCCTGGGTCCAATTTGTTTCCCTTTTTGTGCAGGGGGGTTACTCTTGCAATTTTGAAGTCTCTGGGTACTTTTCCCTGTTTTATGGAGAGGTTAATTATGTGAGCTATGACTGGTGAGATGGCGGTTGCTGTGTCTCTGAGGAATTTGGAGGGGATATTGTCGTGGCCAGTGGCCTTGTTAGGTTGGAGGGCGCTCAGTTTAATGAGTACCTCTGCTGTTGTTACCCTTGCTAGACTGAAATCATCTTTGCGTACCCCTAGGTTTTTGTAGTATTTCATGATGTGATCTACTCCAAAAAGCCCTGAGTGGGAGGGTAATTTATTTACAAGACTTGTGGCTATGTTTGTGAAAAAAATGTTCAAGTACTTGGCCAGATCCAGTTTGTCTGAGGGGGGGGGGGGAGGGGGAGAGAGAGATGTAATACGGTTTCCTGATAAACGTTTTGTTTTGTAGGTGCTTGTGTGGGGAATGCCAGCCCATGACCTCAGCTGTGGAGAGCATGTGCTGCAGGGAGGTGGATCCCTTCTGGGCCCTGGTGGAGAACCTCACCCCTAGACCAGACATAACATGCCTGACACTGCACCCAGGCTTTGAAGCATGCTGTCTGAATCCCTGTGCTACAGATAGCCTACATGAACTTCAGGCAGGAGCATGGCCCGCTTCAGGCCAGCAGACATGAGTATGTTTAGATTACAATTAAAAAGATAAATACTATTAAAGATAATACAGTTGCTATTGACCCCGAGTTTTTAAGTTTCAAAACCCAGAACCTGTAGATTATATACTATATAACACTTGTTGATGATGTTAACAAGGCTATCAAGTTTACCTGTAGATATTGTGTCCCTTTCCCAAGGCAATACCGCTACACAGCTTACATGCAGGTCATCCGCTGGGCCTATGGAGTTCTAGGCAGGCACATTAGGAAGCCCTTACCCTCATGTGTTGTGTCTGCCATCAGAAGACAGTTCGCAGAAGAAGCAGGAGGAATTTACAAAGGTTTTGAGTGGCCTCATTTTGGTGACGATCAATAAAATGAATCATAGTGTGTTCGCACCATGTGTTCGCATACACATGCATTTCCCAACATTTTGTCTACCTATGCTGTAAATGTGGTATTTTTTCAATTTACACAAATAAACATTGATTGATTGATAGATAGTCTTTTTGTCACAAACGAGCTGAGGACCAAAATGCAGAACACGGGAAACCAGAGATAGTCGGTAACCAGCTTTATTAGAGTCTATAGGCCGGTAGGAGACAACACGGCAGATAGTAGGCAAAGGGCTGGTCGGGGACAGGCGAGGGTTCCAGGAGACAGCAGGACGGGGGTCGTAGGCACAGAACGGGTCAGGGAGCAGGCGAGGCAGGCTGGTCAGGGACAGGCAGGGTCGAAACCGGGAGAGCAATCTGAGGAGTAGTGCGGGAAAGACAAGCATGCTGCGAAGTACGATCTGGCACTGAGGTGAAGGTGAAGTGGGCCTAAATACTAATGGAGCTGATGGGTGTAACAGAGTGAGAGAGAGACAGGGTGTGACTACCAGGTGACTAAGGAATGATAATGCAGAAAATAGGTGAGTGAGAAAGCAGACTGTGACAGAACCCCCCCCTTAATGGACGGCTCCAGACGTCTAAACAATACAAAAAAAACCAACAAAAGAGACCCAAGAAAAAAAAACCTACAGATACCGGGTGGAAGGTGGAGGTATGGGAAAGGTTAGTACTCGTCTGAGACTGCTCTCTCGGCCTCTCCCTCCTGGAAATCCTCGTCCTCCTCGCCCGATGACGACTCCCCCTCCTCCTCGACGAAGCCTCTGGTCCGTAGCGGACGAGTACTCCCTGGCTTAACGCCTGGTCGAGCGTGGGTCCTAGACGGCTGCTCCGGGTAACGCAGGTGGAAGTCTCGGATGAGCTGAGGGTTGAGGATATGACGAGCCGGGACCCACTGCCTCTCCTCAGGACCATAGCCCTCCCAGTCCACCAAATATTGAACCCCTCTTCCTCTGAGACGGAAACGGAGTAAACGACGAAGGGTGTAGGTAGGGCCCCCATCGATCATCCTAGGGGGTGGTGGTGGAGGGGCGGCGGAAACCATAGGGCTCTCCCGGACAGGTTTAATCCTAGAGACGTGGAAGGTGGGATGGATCTTCATGTTCCGGGGCAAACTCAGTCGAACTGCTGCAGGATTAATGACCTTGACAATCTCGAAGGGTCCAATAAACCTGGGCGCTAACTTCTTAGACTCCACCCGAAGGGGAATGTTCTGGGTGGAAAGCCACACCCTCTGGCCTACCTGGTACACAGGTGCCTTGGTTCGTCGGCGGTTCGCTGATGTGGCGTACCGGTTAGCAGACTGAAGCAGAGTTGTACGAGCCTGCCTCCAAGTCCTCCGACAACGTCGGATGAAAGCCTGGACAGACGGACAGGTAACCTCCTTCTCCAATGCAGAGAACAATGGGGGTTGAAAACCGTATGCACATGAAACCGGATTGTCTCATGGTGGTTCCCCGACATGAGCATACGGACCGGTGTCGTCTGGCGTGTCACTGTTCCCAGCAGGTGACCATCCAAAGCATTAGCCGGTACCGGCTGGAGCAGCCGAACCTGTTGGATGCCCAGCTGTCGTGCGAGCTCCTCGTCAATGATGCTAACATCTGATCCGGAGTCAATAAAAACAGCCAGAGCCTGAGATTTGCCTGTCAGGAGGAGTCGAGCATGGCACAAGGGTCTTAGATTGGGGATCAGCTCAGAGGTTTGGCCCACCAGTATACTCCCCATTACTGATGAGCTCTGTCTTTTACCTCTTCGACGTACTTCCCTCTCCTCAGAGGTAAGACTGGTACGACCCACTTGCATGGGCTCGACCTCGTACCGTGAGTCAGAGTAGGAGTGGGAACTCTCCGCCGAACCCGGAAGTCGAAATCTCCCGGAAACCGGAAGTTGTTGTCGCGAGCAGCGGCCCGCCGCTCGCGTCTGTTGCTCTCCTCTCCGAGTCTGGATTCGTCCGTCAATCCGAGAGGTGAGCTCTATCAACCCATCCAAGGAAGCAGGGAGATCATAGGAAACCAGCTCATCTCTCATATAATCCGCTAATCCTCTCAGATATGCGTCCACACTGCGCCGGCTCATTCCAGCTGCTGCGACGGCTACTGGTGCGGAAGTCAATAGCGTAATCCACCACCGTGCCGGAACCCTGGCACAAACTCAGCAGGCCTCCAGCAGCGTCGGGACCCAGACGAACGGGACCGAACACCTTCCGCATCTCCGC
Source organism: Harpagifer antarcticus (assembly GCA_902827135.1). Taxonomy (NCBI): domain Eukaryota; kingdom Metazoa; phylum Chordata; class Actinopteri; order Perciformes; family Harpagiferidae; genus Harpagifer; species Harpagifer antarcticus. The sequence continues at coordinate 140,374 of CADEHL010001055.1, forward strand.
GGAAAAGGCAGCAAACGAGGCGCAGGCTGGTGTCTGCTGCTCCCACTCTGCAGTTCCCCATAAACGTGCTCTCCCCGTCAGATGATTGACGGTGAAAGCTACACGAGCCGCCTCGGAGGCGAAGGTGTGTGGCTGCAGTGAAAACAATATGGAACAGTTTGTGAGAAAAGGCCTGCATCCCTCCGGCTCACCAGCATAGCGTTCCGGCGTTCCCACACGAGGCTCCGGAGCGTATCTCGTCGGGCCAGGGGCTGGAGCGAGCATCGGAGCTGCGGGCGGAGGGACGGTAGCAGCCATGGTAGCGGCTAGCTGTTGTACGGTGGCGGCCATCTGTTGCATCTGGGAGGTAAGGTAAGCCAGCGTTTGTCCCTGGGTTGAGGTTGCCTGGTGGGTCTCGATAGCTAAGGTAGCTATTGTGACCTCCTGTCTTTGGATGGCATCCTCAACCCTCTCAAAGCGGTCTCTAGGAGACCCGGTGTTTGCTTGGTCCATTTCTGGCCAGATCGTTCTGTCACAAACGAGCTGAGGACCAAAATGCAGAACACGGGAAACCAGAGATAGTCGGTAACCAGCTTTATTAGAGTCTATAGGCCGGTAGGAGACAACACGGCAGATAGTAGGCAAAGGGCTGGTCGGGGACAGGCGAGGGTTCCAGGAGACAGCAGGACGGGGGTCGTAGGCACAGAACGGGTCAGGGAGCAGGCGAGGCAGGCTGGTCAGGGACAGGCAGGGTCGAAACCGGGAGAGCAATCTGAGGAGTAGTGCGGGAAAGACAAGCATGCTGCGAAGTACGATCTGGCACTGAGGTGAAGGTGAAGTGGGCCTAAATACTAATGGAGCTGATGGGTGTAACAGAGTGAGAGAGAGACAGGGTGTGACTACCAGGTGACTAAGGAATGATAATGCAGAAAATAGGTGAGTGAGAAAGCAGACTGTGACACTTTTCATTAATAACCACCAAAATACGTTATTTGAATACTCCTCTCGATCGATTTACAGAAAAAAAATAGTATGGCCCGCCCTAATACACCAATGCAGTTTTTAAAGATATACATTTTTCAACACAGAATCATTTACCAAATGACACCATATTCAATCATTTTACGAGTCAGAAAATGCTATCTGTTCATTGCAGTTATTGTTTATTGAATTAGATTACCATGACCTCAACATAATTATGTAGAGTACAAGTCCACAGCGTTGGAAGCAGGCCCGGTTCTACGGGGGTGCATAAGGGTGCATTGCACCCTCAGTTGAGTTGTTATGCACCCTCATTTGAAAAATTCAATGTGAAAAATAAATAAATAAATTAAAGTGAAAAAATATATATATTAATTCAAAGTGAAAAATATTACATATATGATAACAATAATAATAATAATAATAGTAGTAATAATAATAATAATAATAATAGTAGTAATAATAATAATAAGAAGAAGAAGAAGAAGAAGAAGAAGAAGAAGAAGAAGAAGAAGAAGAAGAAGAAGAAGAAGAAGAAGAATATAGTTGAAATAAATTGTAATTGTGGTTAAATAACATTGTCTGCTGCATTTATTTGGTCAATTTAAACGGTAAGTAACATTATTATGTCAGGTGCGCGTGACCTGTGCCGCTGCGCGTTTGTCATTTGCAAAGTGCTTACACAGCAGTCAATGATGGACATCAGAAAATGGTTAAAACAACCAGCCCTTATCGCCAGCAGTAACACTGCATCTACTGCAGGTAATAACAGTTCAGATCATGGGGAGATTACCTTACCCGCGGCCACTGTCGTGGACACTAATGTCCTCCCGCTCGACTCGCCGGCTTTGCCCGCCTCGCCCACGGAGGCAGAGCAGCCGCAGCCGTTGCCCCAAACACCGCCACCCCTCGGCGGCCCGCAAGTGCCAGAGGACATCTGCAAAACAGAGCCTGCCCAGGTATATTTAAAAAAGTACCCAACTCGCCTGTACAGTGGGGTAAGGCGCTCATTTTGCAGCTCATGGTTTCACAACAGAGATTGGCTGGAATATTCCTCTAAAAAAGATGCCATCTTCTGCTATGCATGTAGATATTTCGGTCTTGAAAGGGGAGTGATTTGTAAAATATCCATAAAGAAATAGTAAATCTGTTTACAGTTCTGTTTCATATGGGTGTTGAGATGTATCCATAGAGCTCTTCATTTTGCTCTCAAAGTGCACCAGATTGATGCTTTTAACTTCAATATTTAAAAATAAATCTTCCTGGGGGAGCATGCCTCCGGACCCCCCTAGAGTAGGTGAGGACCCCCAGAGGGTGTTAGGTCTACTCCCCATTTATAAAAATAGCACTTTACCACTGCACCCTCTCTAATCTCAGATGCACCCTTAGTCATTTTGTTCTGGGACCGGGCCTGGTTGGAAGGAACACTTTGAGGAACTCCTGAACCCGACAACTCCGCCCTCTATGTTAGAGGCAGAGCTGGAGTATGACGGGGGATCAACACCAATCTCACGGGAGGAGGTCACTGAGGTTGTTAAACAACTCCACAGTGGCAAAGCCCCGGGGGTGGATGAGATCCGGCCAGAAATGCTGAAGGCTCTCGGTGTTGAGGGACTGTCATGGTTGACACGTCTCATCAACATTGCGTGGAAGTCGGAAACAGTACCGAAGGAGTGGGAGACCGGGGTGGTGGTTCCCCTTTTTAAAAAGGGGGATCAGAGGGTGTGTGCCAATTACAGAGGCATCACACTACTCAGCCTCCCCGGGAAAGTTTACTCTAAGGTACTCGAAAGGAGGGTCAGGCCGATTGTCGAACCTCAGATTGAGGAGGAACAATGTGGATTCCGTCCTGGTCGTGGAACGACGGATCAGCTTTTTACTCTCGCAAGGATCCTGGAGGGGGCCTGGGAGTACGCTTATCCGGTCTACATGTGTTTTTTGGACTTGGAGAAGGCATATGACCGGGTTCCCAAGGAGTTACTGTGGGAGGTGCTGCGGGAGTATGGGGTGAGGGGGCCATACTCAGGGCCATCCAATCTCTGTACTCCCAAAGCGAGAGCTGTGTCCGGGTCCTCGGCAGTAAGTCGGACCCATTTCCGGTGAGGGTTGGCCTCTGCCAGGGCTGCGCTTTGTCACCAATCCTGTTTGTAATATACATGGATCGGATTTCGAGGCGTAGTCGTGGGGGAGGGGGTCTGCAGTTCGGTGGACTAAGGATTGCACCACTGCTTTTTGCAGATGATGTGGTTCTGATGGCTTCATCGGTCTGCGACCTTCAGCACTCACTGGATCGTTTCGCAACCGAGTGTGAAGCGGCTGGGATGAGGATCAGCACCTCCAAATCTGAGGCCATGGTTCTCAGCAGGAAACCGATGGACTGTCCACTCCAAGTAGGGAATGAGTCCTTACCCCAAGTGAAGGAGTTCAAGTATCTCGGGGTCTTGTTCTCGAGTGAGGGAACAATGGAGCGTGAGATGGGCCGGAGAATGGGAGCAGCGGGAGCGGTACTGCAGTCGCTTTACCGCACCGTTGTGACGAAAAGGGAGCTGAGCCAGAAGGCAAAGCTCTCTGTCTACCGGGACATTTTCGTTCCTACCCTCACCTATGGTCATGAAGGATAGGTCATGACCGAAAGAACGAGATCGCGGATACAAGCGGCCGAGATGGGTTTTCTCTGCGGGGTGGCTGGTGTCTCCCTTAGGGATAAGGTGAGAAGTTCGGTCATCCGGGAGGGACTCAGAGTTGAGCCGTTCCTCCTTCGCGTCGAAAGGAGCCAGTTGAGGTGGTTCGGCCACCTAGTTAGGATGCCACCTGGGCGCCTCCCTAGGGAGGTGTTCCAGGCACGTCCAGCTGGGAAGAGACCAAGGGGTAGACCTAGCACCAGGTGGAGGGATTATATCTCTTCGCTGGCCTGGGAGCGCCTTGGGATCCCCTAGTCAGAGCTGGTTGATGTCGCCAGGGAAAAGGAAGTTTGGGGCTCTCTGCTGGAACTGCTACCCCCGCGACCCGACCACGGATAAGCGGAAGAAGATGGATGGATGGATGGATGTATCAATCATTGTGATTGAATGTTTCAATCTTATTTTGTTGTTACTGATGTGATTGTTATTGATGTAATTGATGTTGTGTAAGTCCACACTCAAATCTGAAGATTCCCATTGATTTAAGTATTGAACCAATTATAGACTAAGGTTTTTAGGTTATCAAAATGGATAAAAAGAGAGAAACTGTTGGGGAAATATTTTTCAAGGTCCATAACTTTGACCCAGTTTATCAGCTCATACTGTCCTGACTGAGCACACGCACCTGTAACCTTGGCTGCTGTGCTCTCAGTGCTCTGTCTCCCTGTTCCTGCCTGTTGGCGTCAGCTGATAGAGGTGTTATCATTCTATCTTGTTATTCACAATGTTGATTATTCTCTCTGAACTAGCTAAACACATGGGTCTGGGGTAGAGATCTTCAGAATTTATTGTGGCATCTCAACCTTGTGGTCAGATCGTGACCCATGACATGTCTTGTGAATTCTCCGGCAAAGCTCCAAATAAACCGTCAGTGTTTGCCATCAAAGCTCCAGGCAAAATTCCTAATTGATGTGTAAATCTAATTTTGTTTGCATGGTTCTTAATCAATAGGCTTATATGTCATTGGAGGTTCAACAGATAGGCTGGATGAAACTGGACTTTACATAATCATCAGCAGCTTTATTTAAAGAGACTCTTGGTCCATTATTACAAGACGTACAACACTCAAATATAAATTAAAAAAGGCAGTGATACCAATGTTTCCACAGAGGTGACTGGTATCGTAAAGCACTGAGACACGGATTTGACAGCAGCATAATGACAGAGTTATGAGAAACATTCAATCGACAGATGAATTTGTACATTAGATTTCTCAAAAGACCATGGAATGTGTTGACTCGTGCGTTACAGAACATTTCACTTGCACTGCACCACCTTGTTTTCTATACGCAAACAGTCATTATATGCAATCTGGAGCTTCCGGAGGCTCGCCTTCTTATACTTGACCCACAAGGGGGCAGTATAGAGAGGAGTGCAATAAGCTCTAAAGAGGTTCACCTTAACCTTATCTGAACATCAAGAGCATTTTCTAGCCAACATGTTGGCTTGTATATATAAGACACGACGCTGTCTATACATGTCATCATCATCAGCCATTTCATCTGTGATGATGTGTCCCAGATACTTAGTGTTACAGCAAACAGACAGCACCTGTCCTGATAGGTAGAAAGTTGGAGAACAAAGGTTCTTATCCCCTTTTGCTCTGCAGATCATTACAGCGCTCTTCTTAGCATTGTATTTGACATCAAATTTGACTCCGTAATCAGAACAAACATTTAGCAACTGTTGAAAACCAGCACTGCTAGGAGAAACAATAGTCAAATCATCGCATATAAGATCGTTTACAATCACATTACCAATCACACACCCTGTTTTACAGACACTTAAATCATCTGATAGATCATTCATATAGATATTAAAAAGGCATGGTGAGAGGAGCCCCCCCTGGCGGACTCCATTACCAACACCAAATGGCGCCGAGACTGCATTCCCCCATTTGATCCGCATGCTCTGGTTGGCATACCAATAAGCCAGGATCCTAATTATACTGTTAGGCACACCCCTTTGTCTCAATGTTAAAAACAGTTTATGATGGTTAACTCGGTCAAAAGCCTTAGAGGCATCAATAAAACCAGAACAGTGGAATTCTGTCTTCTATATGTTTCTACCATTTCCATCAAAGCATAGATGCATAGCTCAGTACCATGCTTAGCCTTGAAGCCAAACTGAAGTACATAAATAAGAACATAGTCTATCTAACAAAATTCTTTCCAGGACTTTGGATAACACACTGGCTAGAGCAATTGGTCTATAGTTATCCAAGCTCCCTACCTTGCCCGCTTTGTCCTTAATGACAGGGACCAAAGTAACAGTCAACATGGAGTCTGGCAACATACCATGAGTCATGAGGCCAGTAAAACAAATGGCAAGAAGAACTGCAACCTTCGGGCTTGCCAGTTTAAGGTGCTCTGCAGTGATTCGGTCAGAGCCACATGCTTTGTTATCAGCTAGCTGTGCAATTGCTCGATAAACCTCTTTAGCTATGATTCCCACTGTGTCACTTTTCACAACATTACCAACTTTGTAGGGGTCACTTTTAACACAATTAAGCATAGTAGAGTAATGTTGCCTCCACAACTCAGCTATGTTATCGGCTCCAGATACTCGCTCTATGGTACATGGTAACGACATACTGGCCCTGTTCAGAGCTCTCACCTCCTTCCAGAAGCCAGTCACATCATTATGAAGAAGCTTTTCAGCCATAGAATCCGCTCTCAATGTTTCTGTATGTTTGTTGACATAACGAGCTGCATATTTATATCTAGCATTTGTACGCTTTTTCAGATCCAGGACAGACACCTCTCTGGGCCTTCCTGCCTGGACCCAGGCCCCAAAAGCATTCTTGGCTTCAGCGTATTGATCAGCCACATGTTTATTCCACCCTGGCTTGACGTTGTGTCTCTTCCTAGAGTAGGTATAGCACGGTCTACTGGCCTCCCATACAGCTCCCACAATACAATCATACATGTTACAGAGGTCTTCACGGTGAGAGCTTTCATTACAACCCACATCAACACACAGAGTTGCCACTTTGGGTAGATATACATCACTCAACAGGACATCAGTTCTCCCATAGTACAATAGCCTATCCTCATTTGTGAGCTTGGACCAATCCACTTTAGTGGTACAGGCATTTTTAACCTCCTGAGACATCTCAGGGAGACTATCATAATCTAGTGACATTATAAAAGGAATGTGATCTGACATTACATTTCACACCCCTCATTTAATCCCTGCACTTATCACTTTCATATATTGAATCAACTGATGAAAAAAAGCTTAATTTTATTTGGCCTTCAAGGTCCTCTCTGAAAATAGGCCTGGGATGGCCTGTGTGCATGACATGAGAACATTAAAACTGTGTCGTAGGGCTACACAAACTACACCAATGTCTCTTATTTGCTTCCATAGTATTCAGCCTGTTCAACATTTTCTTAAAGCAACTAGAATTAAAGAGGCAATTTAATGTTGTTGTTTTCCTGCCAATCTACCGATCCACACTCCAGTCCATTAGGTGGCGGTAATGCACATTTTAGTTGGTTGCCAACCGCCAATAAACCTCAGAAGAAGAAGAAGTTTTACACATGCCACTATTCTCCTGAAAATGTCCACACTCCAGACACTGAAAACCTTCATCAGCCAGCGGCTTGCTGTCGCTGTGGAGGAGATATCTGGGCTGCTGGAAACAACAATCTCAAACTATGAAGAAGAGATCTCCCGCCAACGGAGGCTGCTCTCCAACGAGAGGTCCGGGTCCCAGATCCACACCGCAGGTATCTGATCCACTGCTCCGCTAAAACTCAGCAATATATCGCTATTCCTCTCTTCTACCTGTAAAGCAGCGGACTAGTTGTTTTGTCGTGTTTTGATAAAAGGTCGTTGAGCCCCCGAAGGCATCAATAGTTTGAGCATTCCTGGTCTTCAAAGTAAAACGGAAATTCAAACACACAGTAGGCTACTGTCCATTTGATCTTTGGTATAATACACAAAGGGTCTACTAAATCAGTACAATAGGAATTTGGCGTTATTTTATTACGAGTATGGGGCAATATGGCCAAATTAGTGTTTCATGGTAAAGCATGATTTGATAACATGGTAAATGTTACTTTTACACTTTTCCTATGACTTCAATTAACTAGTTTCCTGCAGTGGCCTACTCCATTGGGGTTCAATAGATAACGTGTAGAATCACAGTTAGGTTCATAGATCATTTTTAAGTTTAAGGCTCTCAAGTCATATTAAGAAGAACAGTAAATGAACTGCTTCCCACATGTCCTCCTTCTACAGAAGCTGGTCAGCTGTGAGCCGTGGCTCAGCTCCACCTGACTGGACAGGGTTTATCTGCTGCTGTTTTGAAAATGTTCCTTTGTGTGGATTAAGATCATTAACTGTATAGAGTCTGTTTTTAAATCCAGTCCTCCCCATCATCCAATCATGCTTTTCCTAATTTGTCCTGCTCTTTTCAAGGTTTTTTAATCTATGAATAATTGTAAAAAGTTACATTAGATTACCGAGTTGTTTTTTGTTTTCCGTACTACTGATCCTAGTGGACTCTAGGCCTGGATAGACTGAGTTGATAACACATGTTATTCTCAGACCTGGAGTGATACTGAAAGTGTAAAGAAGGAATAACACTGCATAGCTTAGTGGTTCCCAAACGTTTTCAGTCAGGCCCTTCTTGGGTAATTGGAAGTATTTGTGAGCCCCCCGTAGCCTGGTTCCCACCGAGATTGGTAGGATTAATTATATATAGTTGTACAAACATTACATTTTCTCTACTAATAATAACAAGACACAAAGATCTAACTATAATTTTACATCTTTATCATAGATTGAACATGGTCTTAAGTGCTTGTATTGGCAAATGACCCTGTGCCACTGTGAAATAATTAGGCCTAATTGAAACAAGCAGGCCTACCTCCTTGGATAGTAGATTTTTAATTAAAAAAAGTTTTATGAATATATATATATATATATATATATATATAAATCAACAGGAACTAATACTGTAGTAACTAATACTGCAGGTTGCAAATAATCACATCACTATTCCATTCCTATTTCACACATAGCTTTCCTATCAATGACTTGTGGTTAGGGATGGGTATCGTGAAAAGTTTAACGGTACTACTATTCTTACTCGATACTTCTTATCGATCCGGTACTTTAGCTGCATTTTTATCGGTTATTTTTGAAAAACTAAACAAATTACAAACAGAATTAACATTGCTTTATTTAATGTATATGTGTTGCTACTTAGTACTTTTACTCCACTACATGTATTGAATACCTTTAGTTACTTCACAGATGTGGATGAATGATGTAAAATATAATCAAGTGTTGAATTTTTATATTGCAACTAATCTATATCTACTGTCACTTCTCACATTGAACATGTGCTCTTTTATTACATAAACACTTTCATTTGAAGTTGTGAGTAGGGTTGGGTATCGTTTGAATTTCCACGATTCCGATTCTACTTTTCGATTCCGGTTCTTAACGGTTCTCAATTCCGATTCTTTGAGGGGCAGGGTAAAAAAAATGATACATGCTTCTTCCACCAAAAAAATTACATTTATTCGAGAAACTTTTACACAGGTTAGTTTACAGTAATATTCACATGAATCAGTCTGTTTATATTCACTGCTATGTAACTGTAACCTGGGAACCACTGAAGCTGCAACAGAGCAACAGTCCAGCTTTTAAAGAACAGTTCTTGTTGAGAAAAACAAGCATATCTGCCTCTCGGGCATACCGGGGAGAAATGTTTGAACATTTTGAAGTAAAATGCTTCAATCTGGTGCACTTTAAGCAGAATGACTAGAGACTAGATCTAGGGGGTACAACTCTAAACACCCATATGAAAAAGATCGGTTTATATCTTAATAATTAAATAAGTGTGTGAACATAGCCAATAACAAATACATGTAACATATTTTTATTTATGCATATGTTTTTATCTCTCCAGTTTCAAACGATATGTCTGGTTTACTGTCCTATAGTATACATTGGAAAGATTTCAAACCTGTTTTATCCCAATAATTATAAAGGAGTGCCTTGGAAATATGTGTTTACATAAATTGTGATCAAACCGTTTGAGACCCACTGAGATAACTTAGACTAAAGTGAACTATCTAAACACTCAGAGTCCTTTACCTCACTGAGCTGTAGTTATCAGCCTCAGTCTGACTGGAGAGGACTCTCCTTCCACATTATTGTAGAAACATCTTCTTCCGTTAGAGCAGCTAGCACCAGATGCTAATAACAACAGCGCGTACCGGTGCACCCTCCCTTTCTCCCTCGCTCACTCGCACTTTGGCTGTGAGCTGCGGGTGCCAGATAAGCCAACATCCCCCATTTTCATCACTTACAGCGCCCATCGTACAGGGCAAATGAAAAGTGTAACCGGGATGAAAAGGGTGTTACATATACTTAATTATGAATGTTGTTACATCAAGGCCGAAAATTAGGATGAGCACCAACGGTCAAAAACATTGTTTTCCCTCCCAGAGCTGTCAGCGCAGCGCCTCCACAGATCTGGCGCCCAAGGCGAACATCTATAACGCCAGTGCGACGGGCCGGCCCTGGTCCCATGGTTACGCTGTAGGAAGTGTAGGTACAACGCTACATTTCCCGCCCCGCCGCAGTCATACAGTAGGCTACGGAGAGCGGCGAGAAACATTTCCTCAGGCATCGAAAAGCGGAACCGAAATTCACATGTCTAAATGATGCCGTTGGAATCGAAATGTTGGAACCGGTTCCGAACCGGAACCAACCCTAGTTGTGAGTTTTTAGTATTTTTGACCCTAAGAAACACTGAGGCATTAATCAATAACAATAATCCACAGCTCCTCTGTCTGCTCCAGAGGATTAACATTTTTTTTTTTTTAAATACCCCAATGCACCCCAGTGTGCAGATCTGTGCACACCGCTTCAGCGTTTCTGTGAGCGAGCAGCCCCCCCCCCCCCCCCCCCCGCACACAGACGAGAGAGACATCTCTTTTGTGGAGTGAAGAGAGCGGAATAATGATATTGAAAGTTAGAAGCTGTGTTCGTTCAATAAAATGTGCAAGATGACGTTTATGTCCCAAGCTTCACGTGCCCCCCCTTGCAGTACATCCGCGCCCCACAGTTTGAAAACCGCTGGCTAAGGGTATGGCAATCTTATCGCAAATAAAAACCATGTAGTTTACTCCATTAGAGCTACCTGTTTTATAATTATGGTTTGTAAAATACCATAACGGGACGGATCGTTTAGGATTGATTGCATATGAACATATAGTGTATGGGTGACTTGAGCGGACTGCCCAGGTATATCAAGGCTGCCTGTTTCTTCTTTTCGTCCAAGAACAAGGTGCCTTCATTGCCTAGTGGAGGCATGATGCTACTGGGAACCCAAGGGCCCCCTATTTAGCAGGCTAATGGGATCTTGGGAGTTTGAGATAATTAATTCTGGAAGGAGCTACAGGGCTCCCTTGTGTAAGCAATGGTTATCAACACTTGATTGTCCATCTGCCAGTTGAAAAGATCAACAAAACAACATATGGAGGCTTGGAAATTGTATTTTGTAATTCCTGTAGCTCTTAACATGGTTAATGGTGTGTGACTAATTGGTTGGCTGTTTCTCTGTCAGGACGACTAGTTCTCTGACTTACTTAATGTGTTTTTTAAAGTGGTCCAAATGCAACTCTTTTTTTCTCAAAAGCAATCTTCTTCCATGGTAACCCTAAAGTAACCCTATCTTTAACCTTAAGATATAGCTGTACATCCTGGTTTCAAGACCACAGGAACATGTTTAACTCTCGTATAACCGCTTGTGTTTCTTTTATTTGCAGATGTGCAACAAGCTTTTAAATTTCGAGTCGTCATCCATCACGAAATAAAGAAGATAACTTTTCAAAATGGCCTCCCCTCATCTGTGGAGGATTTGATTAAAGTGTTTAAACAAGCTTTTTCCATCACCACAGAAATAGGTCTTCAGTACAAAGATACTGACTTTGATGACTTCTTCACGCTAACCTCTACAAGTGACCTCAAGGATAAAGACACACTCAAGGTAGTGCACATTCCACCAGGCCTATTAAAGTCCACGGTCCCTCAGGAACACAACCATGACACATCTGACATGTCCCCGGTCGATGATCTGCCCTCTGTGGATTCACAAGATCCAGTCATTCACAGCCCCCTTGCCACTGACAGGCGTAACCTGTGGCCTGCCGTCTTTCCAATTCCCGTTTTCTCTTACAACACAGAGATGGCTTTGCAGCAGGGCAATGACATTTTTTTAAAAGACGGAACCCTGCTGACGTCACAAAGTGTTAAATCGGACATTTTGGAGCGCCTGGCTGAGGCCATGTTTTCCTACACAGCTTACCCCAATGATCCACAGAGGACCGCCGTTGCACATGCACTTATAGAGAGGCACCCCTGCTTGAGGGAGCCCGGCTCCTATAACGGATGTGACGGGTGGCAGCAAAGCCTAAAGTACAAGTGTGCAAACTACCGGAGCAAACTTAAAGCCCATGGAAACCCTGAACTGATGATTAATACACTGAAACACAAGCAAGAGTGTGACAGAAAACCTGCCAAAAATATAAAGAAACCAAGGAAATCTGAAGTAAACTACTACCCCCCACACCCAGCCGGTGAAACTGAGGACAGCCTGGAGAATACAAGACTTGAGCTCATTTCAGCAAGCAAGTCCAGGGACAATAGCCAGATGATGAATGACATGATGTCGAGAACATACAGCTGTAGAAGAAGGGAAGTGGTCGGCCAGTCCATGCAAGTGGCACAATTCTGTGAGAGATGGCCTGCCCTCTTCAATCCTGCACAGGTAAAGAAACGGGTTGAATGATCCTCCCGCACCTGTAGTGTAGCAAAGTGGGGTTTGTGAGAGACTCACTAAATGGGAATCTTAAGAAATGTTGGTGTATATTTTTCCTCCAAACTTTATATCTGTCGAAAGTATTTCAGCCAGTGTTGGAATTCAAGTTTTTCTTTTACTCAATATTATTTACCAGACACAGTTTTGTAATCGTACTTTAAAAAAAAGAGAACTCACCCAACAAATGTTCCAATTGCAAATTCTACATTTGATATGTATTCATGTTTGTTTATCCTTTGAATCTCTCTGTCACACTGCAGCTGCATCACAAACGGCCTAAGCTTATCACGGACCCAGAGCATCACCGTGTGTTTAATCTTCCCAACGTGTGGGGGGCCTATGCAGTCTCATACCCATTTTTTTTTATAAATGATTGTCATAAAAACATACTATTGAAACACAAGTGATGAAACGCAAGAATGATACCCCCAGGGCCCTGCCAGCACCTTTTCGAAGAATGAATTGGGTTTAAGCATATCTGATCCTCCGGCATGAAAGAAGCCCCATCAGTTGCTTAAAGATACTAAAAACCAATAATGAGAGAGTAGAACAAGATAGATAAACAGACACCCTATGGCAACATCTGATATTATGGGAAAATATGTACATGTGTTTTGTGTCTATATATGCATATGTATAGCCAGGTCTGGTTGATGAGGCTTATTTATAGTATTTGTGTATTTTTACAAAAAAAGTCGCAGAAACCTGAAAACGACTTCGGCAAGGCAAGTTTATTCATGTAGCACCTTTCAACACAAGTCAATTCAAAGTGCTTTACAAAAATGAAAGACATTAAGAAATAGTGCAGTGAAAACTAATTATAAAACGGCATTTAAAAACAGTTGTTAAAAAGCAAAAGAAAACATTAATAACACGGGTATAAAATACATGGATAAAAGTTACAGTGCAGTCTAAGATATGAATAGTTCAATTAAAAGCAGCGGCAAAAAGAAAAGTCTTCAGCCTGGATTTAAAAGTAGTCAGAGTTGCAGCGGACCTGCAGGTTTCTGGGAGTTTGTTCCAGATATTTGGAGCATAATAACTAAACGCTGCTCCTCCATGTTTAGTTCTGACTCTGGGGACAGAAAGCTGACCAGTCCCTGAGGACCTGAGAGATCTGGATGGTTCATAATTTAGCAGTAGGTCAGAAATGTATTTTGTGCCTAAACCATTCAAAGCTTTATAAACCAGCAGCAGTATTTGAAATACCCCCCCACTTCTGCTTCCCCAGCAGCACAGAGTGCTGTGGCAGGGAGAAACACAAAGTTAGCATTTAGCTCACCTTTTGTCAGCTCGTGACATGTAATTGGAACTATGTTGGTCGAGTCAGTGATACCAACTTAACAACATTTGTTCTTCTGGAGTATTTTATTACACTAAATGTGAATGTTCCTGTCCTGCTTCATACACCCTTTTTATGTGTTCTGGATAAGTAGTTGACAAAATCCTCTCCTCCAGATAAATGAAGAGTTCCGAAGGTGCAACACTATTCCCCTGGAGTCAACGTTTATGTCTCAGCTGGACAAGTTCACTTCAAAGTTCCTGCAGTTATTCAGCTCAAAGGGAGGAGCTGTTGGACAGCGCATGAAGGGCTTCATGACTGAACTAAGACAGGTGAGGAAGGGGTGTAGAACCAAGACAAACAATGAATGAATCCGGAGCTTAAGGTTTATTCCAATTGTCTTTGGTTTGAAAATAAATGTGTTCGTGTTCACCAAGCCATACGGTTCTACTTTTATTTATGATCCAATGATTAACTGTAGGATCAACATGTGTCCGTGGTGAAGAAGAGGGACGTGATTCTGAGATGCCTCATAGAGTACCTGGGGGAGAGTGTGCCTGAGCTCATCTCTGACTACTACGTAAGTATTGCCCTTATTACTGTATTTTAAGGCGTGTTTGTATATATATATAGATTAATGCATACACACACTTGCATATATGTTTATATGTATTTTATGCATATATATATATATATAAAGGATTTTAAAACATTGTATTTTAGTAATCCTCTCACACACTTCACACATAAATGGAATCGACCTTGAAAACGTGACCTCAAATGACTTGTAACTTTTTAAACAAAGTGCAAAATTCTAAGTAATTCCAAACACAAAAAAGATTGAAATAAACTAAATGAGTACTTCAATAAAAAAGTCAGTCAGGATAGACTGCATGGTGGTTACCTCCGCTGACCCAAAACCAAAACTGTCCCTTTTTAATTCTGTAGCCCCTCCCACTTGGCTCGACCTTTTGAAGAGGAAATACAATTTATACAAAATAAAACAATTCCTGCTCTTTACATTGAGTCATTATTTGAAATGGATTACATTAATCATCTTAAGTTTGCATGTTTTCTTATTTCAAAGCTTGTCAACAGCAATGTAAGATTGTATGTATGCATCAGGCGGCTGTGGCTCAGTGGATAGAGTGCTGGACTTCAGGGGGTAGCAAGTTTGAGTCCCACTGCAGTCAGCATGTCGTTGTGTCCCTGAGACACTTCACCCCAAAGTGCTCCTGTGGGGATTGCCCACAGCATTGAGTATGTAAGTCGCTTTGGATAAAGGCGTCTAACAAAGTAACATGTGATGTAATGTATGTTTTTTTATAGAGAACAGCAGAGACGAAAGTGCATCAAGACCTTCAAGCAGAAAGTATGAGGATCTATGTCTGCCAGCAGCCAGATGCAGTGGGCATCATCATTGATGGAACTCCAGTGATGACAGATCTGGATAACCTGCCCAAAGCCTGCTGCCTTCTCCTTGGCCTCACATATGCCCTAAATCTGGATTATCCTCCCAAATTTGCCAAGACCTTTGAAGTCTTTCAAAGACTATTTGTAGGACTTGATATGCTTCAACCAAAGCAAACCTCCAAGTTCATCAGCCTGAAAAACAAACTCTTCACCTAGACAATTGCTGTGTGCTTTTTACTTTGTCAAGTCTCCATTTTTACAAGTGTATAACCTTTAGGAGCTGTGAAGGTGTCTGGATATTTGACATTAAGGATTGCACTGCAGGTTCGTAGTTCACATGGAGTGTGTTAAAGACTAAGGATTAAAACATTGAACTGAATTTAAGAATTTTAAGCAACTTAAAACTGACAAATTGCAAAGGGGACATTTGGCATTTTTCCACAAGTATGGTTGTGAAGCCTTAGTGCGCATCCTCCTTTAACTTAATCGAGCAAATCAATGAAACCAGCAGCTTTCGGGGCTTAGAGCTCTGGCTCGAACACTTCTCAATTAAGATGCATTCATTTTCTATGCAAGCTCAAAAATGTAGCTTAATTATTTTATGATTTTCTCTTAGGGGGAAATAATACTGAGATTAGAGTTAACATTTTCCAAATAATTACTGCTTTTTATTCATTTATTTTTTTAAATGGACATTTAGGTCTAAGGGGTGGCTGGAGAAGATTCTCACTACGAGTTTACAATTCTCAAACAAAATGAAAGGGTTCAAGATGTTTGTGTTGTAGAGTTCTCACAGACGTTCACACTCATGCGTTATGACTCCATTCTGAATAATCTAATGAGCGTGATGTGAAAGGGTCTGTAGGAGTTTTAAAAACAACATCGCCGGTTTTGTTTTTTTCACTTTTCACTGATGGAAATAAAAGCATTATCATGGTTAGCACGTAATATTTATTGGCTATTATTTATTAATACATTAAAATGATTAATGTCCTTGTATTTTGCCTCGTATATATTATAACATATTAGGTGGCTTGGATAGAAATACCTCAGGCCAAAAGTCATTGAACCATGAACCACCAATCATTGAATATGTTTTTGCTCTAGTGAGCCAAAACTATTCGATATCGTTTATCAACTAGATATAAACTAACTTAAATCCTAATTTAAATTCTGCTCAGTATGAATGTGATTGCTATTATCTGTACAGGAGGTAGCAGGGTTCAAAGATTGGGTACATGAGTCCATTTGAACTCAACCACGTTATTGACATTGTCTGAGTGTCAGGGCCACAATCCAGGGTGAAACACCAAAGGTCAGGGGGTACATCAGGAAGATGGCCACGAGATGACCGTTTAATGGAATAGTTTCCTAAGTTGCTGCAGTGAACACGAATATTCCGTCAGGCCTTCTCCAGTCACCACTTGTCACATCTTTACCTCCCGCACATACAGATTGGTAAAGTAAGCAAAGGCCCGACAAAAAAAGGAGGTACATGCATGGACATATCTGCCTGGTTACATTATGCTTTATTGTTTTACTTTTTTCATTTTCTGGTGAACTCATTGCATTAGCCACACGTTTAATTAAGTGTATTGTGTAAGACAACAGAACAATGTAAACTTTCAAAATATGAAACCGAGATATTTAGTATTAAGATGTGTCCTTTGCTCAGTTTTTGAAAAAAAGAAAACCTGCCTTTCATTAATCATATTCAGACAGTAGACCAACAACTAGAGCAGTGGTTCTCAACTGGTCAGGCCTCGGGACCCACTTTTTACTTGGTCAATACATCGCGACCCAACATTTTGAAGCACTCAAATCTATTCAACAAAATAACGTGCTGTAATATATACGCTTTTCAGCATACAATATTAATAACAGTGAAGTACAGTGCATACAGTGGGGCAAAAAAGTATTTAGTCAGCCACCAATTGTGCAAGTTCTCCCCCTTAAAAAGATGAGAGAGGCCTGTAATTTTCATCCTAGCTACACTTCAACTATGAGAGACAGAATGGGGGGAAAGAATACAGGAAATCACATTGTAGGATTTTTAATGAATTAATTGGTAAATTCCTCGGTAAAATAAGTATTTGGTCACCTACAAACAAACAAGATTTCTGGCTCTCACAGACCTGTAACTTCTTCTTTAAGAGCCTCCTCTGTCCTCCACTTGTTAACTGTATTAATGGCACCTGTTTGAACTCGTTATCAGTATAAAAGACACCTGTCCACAACCTCAAACAGTCACACTCCAAACTCCACTATGGCCAAGACCAAAGAGCTGTCAAAGGACACCAGAAACAGAATTGTAGACCTGCACCAGGCTGGGAAGACTGCATCTGCAGTAGGTAAGCAGCTTGGTGTGAAGAAATCAACTGTGGGAGCAATTATTAGAAAATGGAAGACATACAAGACCACTGATAATCTCCCTCGATCTGGGGCTCCACGCAAGATCTCACCCCGTGGGGTCAAAATGATCACAAGAACGGTGAGCAAAAATCCCAGAACCACACGGGGGGACCTAGTCAATGACCTGCAGAGAGCTGGGACCAAAGTAACAAAGGCTACCATCAGTAACACACTACGCCGCCAGGGACTCAAATCCTGCAGTGCCAGACGTGTCCCCCTGCTTAAGCCAGTACATGTCCAGGCCCGTCTGAAGTTTGCTAGAGAGCATTTAGATGATCCAGAAGAGGATTGGGAGAATGTCATATGGTCAGATGAAACCAAAATAGAACGTTTTGGTAAAAACTCAACTAGACGTGTTTGGAGGAGAAAGAATGCTGAGTTGCATCCAAATAACACCATACCTACTGTGAAACATGGGGGTGGAAACATCATGCTTTGGGGCTGTAAAGGTCTGCAACCATTAGAGCTACCTGTTTTATAATTATGGTTTGTATAATACCATAACGGGACGGATCGTTTAGGATTGATTGCATATGAACATATAGTGTATGGGTGACTTGAGCGGACTGCCCAGGTATATCAAGGCTGCCTGTTTCTTCTTTTCGTCCAAGAACAAGGTGCCTTCATTGCCTAGTGGAGGCATGATGCTACTGGGAACCCAAGGGCCCCCTATTTAGCAGGCTAATGGGATCTTGGGAGTTTGAGATAATTAATTCTGGAAGGAGCTACAGGGCTCCCTTGTGTAAGCAATGGTTATCAACACTTGATTGTCCATCTGCCAGTTGAAAAGATCAACAAAACAACATATGGAGGCTTGGAAATTGTATTTTGTAATTCCTGTAGCTCTTAACATGGTTAATGGTGTGTGACTAATTGGTTGGCTGTTTCTCTGTCAGGACGACTAGTTCTCTGACTTACTTAATGTGTTTTTTAAAGTGGTCCAAATGCAACTCTTTTTTTCTCAAAAGCAATCTTCTTCCATGGTAACCCTATCTTTAACCTTAAGATATAGCTGTACATCCTGGTTTCAAGACCACAGGAACATGTTTAACTCTCGTATAACCGCTTGTTTCTTTTATTTGCAGATGTGCAACAAGCTTTTAAATTTCGAGTCGTCATCCATCACGAAATAAAGAAGATAACTTTTCAAAATGGCCTCCCCTCATCTGTGGAGGATTTGATTAAAGTGTTTAAACAAGCTTTTTCCATCACCACAGAAATAGGTCTTCAGTACAAAGATACTGACTTTGATGACTTCTTCACGCTAACCTCTACAAGTGACCTCAAGGATAAAGACACACTCAAGGTAGTGCACATTCCACCAGGCCTATTAAAGTCCACAGTCCCTCAGGAACACAACCATGACACATCTGACATGTCCCCGGTCGATGATCTGCCCTCTGTGGATTCGCAAGATCCAGTCATTCACAGCCCCCTTGCCACTGACAGGCGTAACCTGTGGCCTGCCGTCTTTCCAATTCCCGTTTTCTCCTACAACACAGAGATGGCTTTGCAGCAGGGCAATGACATTTTTTTAAAAGACGGGACACTGCTGACGTCACAAAGTGTTAAATCGGACATTTTGGAGCGCCTGGCTGAGGCCATGTTTTCCTACACAGCTTACCCCAATGATCCACAGAGGACCGCCGTTGCACATGCACTTATAGAGAGGCACCCCTGCTTGAGGGAGCCCGGCTCCTATAACGGATGTGACGGGTGGCAGCAAAGCCTAAAGTACAAATGTGCAAACTACCGGAGCAGACTTAAAGCCCATGGAAACCCTGAACTGATGATTAATACACTGAAACACAAGCAAGAGTGTGACAGAAAACCTGCAAAAAATATAAAGAAACCAAGGAAATCTGAAGTAAACTACTACCCCCCACACCCAGCCGGTGAAACTGAGGACAGCCTGGAGAATACAAGACTTGAGCTCATTTCAGCAAGCAAGTCCAGGGACAATAGCCAGACGATGAATGACATGATGTCGAGAACATACAGCTGTAGAAGAAGGGAAGTGGTCGGCCAGTCCATGCAAGTGGCACAATTCTGTGAGAGATGGCCTGCCCTCTTCAATCCTGCACAGGTAAAGAAACGGGTTGAATGATCCTCCCGCACCTGTAGTGTAGCAAAGTGGGGTTTGTGAGAGACTCACTAAATGGGAATCTTAAGAAATGTTAGTGTATATTTTTCCTCCAAACTTTATATCTGTCGAAAGTATTTCAGCCAGTGTTGGAATTCAAGTTTTTCTTTTACTCAATATTATTTACCAGACACAGTTTTGTAATCGTACTTTAAAAAAAAGAGAACTCACCCAACAAATGTTCCAATTGCAAATTCTACATTTGATATGTATTCATGTTTGTTTATCCTTTTGAATCTCTCTGTCACACTGCAGCTGCATCACAAACGGCCTAAGCTTATCACGGACCCAGAGCATCACCGTGTGTTTAATCTTCCCAACGTGTGGGGGGCCTATGCAGTCTCATACCCATTTTTTTTTATAAATGATTGTCATAAAAACATACTATTGAAACGCAAGAATGATACCCCCAGGGCCCTGCCAGCACCTTTTCGAAGAATGAATTGGGTTTAAGCATATCTGATCCTCCGGCATGAAAGAAGCCCCATCAGTTGCTTAAAGATACTAAAAACCAATAATGAGAGAGTAGAACAAGATAGATAAACAGACACCCTATGGCCACATCTGATATTATGGGAAAATATGTACATGTGTTTTGTGTCTATATATGCATACATTATGTATAGCCAGGTCTGGTTGATGAGGCTTATTTATAGTATTTGTGTATTTTTACAAAAAAAGTCGCAGAAACCTGAAAACGACTTCGGCAAGGCAAGTTTATTCATGTAGCACCTTTCAACACAAGTCAATTAAAAGTGCTTTACAAAAATGAAAGACATTAAGAAATAGTGCAGTGAAAACTAATTGTAAAACGGCATTTAAAAACAGTTGTTAAAAAGCAAAAGAAAACATGAATAACACGGGTATAAAATACATGGATAAAAGTTACAGTGCAGTTTAAGATGTGAATAGTTCAATTAAAAGCAGCGGCAAAAAGAAATGTCTTCAGCCTGGATTTAAAAGTAGTCAGAGTTGCAGCGGACCTGAAGGTTTCTGGGAGTTTGTTCCAGATGGAGCATAATAACTGAACGCTGCTTCTCCATGTTTAGTTCTGACTCTGGGGACAGAAAGCTGACCAGTCCCTGAAGACCTGAGAGATCTGGATGGTTCATTATTTAGCAGTAGGTCAGAAATGTATTTTGGGCCTAAACCATTCAAAGCTTTATAAACCAGCAGCAGTATTTTGAAATACCCCCCAGCAGCACAGAGGGCTGTGGCAGGGAGAAACACAAAGTTAGCATTTAGCTCACCTTTTGTCAGCTCGTGACATGTAATTGGAACTTTGTTTGGTCGAGTCGGTGATACCAACTTAACAACATTTGTTCTTCTGGAGTATTTTATTACACTAAATGTGAATGTTCCTGTCCTGCTTCATACACCCTTTTTATGTGTTCTGGATAAGTAGTTGACAAAATCCTCTCCTCCAGATAAATGAAGAGTTCCGAAGGTGCAACACTATTCCCCTGGAGTCAACGTTTATGTCTCAGCTGGACAAGTTCACTTCAAAGTTCCTGCAGTTATTCAGCTCAAAGGGAGGAGCTGTTGGACAGCGCATGAAGGGCTTCATGACTGAACTAAGACAGGTGAGGAAGGGGTGTAGAACCAAGACAAACAATGAATGAATCCGGAGCTTAAGGTTTATTCCAATTGTCTTTGGTTTGAAAATAAATGTGTTCGTGTTCACCAAGCCATACGGTTCTACTTTTATTTATGATCCAATGATTAACTGTAGGATCAACATGTGTCCGTGGTGAAGAAGAGGGACGTGATTCTGAGATGCCTCATAGAGTACCTGGGGGAGAGTGTGCCTGAGCTCATCTCTGACTACTACGTAAGTATTGCCCTTATTACTGTATTTTAAGGCGTGTTTGTATATATGTATAGATTAATGCATACACACACTTGCATATATGTTTATATGTATTTTATGCATATATATATATATATATAAAGGATTTTAAAACATTGTATTTTAGTAATCCTCTCACACACTTCACACATAAATGGAATCGACCTTGAAAACGTGACCTCAAATGACTTGTAACTTTTTAAACAAAGTGCAAAATTCTAAGTAATTCCAAACACAAAAAAGATTGAAATAAACTAAATGAGTACTTCAATAAAAAAGTCAGTCAGGATAGACTGCATGGTGGTTACCTCCGCTGACCCAAAACCAAAACTGTCCCTTTTTAATTCTGTAGCCCCTCCCACTTGGCTCGACCTTTTGAAGAGGAAATACAATTTATACAAAATAAAACAATTCCTGCTCTTTACATTGAGTCATTATTTGAAATGGATTATATTAATCATCTTAAGTTTGCATGTTTTCTTATTTCAAAGCTTGTCAACGGCAATGTAAGATTGTATGTATGCATCAGGCGGCTGTGGCTCAGTGGATAGAGTGCTGGACTTCAGGGGGTAGCAAGTTTGAGTCCCACTGCAGTCAGCATGTCGTTGTGTCCCTGAGACACTTCACCCCAAAGTGCTCCTGTGGGGATTGCCCACAGCATTGAGTATGTAAGTCGCTTTGGATAAAGGCGTCTAACAAAGTAACATGTGATGTAATGTATGTTTTTCTATAGAGAACAGCAGAGACGAAAGTGCATCAAGACCTTCAAGCAGAAAGTATGAGGATCTATGTCTGCCAGCAGCCAGATGCAGTGGGCATCATCATTGATGGAACTCCAGTGATGACAGATCTGGATAACCTGCCCAAAGCCTGCTGCCTTCTCCTTGGCCTCACATATGCCCTAAATCTGGATTATCCTCCCAAATTTGCCAAGACCTTTGAAGTCTTTCAAAGACTATTTGTAGGACTTGATATGCTTCAACCAAAGCAAACCTCCAAGTTCATCAGCCTGAAAAACAAACTCTTCACCTAGACAATTGCTGTGTGCTTTTTACTTTGTCAAGTCTCCGTTTTTACAAGTGTATAACCTTTAGGAGCTGTGAAGGTGTCTGGATATTTGACATTAAGGATTGCACTGCAGGTTCGTAGTTCACATGGAGTGTGTTAAAGACTAAGGATTAAAACATTGAACTGAATTTAAGAATTTTAAGCAACTTAAAACTGACAAATTGCAAAGGGGACATTTGGCATTTTTCCACAAGTATGGTTGTGAAGCCTTAGTGCGCATCCTCCTTTAACTTAATCGAGCAAAACAATGAAACCAGCAGCTTTCGGGGCTTAGAGCTCTGGCTCGAACACTTCTCAATTAAGATGCATTCATTTTCTATGCAAGCTCAAACATGTAGCTTAATTATTTTATGATTTTCTCTTAGGGGGAAATAATACTGAGATTAGAGTTAACATTTTCCAAATAATTACTGCTTTTTATTCATTTATTTTTTTAAATGGACATTTAGGTCTAAGGGGTGGCTGGAGAAGATTCTCACTACGAGTTTACAATTGTCAAACAAAATGAAATAGTTCAAGATATTTGTGTTGTAGAGTTCTCAGACGTTCACACTCATGCGTTATGACTCCATTCTGAATAATCTAATGAGCGTGATGTGAAAGGGTCTGTAGGAGTTTTAAAAACAACATCGCAGGTTTTGTTTTTTTCACTTTTCACTGATGGAAATAAAAGCATTATCATGGTTAGCACGTAATATTTATTGGCTATTATTTATTAATACATTAAAATGATTAATGTCCTTGTATTTTGCCTCGTATATATTATAACATATTAGGTGGCTTGGATAGAAATACCTCAGGCCAAAAGTCATTGAACCATGAACCACCAATCATTGAATATGTTTTTGCTCTAGTGAGCCAAAACTATTCGATATCGTTTATCAACTAGATATAAACTAACTTAAATCCTAATTTAAATTCTGCTCAGTATGAATGTGATTGCTATTATCTGTACAGGAGGTAGCAGGGTTCAAAGATTGGGTACATGAGTCCATTTGAACTCAACCACGTTATTGACATTGTCTGAGTGTCAGGGCCACAATCCAGGGTGAAACACCAAAGGTCAGGGGGTACATCAGGAAGATGGCCACGAGATGACCGTTTTATGGAATAGTTTCCTAAGTTGCTGCAGTGAACACGAATATTCCGTCAGGCCTTCTCCAGTCACCACTTGTCACATCTTTACCTCCCGCACATACAGATTGGTAAAGTAAGCAAAGGCCCGACAAAAAAAGGAGGTACATGCATGGACATATCTGCCTGGTTACATTATGCTTTATTGTTTTACTTTTTTCATTTTCTGGTGAACTCATTGCATTAGCCACACGTTTAATTAAGTGTATTGTGTAAGACAACAGAACAATGTAAACTTTCAAAATATGAAACCAAGATATTTAGTATTAAGATGTGTCCTTTGCTCAGTTTTTGAAAAAAAGAAAACCTGCCTTTCATTAATCATATTCAGACAGTAGACCAACAACTAGAGCAGTGGTTCTCAACTGGTCAGGCCTCGGGACCCACTTTTTACTTGGTCAATACATCGCGACCCCAACATTTTGAAGCACTCAAATCTATTCAACAAAATAACGTGCTGTAATATATACGCTTTTCAGCATACAATATTAATAACAGTGAAGTACAGTGCATACAGTGGGGCAAAAAAGTATTTAGTCAGCCACCAATTGTGCAAGTTCTCCCCCTTAAAAATATGAGAGAGGCCTGTAATTTTCATCCTAGCTACACTTCAACTATGAGAGACAGAATGGGGGGAAAGAATACAGGAAATCACATTGTAGGATTTTTAATGAATTAATTGGTAAATTCCTCGGTAAAATAAGTATGTGGTCACCTACAAACAAACAAGATTTCTGGCTCTCACAGACCTGTAACTTCTTCTTTAAGAGCCTCCTCTGTCCTCCACTTGTTAACTGTATTAATGGCACCTGTTTGAACTCGTTATCAGTATAAAAGACACCTGTCCACAACCTCAAACAGTCACACTCCAAACTCCACTATGGCCAAGACCAAAGAGCTGTCAAAGGACACCAGAAACAAAATTGTAGACCTGCACCAGGCTGGGAAGACTGAATCTGCAATAGGTAAGCAGCTTGGTGTGAAGAAATCAACTGTGGGAGCAATTATTAGAAAATGGAAGACATACAAGACCACTGATAATCTCCCTCGATCTGGGGCTCCACACAAGATCTCACCCCGTGGGGTCAAAATGATCACAAGAACGGTGAGCAAAAATCCCAGAACCACACGGGGGGACCTAGTCAATGACCTGCAGAGAGCTGGGACCAAAGTAACAAAGGCTACCATCAGTAACACACTACGCCGCCAGGGACTCAAATCCTGCAGTGCCAGACGTGTCCCCCTGCTTAAGCCAGTACATATCCAGGCCCGTCTGAAGTTTGCTAGAGAGCATTTAGATGATCCAGAAGAGGATTGGGAGAATGTCATATGGTCAGATGAAACCAAAATAGAACGTTTTGGTAAAAACTCAACTAGACGTATTTGGAGGAGAAAGAATGCTGAGTTGCATCCAAAGAACACCATACCTACTGTGAAACATGGGGGTGGAAACATCATGCTTTGGGCTGTTTTTCTGCAAAGGGACCAGGACGACTGATCCGTGTAAAGGAAAGAACGAATGGGGCCATGTATCGTGAGATTTTGAGTGACAACCTCCTTCCATCAGCAAGGGCATTGAAGATGAAACGTGGCTGGGTCTTTCAGCATGACAATGATCCCAAACACACCGCCCGGGCAACGAAGGAGTGGCTTTGTAAGAAGCATTTCAAGGTCCTGGAGTGGCCTAGCCAGTCTCCAGATCTCAACCCATAGAAAATCTTTGGAGGGAGTTGAAAGTCCGTGTTGCCCAGCGACAGCCCCAAAACATCACTGCTCTAGAGGAGATCTGCATGGAGGAATGGGCCAAAATACCAGCAACAGTGTGTGAAAACCTTGTGAAGACTTACAGAAAACGTTTGACCTCTGTCATTGCCAACAAAGGGTATATAACAAAGTATTGAGATGAACTTTTGTTATTGACCAAATACTTATTTTCCACCATCATTTGCAAATAAATTCTTTAAAAATCAGACAATGTGATTTTCTGGATTTTTTTTTTTCCTCATTTTGTCTCTCATAGTTGAGGTATACCTAGGATGAAAATTACAGGCCTCTCTCATCTTTTTAAGTGGGAGAACTTGCACAATTGGTGGCTGACTAAATACTTTTTTGCCCCACTGTATATCCCTTCACAGAACTAAAGTATGCTTTTAAAAAAGGTTTAATGAGATGATGGAATCAAAGCTGAACTATATTAAAAGGCACACATGCTGAAAACCGAACCCCAGCAGGGGGGTCTGGGGGGATTCTTCCCCAGGAGATTTTAAGAAATACTAGCATAAACTATGCATTCTGGTACTCTGAGAAGAAAATAAATAGATGTATTACTATCCGACATGTTAATAATATTTGATGCCATTGTTTGTTTTTCACTTTGTTCTGACATCTTGCTGCAAGAAGAGTAAAGAGGAGATAGTCTGTGAGACTTACTTTAAATTGTGGGTAAGGGTAGATAGCCCCCATTGTTCTGTGACCTGTCAATCATCAAACCGGGGGTCATATTTCATTATGTGTTCATTTTTATCTGAAGTTGTACCCATGGATGTATAAAGAAGAGTTCTAGCGCAAAGTTATTCTCCGTGGGGACTTCCGGCAACAATCTTGATTCTGATTGGCCAGAAGACTCGAAAAAACATCAGCAAAGATATTTTATTGAGAAGATGATCACTACGTGACAGAAGTTTTCAAAACCGTTTATGGTTTCCAGTCCAACGCCGACTGCATGCACAGCGTAAGAAAATCGGGACTTCAAAAATAAAAGTTTGACTTTGTCCCCCAAAAAAAAAAATTCAATTCCATTTTTTTTTTTTCTTCACTCACACATCCGCGACCCACTCCTAACGGGTCCGCGACCCACTTTTGGGTCGCGACCCACCAGTTGAGAACCACTGAACTAGAGAATGCAATTCCTGAAGAAATTGCTAGTGGGAATGCTTTATGCTGAAAAGCTGACGCTGAATTGCTATGCTGAAATGTAATGTGTAAGAAGAAAGTGAAGAATTTAGATTGAGATGAAGATTGGGGGACGATTGGACCGTGTCGATTGGACTTACAGCGACATCGTGTTTCATGCAAGCGGCAAACTCTGGGGAACATCCGGGACGCCAATACGGAAGTGCCACACACTGCAGTTCATACATGGGCCGCTAGGGACTGGCTGCAGAAAGGAGCAATTCCCATAGACCCCCATGTTAAAATGCCCAACTTTCCAGCAGAAAAAAACATGTTTCTACCCATGGATGCAATAAATATTATTATCGATATAGTTAGATTCCACCTTCATGATTATGAATCTGTGAGTGAATTGTTTTCTAACACGACTCTTTTATTTATATTAGGTCTTAAAGTTTTTGCATAAATTAGGGCGTGGTCACTTTGATGGACACGTACATGTCTCACTGTCAGCTAACAGCAACTTGTCCACTCTGCTAGGCTACAACCATAGAGGCTACAACGTTAGTTAGTCATAGTACTGTACTTGACCCTTTAGCTTTAGCCGTGTTCGTGGTGATTGTGCCTGGGAATATTGTTACAAATACCAGATAATTAAAATGTCGTGCTGTGCGCTTGAATGTACTAACAGAACTTCCAAGAAGTCTACTTTCTGCTTTTTTCGGTGAGTAAAATGATAATATTATACATGTTAACCCCGTTAGCAGGTGTTTGTATGCTTGTTAGCTTAGCTTGTTATGTAGCTTATTAGTCAGCTAAGGACGTAACCCTTTATACATATATACAGTTTAGTTTATGATTCAGCCTTGCGTAAGACTTTTATACTATATGGCTATGACGCCCATAATGCTAAACGGGAGCAAATGTGAAAAGGGGACCCAATTATCCCAGTGGGGCCGCCGGAGTTCACGCAGCCGAAGCTAACGGGGCTGCAGTGGGCTAGCTCGCTAGCGCGTCCTGGCCATAGGTCCCGGCGGCCGTAGCTAGCCCCCTGGGGCTCTGTTAGCTTCGGCCAGCGGCGGAGTCCGGCGTTATAACTGGAGATCAAGGAATGCATCGAAACGCGGATTTGGTTCGCCTGTAGCCCGCTGTAGTATTAGCTAAATAAATGATGTTGAGCAAGGTTTATTAAGCTGAACACCGCCACAACTATTCTGCTATGTATCGGTACTTATTTTATTTTATTAACGTGTGAATGACAAGCATTAAGAATAATACCAAATAGCTAATTATCTTGCAGATTGTCTCGTTTGATTATGAATGTAACGTTTATATAGTGGAACTATAAATACTGCAAGCTGGGTTGTTAGCATAGACTGTGTTGTTAGCATAGGTTGTTAGCTTAATACTGAGAGCATGTTAGCTTAGCTTCTTAGCCTGAGCTAGGTCTGGAACGTCATGCTCGTTGGCAGCAGGTCCCGCCCTGTCCCGCCTCGGCTCCGCCTCAGCTTTGCCTCTTTGCCCTTATTTGGAGCAGGCTGGAGAAGGCGGGAGTTAGACTCTGACGTCACTGTCGAGCCGTTAGTAGCCGACTCCGCCTACTTAGGGCTTCACGGCAACTCTGCAGAATCCTATGGGTGACGTCACGGACCCTACGTCCATTTATATATACAGTCTATGGTTGTAACGGAATACATGTAACGGCGTTACGTAATCAGAATACAAAAATCAAGTGTATTCAGCTGGCGTTACATTTGAAAAACGAGTAATCTGATTACAGTTACTTTCACCTGAAGTGAATACATTTTGGAATACTTATTGGAATTATTGGTGGAAAAGTTTCCTCACAAAATGTAATATTAATTACCGGCAGAACTGTGTGCACACTGCACAGCGCTGCAGCATGTCTGTGAGCGAGAGAGATGCAGCGTGTCTGTGAGGCCCCACCCCCGCACGCAGGCGAGAGAGAGAGATCTCTTTTAAAATGTATTGAAAGTTAGAAACGGAGATGGTTAGATAAAATGTGCAAGATAACGTTTATGTAGTGTTGAACTTTCCTGTCGGCTCCCAGACCGTGGTCGAGGAAACAGGGGGGATTCAATAACCCACTTTATGAATTCACTGGAGAGAGGCAAGCTCGTCTTGGGAGGTCGTTGTATTTATTTAGTTCTTCCGTTTCACAAGATACATCACATACCTATGCTTTTTCCTGCTGCCTCGTTTCATTTCCAGAAAACATATATACCGCTTGCTCACTCTCGCTCTACCATACCCACATCACATGCACGCGCCACACCCCTCTCTTAAAGGGGTAGCGATCTCACTTTGCTTGACCCTAATGTCATAACACTACCCCCACTCTGGATGGCAATTGCACACAATTCTAATCCAGCACAGTAAATTACATGGTACATTAAAGGGTACAACATTTCAGTGCAGATATATAGCAATCTTTGTGTGCACATATCACTGTGGAGCATAAGGAAACCCTGAAAAAGGCATTAATAGCTGAGCTCTAAAATAGCAGTCAGAAGGCATTCAAAACTTAAATTCTCCATATGGTTATCAACCTGCTCTCCTCAAGTCTTTTTTTCTTTTTATGTATTTGAACATATGAAACAATAACATTTAGCTTGGACATTAGTAAACAACATAACGATGTCCATGGACAGTCCTTTAACTGTGGGGCTTATGTCCTCACCCACTCACCATACCAGACAGGTGGTGTTCTGTTGCGGCCCGTCCGTGGCCCTGGAACATGATGGCTCCGACGGTGCTGCTCTGCAACATTACCCCCACTAACCTGAATGTCCTCAGGGGTAGAAGAGTTCGGAGGAGTGGAGGGGACTGAAAGGGCAGCAGCGACAGTCTCCACTTCTGGATCTGACAGGGTGCAGCTGGAGCCTTCCTCAACTGCGGTGTCTGTGAACAGTTGAGATAGACCCAGGGTAGGATCTGCAGGATCCATGTCCAAGGCAGGGGCCGACACCTCCGTAGGTGTCCATCTCCGGGCGTGCTCCACAGCCCAGGCGTTGTCCAGTGGATCACGGCAGCGGTAGGGTTTCAGCTGATCATGGTGAACCACTTTCACTTTAGTCATCGGGGCTTTCTGGATGCGACACACCAGATCATCCAAGTGTCCCAGAACGAAGTATGGCCCTTCGTACGACGGGAGAAACTTCCTGACTTTGTTTTGGACTCTCCGTGTTCCTTTAATCAGGTACCATACAGCATCACCGATATGGTACTGTGTGCGACAGCAGTTTTTGTCGTATTGTCTCTTAGCACGTTTTACAGACTCACCAAGGGCCTCTCTGGTGATTTGATGAGCCAGCTCCAGGCGTTGTCGGATCTGCTGGACATATTCAGGGGCTGAAGGGAGTGTGTCAGAGTCTGGGGGTAGACCAGCTACCAGGTCCACCGGCTCGCTCACTTCCCGGCCAAACATCATGAAGTTGGGGGTGAAACCAGTTGCACTGTGCTTGGTTGCTCTGTAAGCCATAACAGCATAGGGGATCATGAGGTCCCAGTCTCAGTGGCAGCGCTCAGCTGTTGTGGCCAGTATCTTTTGTAGTGTGGCATTAAATATTTCGACTTGGCCATCAGATTGAGGTCTGAAAGGTGTTGTGCGTGTTTTCTCAATGCCAAACAGCTTACACATTTCCTGAAACACTTCGGATTCAAAGTTTCGGCCTTGATCACTGTGCAGCATCGGTGGGGCTCCATAACGACACACCCACTCTGAAGCCAGCACTTAAGCCACAGTTACAGCCTGCTGGTTGGGAAGGGGGTAAGCTTCCACCCACTTTGTAAAATAGTCCTGTATCACAAGCACATAACAGTTTTTGCGATCTGTCTCGTTCAGGGTCCCCATGATGTCCTAGGCGATGCGCTCCATGGGGCTCCTAGCCTGACAGTGCCCATTGGAGCTTGTGGTGTCTTACGGGGCCTGGCTTTGGATGCACAGCTGGTACAGGTGCTACACCAGAGGGCAACGTCTTCTCTCATTATGTACCAGAAGTATCGGGTCTGCAGCCGGGCCACTGTGCGCATTACACCAAAATGTCCACCTATTTGGCCGTCATGCATTTGTTTCATGACATCAGGACGGAAGACTCGAGGCAGCACCACTTGTGGATAAAACTGTGTGTCATCTAGGCAGTAGAACCGCCTAAGCAGAATTCCATCTTTGAAGTAGAGCCGCTTCCACTGGCTCCAATATGTTTTTGTAGCTGGGCTGCACGGGGAGACTGTTGCCCATTGTGGCCTCCATCCATGCTTTGATGGGGCCTATGTCTGGATCAGCCTCCTGAGCCTGCCGCAGCTCCTCTGGACTCCAGCCACAGAACAGCCCAGTAGTATTGTTGGTCGTAGTCCGGTAGATTATTCCAGCATTTACATTGTCAATCTCAGCAGGTGAAGCTTCTCCTACCCCCACTAGACTCACTGCTGTGGAAGCTGAGGGTCTCTCTACCCCCACTGGACTCACCATCGCCTGGTTGATGTCAGAGTCCAACTGGCACTGCACCGCCTGATCACTAAAGCTCACCGGTTGAGGGGAGGGGCATGGCAGCTTACATGGACAAGACTCGCGGCAGGGTCTCTATAGGCGCATTCACACTGCGGTACTTTTCCCACAAAGGTTCATGCGAACTTAGTTCATGAGAACTCTTTTATCGCGTTCACATCAAAAAGAGCCGGTACTAAAAATGGTTCATGTGAACCTTTTTTATTTCTGATTGGCTGGGCGGATTGCAAACCACGCCCCGTAAAACTCCCAAAATGTTTTGTGAAGCCGCCATTTTATTATCCTCGCATTAGCATTATTAGCATTAGCATTAGCCCAGCGCAGAAACGCAGAGAGACTAACGTATGGCAACACAAAATAAAACATGGGAGCGGTGGAGATGAGGAGGGGTCGGCGTTCTGGCGATTTACTCGGAAGGCTTCAGTAGAAGCTGCTGGGAGTCCCAGCAGCTTCTACTGAAGCCAGTCCCCAACTTCCGGCCGGGGACTGTGGGCGGCAGTATACGCCGTGAAGTTGTTTGTAGCCTGCCAGTAAACCCAAAGCAGAAGAAGAAGAAGTGACGTCAGCGGCTTCATTTGCCTAATCCACCCCCAAGGACTTTTTCCGGTGTGAACGCGATCTGTATTTAGTTCATGAGAACTAAAGAGTTCGCATGAACTAAGTTCGCATGAACCTTTGTGGGAAAAGTACTGCGGTGTGAATGCGCCTCTTGAGAGACTGTCTGCGTTGCTGTGCAGCCGGCCAGGCCGATGAACAATCTCAAAGTTGTATTCACCCAGTCTCTCCAACCACCTGGCAAGCTGTCCCTCAGGCTCTTTCATCCGTGTTAGCCAGCGAAGGCTGCTGTGGTCAGTGCACACTGTGAAGGGCTGGCCTAGGAGGTACTGCCTGAAGTGTGATGTAAACCCCACCACAGCCAGCAGTTCACATCGTGTAGTGCAGTAATTATGTTCAGTTTTGGATAGTTTGGGACTCCCATAGGCCAGCACGCGCTCTCTGCCCTGCTGAACCTGAGAGAGGACAGCACCAATGCCCACATCGCTGGCATATGTGTCCAGTATCATGCTGCCTTGGTCGAGTGGATAACCCAAAACTGGTGCTGTGGTTAGCAGACGCTTGAGCTCGTTGAATGATTCCTGGCATTCTTCACTCCAGTGAAAACGGGCATACTTCTTTGTCAGGGCGTGGAGAGGCTCAGCCACGGAGGCAAAGTATTTAACGAACCGCCTGTAGTATGATGCAAGGCCGATGAACTGGCGGACTTCTTGGACTGATGTAGGCGCCGGCCACTCCTGCACCTTCTGAACTTTGCAGGGGTCAGTAGCCACACCATGAGACAATGTGGCCCAGGTAAGCCACCTGGCGGCGAAAGAGACAGCATTTTGCAGGCTTGAGTTTCAGGTTAGCCTGTTGGAGGCGGTCGAAAACCTGGCTCAGTCGTTGCAGCATCTCTGGCACATCTCTGCCCAGCACGATGATGTCGTCCAGGTAGACGAGGCAGGTCTCCCACTGCATGCCGGTCAACACGCGGTCCATCAGGCGCTGAAAGGTCGCGGGGGCGTTGCACAATCCGAAGGGCATGACATTCCACTCAAACAGTCAATTTCTTGTGCAGAAGGCAGATGCTTTGCATGCTCTAGGGGTCAGCTCAACCTGCCAATAGCCAGAGGTGAGGTCCAGCGTGCTGAACCATTTGACATTGGAGAGGGTGTCCAGTGTGTCTTGGATGCGGGGTAGTGGATACGCATCTTTAATAGTGCTGTCATTTAGGGCTCTATAGTTTATGCAAAGGCGGCAGGTGCCGTCCTTTTTAAGCACCATAATTATAGGTGACGCCCAGCTGCTGTTACTGCGGCGGGTCAGTCCTACCTCCAGGCTCTGTTGTATCTGCTGGTTGGCACTTTCTTGCTTCTCTGAGGCCATACGGCGTGGTGTTTGCTTGACTGGGGCACCTGGCCTTGTTAGGATGTCATGCTGCACCAGGCTAGTGCAGCCGAGGTCATCAGGGCCAGTAGAGAACACACTGCCATATGTGTGCAGTAACTTTACAAGCTGGGGCCGCTCTTCAGCTTTCAGCTCAGTAGAGCTCTGGGCGTAGAGCTGTTGCAGGTGCTTTGGGACCGTGGGACCAATGACAGTTTGCCCTGGCTGATCTGAGGTGGCTGCAGGCTGTACAGCTTCGACAGGTTGAAGAACAGCTGCGATGGCCCCCTCCTTGATGGTTACGGGAGCGTTTCCTGGATTGAAGATGCGGAGGGGAACAGTTCCAGAGTGCTGAGTTTCTACAAGGGCTCGGGCTACCAGCAGTCTGTGTTTTTCAACGAAACCCTTGGTGGGACTAAGCATTACTTCCCCTTTAGCTTGTCCTTTATAACGTGTGTAGCCTGGCACCATGTACTCCCGCCCAGGCTCCACTACAACAGTCAGGG
The DNA here is from genome assembly GCA_902827135.1 of Harpagifer antarcticus. Taxonomy (NCBI): domain Eukaryota; kingdom Metazoa; phylum Chordata; class Actinopteri; order Perciformes; family Harpagiferidae; genus Harpagifer; species Harpagifer antarcticus. Next base: position 174,013 of record CADEHL010001055.1, read on the forward strand.
ATACTCTCACTGCACGTGATGGTGGCTTGCTTCGTGGCTTGAAGAATGGGACCTCTTCACCAAACAGAACCATACGATTGGTACCATAGTCAAGATGTGCTTTGGATTGGACCAGGAATGCATGGCCTAGCAGAGCTTCATCTGAAGCTATGTCAGCAACCAGGAAGTGTATGCTAACTTGGTGTCGGTTTATCTGGACAGGGAAGTTAGCCTCACCGAGCACAGGTATGTCACCCGGACCGATACCAACAACGGACGTAACAACTGATTGCTGGAGAGGAGGCCGGACCTCTGGGTGAATAGCTTCGTACTGATGTAGAGCCAACACACTTTTCTATGCACCACTGTCCAAAACAGCACACACTTCCAGTTCATTTCAAGGGGCAAACTCTGGGGAAGAGCCGGGACGCCAATACGGAAGTGCCACACACTTTAGTCATATATTGGCCGATAGGCGATGACTGCAGAAAGGAGCAATTTCCATAGACCCCCATGTTAAAATGCCCAACTTTACAGCAGAAAAAAACATGTTTCTACCCCTGGCTCCATACATTTTATTATCGATATAGTTAGATTCCACCTTCATGATTTTGGATCTGTGAGTGAATTGTTTTTGCATATATTAGGGCGTAGTCACATTGAGTGACGGCTCTGTCAAGTGACTGCTGCTGCTAGCTTCTTGTCTCTCTGCTAGCTGCTCCGTGAAGCTAGCTACAGGGACTCTGCCTGGTCAGTTCATCCAGGAAACACAACTTGAAGCCGGCCGTGGTTGTTTGTTCTTCATGCTTATATATCGGACTATTGTGACTCGCTCTGCGGTTAAAAGAGACGGTGCATGAATGCGGTTTTGCGGTAAGTGAAATTCGAGTGCTTTATTTATGTGTTAATGAATGTTAAAGAGCCTGTGACAGCATCCCAACAACTGTTGTGCAATGAAATATTCGGCTACTAGTAATCTCGAACCGTCAGTTTAAAAAAGAAGGTGCGATACCGTTCCGATAAATATCAATAATTTCGAACATCGTGGGGAAATTCCTTCGACTCATTTTGAAGTTTTGGGGGAAGCCGGAAGTGACGTCAATTATATTATTATTATTATTCCCACTCCGATCAGGACACTAGGTCCACCGTTTCCCCGCAGCGAGTCTCCCCTTGTTGACAGTTTACGTGGGCTGGGTGCAGTGGCAGACTGGCCATCGGGACGAATACCGATGGGCCGGTACCGAAGTGGGCCGGTCGGATAAGTCACTAGCACATCCCCCATAGGCGGCGCGTGAGGCTCAGGTTTGGGAAGGCTTAATCACTTTTTTTACCTGACGCTGCCCGCCTCCGGCTTCTATAGAAAAGAGATCAACTCAGTGTGCGGAGTTTAAATCTCTCAAGTCATATTACAGGATAAAGGAAATACAGTTTAAACTGCCGTATGCAGAGAAGACGCCGACGTGTCGCACTTATCATTCATATTACACCATCAATCAGATCATCGATCATATAATATCATAATATATCATATATTTCCTTATCTGAGTCAGCTTCTCCAGCCGTATCTGGCCGTGCAACACTTACAGTGTCACATACTGTATGCAGAAGTATTATTTTAAGCAACACATTATGTTGACGAAACACTTGAGTCAAATGAAATTTGTCTTAGAGACGAGTGGAGAGAGCTGGTGAGAGAAACCCTGGCTTGATTTACCGAGTTGATAACCAGCGTCGTAGGACCGCTTAGCGAGATCTCGTTTGTTAGTTTGTTGTTGTTAGTTTTTTACTCAAACATATCCAGGGTATGTTGAACTGGCTTCGTAGTACAGGGCACAGGTGGCTAGCAGCGCTAATGTCAAAGACACAGACATTATACATTATATTTGTATTTTACCAGGATGCAGTGACACAAATATTTGGGAAGGCTTAGCCTTCCCTAGCCTACAGCACCCGCCGCCCCGGACATCCCTCACTCCCCCCGTTGACAATTTACTAGCGGTACCGAAGTTGGCCGGTCGAGAGTCCCGGGATGATTTTTAGTCCCATTCCACCACTGGCTACATGACCGTATGATCGCCCATATTGATGCACCTAATTCCTAAACTTCTAACAGATACAACATAAACCGATCCTGAAGCCTCATATGAGCTCTCAGACACGTTCAAAATTAAACTGTCATCACTGTCTGAGCTTGCTGCTGTGTGCGCCATCGTGCGTTTACATGCAGATGTTGAGATCCTGAACGGTGCAGCTGGAGCGCTGTGCCCGCAATGATGTCACACATAATTTGGCGGGACTTGAAGAATCCCCGAGAAGATCCAGAAAATGGTCAACATTGAAGGGCAGATTAATGGTTATCAAAGTACAAATATCTAAAATCAGTTCAGTAACGGTTTTCAAGGGGACAATATTTACTCAAATTGATGGGTTTGGATGATGGGGGAAACTCGTGTCACAGGCTCTTTAAGGCTTGGGTTAGCGTGTAGCGAGTGGTAGCTACATCGGTGCTAACGATGCTAATCGTAGCCTCCAAGTTAAAATAATAGACTGTATATATAAAGGTTAAAACTAAATAGACAAGCGTTAAGTGGGATAATACTGTAGAACAAACGGCTTCTATTTGAGGTTGATAAAATAAGGTCATCCTTATAACGTAGAGAGATATTTTATTATGTAGGTAGGAACTGTATGCATCGCTAAGGTTAATTTAAATTGGCTATGCTCAAGTATGTAGACAAGCTCATGTCGAAGTAGTGTATGTGAAATCAACCTCACAATAAGATGTGTGTATATTACAAATAATAATGTCATATTTCAAGATGATTACTTAGATATTACAATATGGTTGGTTGAGCTGGAGTTCATTATTGAGCTTACACGTTAACGTCACAGTCATCTGAAGAACGAACCCAAACCGTGTTGTTTTTATTAATTGCATTACCAAATGGGTATCAAATAAACAGTAAGCATTGGTAACACATCTTCCAAAGTTACAGTAAAATAAAAAGGACCCTGACTTGGACAATACACAATCCAACATGTTCAACAGAAGAGAATAAGTTATATTGTTTGTACACATGGTACTTGTAGGAGCCATTAAAATGTATATTTGAATATTATAATCTTTTGTTATAAGTGCTATCATATAATTTATTTGAACCAGCCGTGTGAAATTGACGGCATAGACGACCGCAGCTGTACGTGATTATGAGACGTTATAGCCGACGGCAGCTGCTGGTGATTGTGTGTGTGTGAGAAGCACAGAGCAACATAGTTTTTGAACTGAGGAAATACATGTTTGTATTTGGTACCTTTTTGTTGAAGTAAAGAGTCAAGCAAACTATCCTAAGAAGTATTTGGCCGAGTCATGCTTATTTGCTATCTGTAAATCGAATCTTGGATTACTGGAACTACATTTGTCAAAAACTACGCTCTGGAGAAGCCGAGCTATGAAGGAGGGATTCCAGTGACGGCGTCGCATGAAAGGTGAAGATAAAGACTGCTCTTCCACACACGGAGATCGGCGCATTAAGTGGGACATCCGAGGAACAAAAGACGGTGAAGTGGCCTGTTATGTTAAAGTTTGAAGACGGATGGGAGTTCGCTACGACAGAAGAGGGAGTCTGAATGGATCAGCTGATTACCAGCTGATTACCTTTTACTTTTCGTTTGTAAAAGACATTTAAATAAGTTGTTCTTTAAGAAAGATAGTGCAACAAAGACATTTTCTATAAAAACGAAGCGTTTATTGTTGGACACCTTTAGTTGAGTTTAAGCACTGTAGTAACTTTAATTTGAAAGAGCCATGGAAGAACTAACCGAAATGAGCCAGAAGAGGGAGCTAAAGCCCACGGAAAAGGCCAAAGAGGAGAGGCTCCACAGGCTAAATGGATTAAGGAGAGCGAAGCTGGGCCAGCTCACCAAGAAGGTTAATGAGCTGAAACATCTTAAAGAAAATGATAGCAATGTGGAAGAAGAAATCCTGAATGACTTTGCTAAATTATATGGAGAGTTTAATGACATTAACAAGGAGTTTGTAACTCTCTTACCTGAAGAGGAGGCGTCTGAAGACCAGCAACAGTGGTTTAATCCCAAATCAGCAAACATTGAACAGTTTGTACGCATAACAGGAAAAATGGATTAAAGGAGTACGCAAAGGCACAAAAGAGGACCATGAAGAGGAAGCCTGCTCGTCTGAAGTAGATGATATCAGGCCTGAAGACAGCGCCTCCAGAGCCAGTAACCACACAGTGGCTTCCTCTACTGTTTCTTCTGCTCGCAGAACGGCTGAGGCTGAAAAGGCAGTACTGCTAGCTCGAGCAGCATGCTTAAAGAAGAAGCAGGCTCTTGAGGAAGAAGAAGCCTCTCTAATACAGCAGCAAGCAAAGCAGCTCCAGCAGCAAGCAAGGCAGCTCAAAGCTCAAAGAGAACAATTAGAGATGGCTGTAGCTGAATGTGATGCAAAGTTAAAGGTGCTTGACGGGTATGAAGACCAGCAGGATGGTATGAGCAGCTACCTCAAACGCAGCCAACATCATGGCAAGTCAGAGACATCTGGCACCGGATCCAGAACTGCTCCAAAACCAGCTTTTTCCTTTTTCACTGACAAAATTCAGAAAATCAGACAAGCAGTCAGTGCCTCTGCATCAGGAACAGCAAATGTGTTGTCTCTGTGTCCACTTAACATCAATTCAGACACCATGACACAATTCCATCAGATTAATGATAAAAACCTAGAGGACATTATACAACTTCTGAAATCCTCCTCCTGCTGCCTTGATATTATTCCAACGGGATTTTTCGAAGATGTTTTGCCTTGCATGGCCTCAGATCTACTTCATATAGTAAACAAATCTCTTCACTCAGGTATTTTTCCACAGGCCCTGAAAACTGCAGTCATTAAACCGCTCTTAAAAAAGAATAATCTAGATGCTTCAGTAATGAACAATTATAGGCCCATATCAAACCTCCCATTTCTAGGTAAAATCATTGAAAAAGTTGTTTTTCAACAGTTGAGTAATTTTTTGCATTTAAATGACTGTTTGGATGTGTTCCAGTCAGGCTTTCGTCCAAACCACAGCACTGAGACTGCTCTTGTAAAGGTCTTTAATGACATCCACTTAAACACAGACCGTGGCAGAACTTCAGTGTTAGTATTATTAGATCTCAGTGCTGCGTTTGACACTGTTGACCACAGCATATTACTAGACCGACTGGAAAACTGGGTGGGACTTTTGGAAACGGTCCTAAATTGGTTTGAATCCTACTTAAAGGACAGAAACAACTTTGTTTCTATAGGTAAATACACATCTGAGTTGACAAATATGACATGTGGGGTTCCTCAAGGCTCCATCTTGGGGCCTCTTCTCTTTAACATCTACATGCTACCACTGGCTCAGATAATGAAAAACAACAAAATAAGTTGCCATAGCTATGCAGATGACACACAAATTTACGTAACAGTTTCACCAGGAGACTATGCTCCAATTCAAACACTGAGTAAGTGCATTGAACAAATCAATTACTGGATGTGTCAGAACTTTCTCCAATTAAACAAAGATAAAACTGAGGTAATGGTTTTTGGAGCCAAGGCAGAACGTATAAAAGTTAGCGCTGAGCTTCAGTCTGCAATGTTCAAAACAACAGATAAAGCCAGAAATCTAGGTGTAGTCATGGACTCTGACCTGAGTTTCAACAGTCACATTAAAACAGTTACTAAATCAGCATACTATCACCTAAAGAACATATCTAGGATTAAAAGACTAATGTCGCAGCAGGATTTGAAAAAACTTGTCCATGCTTTTATCTTCAGTAGACTCGACTACTGCAATGATGTCTTCACAGGTCTCACTAAAAAATCTATTAGAAAGCTGCAGCTGATTCAGAACGCCGCTGCTCGAGTCCTCACTAACACTAAGAAAGTGGATCACATCACTCCTGTTCTGAAGTCTTTACACTGGCTTCCTGTGTGTCAAAGAATAGATTTCAAAATACTGCTGCTGGTTTATAAAGCTTTGAATGGTTTAGGCCCAAAATACATTTCTGATCTACTGCTAAATTATGAACCATCCAGAGCTCTCAGGTCTTCAGGGACTGGTCAGCTTTCTGTCCCCAGCGTCAGAACTAAACATGGTAAAGCAGCGTTCAGTTATTATGCTCCAAATATCTGGAACAAACTCCCAGAAACCTGCAGGTCCGCTGCAACTCTGACTACTTTTAAATCCAGGCTGAAGACTTTTCTTTTTGTCGCTGCTTTTAATTGAACTATTCATATCTTAGACTGCACTGTAACTTTTATCCATGTATTTTTTCTTTTAATGTTTATCCATGTATTTCTCTTTTTAATGTTTATTTTATTAGCTTTTTCTTTTTAATGACTGATTTTAATTGCCATTTTCTTAACGTCTTTCATTTTTTGTAAAGCACTTTGAATTGCCTTGTGTTGAAAAGTGCTATATAAATAAACTTGCCTTGCCTTAAAAAGAAAGACCAAGATGCTGATCTTCTGCATTTCCTATGGTGGCAGGATGGTGACCTGAACAAACCGATGGAAGACTACCGAATGACAGTGCACCTGTTCGGCGCTACATCGTCTCCCAGCTGCGCATCATATGCACCAAGAAGAACAGCACAGGATGGAGGAAGCAAAACAACACCAAAGGTGGTGGAAACGGTTCTCAGAAACTTTTATGTGGATGACTGTTTAAAGTCTGTGGATTCAGAAGATCATGCTGTTGCTTTGGCCAAGGACCTCAAACATATGTGCGCCAGTGGAGGTTTCGGGCTAACAAAGTATGTCAGCAACAGTAGGGCCGTCCTGTCGTCCATCCCTAAAGAAGACAGCACAACGGAAGTCAAAGATCTTGACCTGAACCATAAGCAGCTTCCTATGGAAAGAGCCCTTGGTACTCAGTGGTGCACTGAATCAGAGACCTCCAGGTTCAAAGTGCAACCACAGGACAAACCAGCTACTAGACGAGGAATCCTGTTCATCGTCAGCTCCTCCACTATTCCGATGCCAGCTTGGATGCATATGGAATGGCTACCTACATCTTGCAAACAACCAAGGCAAAATAAAGGTTTCCTTGCCGATCGGAAAGTCCAGAGTCGCTCCACTGAAACACATCACCATCCGGAGAATGGAGTTGACAGCAGCAGTCGTCGCTGTCAAGGTCGACAAGAGGCTAAGAAGAGAGCTCCAGGTTCAGCTGGAGCAATCTATCTTCTGGACAGACAGTGCTACTGTACTGAAGTATATTGAAAACAAAAACGGACTTCCAGTAAAAGAATATAAGTTCTTACAGTTGCTTAATTATGTTTAGATTATATGGTCTTATTTTAGTAATTGGTATGCTCCCCGCCTCGCCAATTAGGGGCCGGAAATGTAGGAGCCATATGTTAAAATGTATATTTGAATATTATAATCTTTTTGTTATAAGAAGCACAGCGCAACATAGTTTTTGAACTGAGGAAATACGTGTTTGTATTTGGTACCTTTTTGTTGAAGTCAAGCAAACTATCCTAAGACGTATCTTGTCCGAGTCATGCTTATTTGCTATCTGTAAATCGAATCTTGGATTACTGGAACTACAGTACTTTACATATATCTGTTTGTTTAAGGTGTCCAGGTGATGCAGACAGGCTGGACCAGAGAGTGAGAGACAGAACTGGACTCCTCACAGCAGTGAACTTCAGCACAGGTACAAAGACTCTTTTTTTCATACTGTACAAATAATCAAGAAAGATATTGGTTTAAATAAATGAAGTATTGACTTGAATACACTGATATACATTCCATTAAACAATACTAGATCACCTACACATCAATTAAGTGGAGGGTTTTTTCCATGCAAAAGGTTACATTTAGATGTTAACAAGCAATATGATTTTGTCAGCTTTCTAATGTAATGTATTGAAGGCAAAGATATTTAACACATAGTGAGAACTGCTACTATTTATCTCTCAATATTGTCTGTAAAAAAACGTGGTAAAAGTGATTCTTTCAGTGAGACAACAGAGCAAGCTTCTACAGTTGCACTACGTTTTGATAACAGTTCAATATTATTTTGATAATAACATATATTTCAATGTTGATGAACTTCATACTGTTCATTCATAATCTGATATCTACAGCCCCTAAACACACCGCTTTCATAAATAACACACTTGTTCTGCAATAATATGTTTTATGTTTCCTGTCATTGTTGTTAGGAAAGGACATGCCTGAAAGACACGACATGTTCTCCTTCTCTGAGGGTCAAGAAGAACATCCAAGAGGAACATTAAAAGCTGATGCTATGAGATTTTAAGACCAGTACAGGACATTCACTAAGAAACTACTTTTATTGTGAAAACAGTCAGCTGATCGAATGCAGCTATTTCCACATCTACACTCCATCAGCTGATTATTTCTATTTGCCTCACTTTATGAGTTTCACATCACCTGTGCCTTGTACCGCAGAGTTTGCAACGTCACAAATAAATGGGGCCAGTCAGATGTGAATGTGTAACCTAACATTTTCAGTAAGAATAATGGACGAAAGGAGTGCAAATACAATTTATTGAAATGTGAACCAAAAGTTCATCAAATGTTTTAAATAAAAAGCACATATGGACAGAAGGTGTAAACCTATTAAATGTATAAGTAAACACATTTAGTCAAATAAAGTGACAGACTAGGCCTGTGCAGTTGGTATCAGCTGTGCCCAGCATAGGCTCCTCCATCAGGCCTGGTCCTCCTCGCAGAGGAAAGACCCTCAGTCCTCTCCAAACCAACAGACAGGACGTCATCACACGGAGGTTTCTCCCTGAAGTCTCTGCAGCTCTCTGGACACCATGCTGTCTCAATCCGTCCACACTGAATATGAGGGGGGGGGAAATGAAAATAATAAATGCTTTAGACAATAAGAAACATAAAGTCGACTGTTGAGTTGCTCAGTTTTTTTAGATTGTCAATACTATTACTGTATAACTAACATCTCAGGTTAAGAGGCACCTTCAAATAAAGATTGGTCTTTAAATACATTTTGTCTTTTGAATTGTTTGTCTAAAGTCAAGGATCTAGAACTGGTACTTAGTTTTAATGATACAGTCTGGTTATTATGCTGTTTGCAGGAGGCCTCACAGGTAAGAGCACTAACTAGCTACCATCACATGTACCTTAGCTTGACTTAAATGTATTAAACGTATAATTAAGTGATATCAAAATATAAATAACTAATGTCATGCAAACATATTAATATTTGCTTGATTCCAGTGTTGAATTTAGCATAATTGCATACAAACGTTAAGGGAATTTAAGATTCTGAAGTATTATGCTAAAAACTCAATAACTTAGATTATAATTTATAGTTTTGCTGAATAGTTTCATGTCCGCTTACCTTAGAAACGTAAAATGCCACGGCAGTGTGCAGATGGGGAGCATGTTAGCTTAGCTTGGTAGCTTCAGCTAGCTCTGGAACTTTCAGCTTGGTGGCAGCAGGTCCCGCCTCGGCTCCGCCTCTTTGCCCTTATTTGGAGCAGGCTGGAACAGGCGGGAGTTGAACTCTGACTATGGGTGACGTCACGGACCCTACGTCCATTCATATATACAGTCTATGGTTCCTTTATAAGCATGAGAATACTCATTTCTTGATTTTGTGTTTTAAGGTGAAGCACAGTGGGGTCAGTGATTTCAGGAAATGCTGAATACACTTGGGCTCTTGTTGTTTTCTTTGGTGAGGGGCAATTTATCTTCATGTGACCTAATCCTGAACAGTTATGACAACGAATCTCCTCCCAGTTAATGTCTTTATGGCCTTTTTGTTTGCTGGGTGTGAATTTTGGGTTGGAGAAGGTGTGTTGGGGATATGGGCTGGAGTTAGCAGGCTCAGGCTTCCATCTGGGTCCTGGTGGTGTGGCTGCAGTCTCAATCGGGTCCTCCTCTGCTCTTTCCCTGATGACAGCACCACGGGCCGCCATTCAGTGATGTTGTGTGCCCCCTGGGTACGGCTAGTGACATAAAGCGCAGTCTGCTTGGTGGTTTCATGGCGGCGGGCGATGTCACAGGCTTGGGCTAGTGTCTGAGGCCGCTGCTCCAACAGTTTTTGAACAATTTCTGCATCTCCCAGAGCATTAGTGAAAACTTCAACGCCTATCACATCTTGCTCAGTCTCATTCCTGTTACTGTAGGCTACAGACACTTTCCCATAAATGTCATCCCTCAAAACATGAAGAGCCTCACCCGTTTTGCGGACACGCTGTCTTAATTCAATAGCCACTGCTGCTGCATTCTCTGAAGAGGGGCCGTATGCAGTCTCTAGTTCCTCCAGCAGGTGGCGGTAGTCCCACTGTGAAGACCTGGGATTTCTGTGGACAATTGCCGCTGCTGCACCCACAAGGCAAAACTTCAATTGGATAGCCATAGTCTTTTCCGACCAACAATTAGCTTCAGTGCAGCTCTCAAACCTGTGCAGGAACTCTTTCCAAGGTGTTGTGCCATCATACTGACCAGGGCGCAGTATTGGGACTCTTTCTCTCTGTTCACAGTCCTCCTCACCCTCTGAAGAATCCGGGCAGTGTGCACGGCGAGGCTGGCGTGCACGTGATCTTGGCCATTCATATTTGGGGGAATAGCACTTAAATTGCATAGTCTGACTATGCTCTTCCTCTGGTGACAGCCTATAGCATGGAGGATAAGGGACTGGCGTGCTATGTATGAATTCTCCCCTACATTCAGGGGTAAAGGGGTTTGAAACAGTAGCAGCCATACACGTGTCCTGCACCCTTGATGGCGTGGCATGAGCTTGAGGGATATACACGTGATCGCATGGGCCTCGGCCTTGTATTTCACAGTCTTGAGCAAAAGGGTTTGTGCTTGAAAACCTCGGCTGACTGGGCTCATTGTCAAATATGAAAGGGTTAAAACGTCCAAACACTTTATTTCTTTCATTAACATTGTCCATTTTAATTTCCACCTGTGTCTCTGTAGCAGTTAGACTCATGAACGGGTTGGAATAGCTTGTTAGCTCGTAGCAATCCTCCGGCTTGTTTACGTTAGCGGCCGCCATTTAGCTTAGCTTGCAGCCGCATAAACTTGCTAATTAGCACGGCAAATCTCACGGTTTATCTCCACTGTTTATTTACTCTGTTTATGTTCTCACCACTGTCTTTATGTTGAACATGAACAGTCCCTTCGTGGTCGCCAATGTTGAACTTGCCTGTCGGCTCCCAGACCGTGGTCGAGGAAACGGGGGGATGACTCTCTGTCGTCTCGCAGGGCAGAAGCAACAGGCTTCGGATTCAATAACCCACTTTATGAATTCACTGGAGAGAGGCGAGCTCTAGTGATGGCAGTTTGACACTGAAGCTTCGAACGGAGCTTCAACCCTGGACTTCCTATTCCATAGAAGCAGTGATTCGAAGCTTGCTTCAAATCACGTGACATATGACGTCCGAAGCAGCAACTGCTTCAAATCACGTGACATGTGACGTCCGAAGCAGCCACTGCTTCATTTCCTGAATGAATCACTTGACTGGTTCGCGGTCCATTCACGCGATTCAATGCACTGCCTTGTCTCGATTCTGACAGGTGACGAGTTTGAGCGCTTCACTTTATAACCACTCTAACAATGCGCAATGTGTGGGTTGTTGTCGTAGTTTGCGTTGTTGCTGTTGAGTTGTTGTTGTTGTTGTTGTTATTGCATTTGAATTGTAGTATCATTATAGAGCAAGCCAGGAAGAAAGATAGGTCGTTCTGGCTCGGGAAACACTTTGAAATGTGGAGAAGTTGTGAACAAAAAGACAATTATCAGTAATATAAAAACAGTTCAATATTTCAAGGAATAGATAGCCCAGTGGGTAGAGCCGGGGGCCCGAATGTGGCGAAGTCCTCAGCGCAGCTGGTTCAAAGCCCGGATTGGATGTGCTTTTCAACTTTAATAACTGATAAAAGTCCCTCTCCTCTCAACAAAATGTCCAGCACTCTCTAGTCTCTTCTCAATAACCCAATACACACAATTATCAATCTTTAATTGCAAATAGAACATGATATTTTTCAAGGCAAGATACGTTAAACCCACTGCAGCCTTGCACTTCGCCAGGAGAGGTCGCTGTAACTGAAGCTTCGAGAAATGAACCTATTTCCGACACAATTGTCCAAGTGGTTCGACGCTTCATTCAAAGCTTCATTTTGCCATCACTAGCGAGCTCGTCTTGGGAGGTTGTTGTATTTATTTAGTTCTTCCGTTTCACAAGATATATCACAGACCTATGCTTTTTCCTGCTGCCTCATTTCATTTCCAGAAAACATATATACCGCTCACTCACTCTCGCTCTACCATACCCACGTCACATGCACGCGCCACACCCCTCTCTTAAAGGGGTAGCGATCTCACTCTACTTGACCCTCATGTCATAACAGTATTATTCCTTTATTGTCGAAATGATGAAATTTCATAACGGGATCAAATCAAAGTGAATGGCCTGCTGCTGCTGAATGCATGGGGCAAGTGACTGCAAAAAGTTTTAAAAGTTATTACATCGTTTCAGATAATAATAATAATAATAATAATAATAATAATAATAATGATAATTCATTCTATTTAGGGGTGCCTTTCAAAGCACCCAATGACACCTTACAATTCATAACATATTCTAAGGAATGGTTTTAAGACAGTACAAAGAATGCAGTCCGGGTGATGTGTTTTATGTGTGGTGCAGATGAGCTGTCCAGAATGACACCAAGATGTTGGGTTTGTGCTCTTGATAAGCCATTAAAACAGTAAAATACGTGTCTCCTGTTCACCAAAACATACCCTTCTGTTATGGAAAAATAAAGTATTCCAAAAGTATTCTAAAAGTAATCTGCCACGGGTACCGGCGGGATTGTTGTTAGCTTCTGATGCCAGAAGAAAAATCTGGCCCACCCTATTTTTTACAGGCCCACCCTAAAATACATTTCTGCCAACGCTACTGGTCCACATGCAACTGTCACAGGGGTTGTGCTGCAGTGCAGAGACAGAGCCATCAACAGCTATAACTTTTGAGGGGTGGAGCATGCTGGCCCAGGGCCCTGACCAATTTGCTGCCCTTGGCAAGATTTTAGCTGGCGCCTATTTTATTTGTATTTATGGATATTTTACAAATTACTCCCCCTTGCAAATAATTGTATTAATAACAACTTGTTTTACTGTCATATAGTATTTTATACCTGTTTTCCATCTATTCTCTTATTTGTTTATAACTAAATCATTATAAAGGTCATTTAAAGGTGTGCCCTTACCTCACTGAGCTGAGGTTATCAGAGCCGCTCAGTCTTTCAGGAGAGAGCTCCCTAAAGCTCTCCCCCCGCGGCCGCTTACACAGTAAACTCCAATGTTAATAAAAGCACACAGAAGCTGTATACGTTTTTTGGGAGTTTGATTTATTTTAAATGAACACAAATACAAAATTAAAACCTATAATTGCATACTAAAACCATTATTTCAAAAAAAATGACTATTTCACATAAACCTCTGGTTTTTACTGGGGCTGGAGCAGTTCAACTTGATTTTGGGGGTTGGGGTGCGCCATAGTTTATGGGCTCTGCACGCAATAGGCGTAGTTCTGTTAGTATAAGATAACAAGATGTAATTTGTTGATCCAAAATCGTGAAATTGTGTTGTTCTGAAGAAACATGGGCTGATGCCCTTAGCCTTTGCCTAGGCAAGGCAAGGCAAGGCAAGTTTATTTATATAGCACCTTTCAACACAACGCAATTCAAAGTGCTTTACAAAAAACGAAAGACATTAAAATCAGTCATTAAAAAGAAAAGATAATAAAATAAACATTAAAAGAAAAAAAAAAAACATGGATAAAAGTTACAGTGCAGTTTAAGATGTGAATAGTTCAATTAAAAGCAGCGGCAAAAAGAAAAGTATTCTACACTGCCTATAAAGTCTTCTACACTGCCTATAAAGTCTTCTATACTGCTCTTATCTTTCTTACAGTGCAGACGCTTTTCTGCTTGCTCCTGCCTCTGCTTACTTTTTATGCTGATTTTCCTATTCTTATTCTCTGAAAACTTCGAGCAGCGGCTCCTGGACATTAACTTATCACTGGGACAGTTCATCTTCGTAAATAGACGGAGGGTTTCAGCCATATTTCAACATTTTTACGACGACCTCAGTCTTACAGTAGCGTGGCCTAGCAACAGCTAAAGCCTGGTAGGCTAGTGCATGCTAGTTGGTAGCAAAATGCCTCCGTTCTCTACAGATGACTTCCACAAACTTATACAGAAGATGGCTGTGTTGGAAATGAAAATGCAACGGTTGGAAGTTAACGTGGAAGTGAATGGACTATGTCATGGGAATGACACCACTTTACCAGTGTTGCAAAATAATGGAGAAGGGTATGCTAACTCACAGCTAGTTAGCAGCTACAAGGATTCCAAGGAACAGGGGGCCTGTGTACTGGGTAATAAATCTACAAGTGGTAGTCCTCCCTGGAACTCTCTGGGTGCAAAGCCGAAGAGTAAATCATTTCCATGGGATTTGGGAGGACGGATAACAGGCAGAGCCCAGCGCTCTGAAATCTGTGATGCGACCGGCTGGCCTGCATTGTTATCACCCAGGAAGAGCGCCTCTTCAACCCCTAAACAGCAGTGGACATCTGCTAAAGGGAGAATTACAAACAATCCTCCTAAACCACCAAGTGTGCCAATCCAGAACAGATACGCTTCGCTGACCGAGAACCGGAGATCTCTTTCTGATGACCTGGATAACCTGTCCTCTTCACACAGCAGGGTAAGGAACAAAAGTAAAAGGCTAGAGCAGGGGTGGCCAACCCGCGGCTCTCGAGCCGCATGCGGCTCTTTGCCTAGTTTCATGCGGCTCTTCAGTTCATATCGAATTGTATAGCCTATGTGTGAGTTTGGGGGAGAGACAATGACTCCTGACTAGTGTTGCATGGTGTACCGATACTTGAAAGGTATACCGCGATACCCTGCCGTTAAAAACGTTACGATTCCTCCGTTTCATTAGTATCGGTACTTTAAGAATGACGGGGGGAAAGTACTCCGGTAAGAAAGCGCTGTTTTAATAAGAGCCGTGTGTGTTCAGCGCTCTGCTTCCACTCCCTGCACTGCAGCCGTGCCTGCAGTCCCGCCCCTCTCAAGCACGTTCTAAGTCCCTCCCCTCTCTCGTGCACGTGCTAGTTGCCAGAGCATGTGAGAAAACGAGAAGCATGGCTGCAAGCGGGAGTGCAACTGCCGCTGCGCATCGGCTTGTTGACAAAAAAGACGCCAGAAGCGAAATTTGGAAGTATTTTAGCTATATCTCTGACAGTGAGGGCAAGCCTACGGACACCACGAGGCCTGTCTGTAAGAAATGTATTAATTTGATTTAATACGAATTCTTGTCATTTATTTTATTTATTGTTCTCATTGTTTAAAAGTTTGTGTTATGGTTATGGTTCTGGTGTGAAATAAAGCACAATAATTACATTTAAGACTGTTTCCCTTTTTTTAAGAAAAGTATCGAAAAAGAATCGATTCTTCTTGACTTGGTATCGAAACCAAAATGTTGGTATCGTGACAACACTAGCTACTCCTGACAGTTAAACCTGATATTTAGTAGGTCTGTTAAGTATTGAATGCTGATCATTCTGACGTAATTTGGCCGGTCAAAGTTGTTTGGGCTCGGATAAAATCGCTCCGTTACTTTCGTCCCGGCTCTCCCTACGTGTGTATGTGTGGTGTCAGGTGTCAGTATGAGAGGATGACTGCGCGTCTAATTTTGATGTGGCCCAAGAGCCAATCACAATAATACCTGCGATGCAGTGAACCAATCGCATTTGAGGGGGGGGGAAACCTATCGTTGATTAAACACTATCCAGTGTTTCCCCTACCATTGTTTTGGTATATAAAATATAATTTTTTTTTTTTTTTTAAATATAGCACCAAATTGCAAATAATCTATAACTCCTGTCACTTTTCACATTGAACATGTGCTCTTTTATTAAATAAACTAAACGCTTTCATTTTAAGTTGTGGGTTTAGTGTTTTTGACCCTAAGAAACACTGATGCATTAATCAATAACAATAATCCACAGCTCCTCTCTCTGCTCCAGAGGATTTAAAAAATATATATCCCAATGCCACACAAATACATCAGTGACGTGGTTGAAATCTTGTCTCCAGAAAACAAAAAACTATTTGATGTGGCTTTTTGCAGTAACATAGAAAAAATGTGGCTCTTAACCTCTGACTGGTTGTCCACCCCTGGGCTAGAGGGAAAGCTAACGACTGGGCCTGAAACTCTGATTGTGGGTGACTCTGCTGTAAGAGATGTAAAAGGTCTGTGTAATAAGAACAACACCAAAGTACTCTGTTTTCCCAAGGATGTGGTCTCTGACTTGGCTGAGAAGATCCTGCATATTGGGGCTAAACATCCAACTGTGAAGAATGTGGTACTACACATTGGAACAAATGATGTTGTGAAACAACAGTCAGAAGTGCTGAAAGAAGACTTTAAATGTTTGTTGCAAACTGTCAGCTCTCTAAATGCAGAGGTGTTCATCAGTGGCCCTCTACCGCCAGTCAGAAGAGGAGTGGAGAGATTCAGCAGATTGTTTGCACTGAACACCTGGCTTTCCAATGCCTGTACTGACCATTCTGTCCATTTTATTGACAATTTTAACTTGTTCTGGGATTGCAGACATCTTTTCAAGGCAAATGGAGTTTGCCTGAACAAGTCAGGAGTGAAATTGTTTATCTCTAACATTTTCAACTGCCTGCGTCATCAATCTGTTCCCTCTGCCAAGGACAAGCGGCAAGAGGAATCAAAACAGGAGAAAGACACAACACATCGTGCAGAAAATCCTGAAGAATTATCACTGCACCCGCCTGAGGAATGTTCTGATTATGGGAGACCTATGAGACACATGGAGGAGTCTCCACTGCCCGTCACCCCCCCCCCTGACAACACCCTTGAACACATGAAGGCGATACAGAGGGTTG
The DNA here is from genome assembly GCA_902827135.1 of Harpagifer antarcticus. NCBI lineage: Eukaryota > Metazoa > Chordata > Actinopteri > Perciformes > Harpagiferidae > Harpagifer > Harpagifer antarcticus. Next base: position 190,970 of record CADEHL010001055.1, read on the forward strand.
GCACCGATTCTCTCCTGGAGTTCAAAGACCAAACTAAGACGATACGCAGGTCTGGCAGCATTTCCTTTACCCCCGCTCCTCAACGACGCCCACCAAAATCACCGCGGAGACGGGCACCATCTCCCCCCCCATCTTCATCACCGAGCCTACGTCAACCACCTCCCCCCCTGGCAGCATGTCTTCTACCCCTACACCATCTCCTCCGTCTCCATCACCGTGCCTACGTCAACCACCTCCCCTCCCTTCAAGAAAGCATCTGCAGTCTCCGAAGCCTGATAAGGATGTGTGTGTACAAAATGCTTACTGATGTGTGCTGGGTCCAGGCTCAAGGGCGTATGGCACTCTCAACTCTTTCCAGGACATGCCAGGGCCCTGCCTGCCTGTAGCTTTGCCGATATCTGTGTTGATAGGTAATAGATTAAGAGCGGTGAATCATCGTAGATACAGGAAGCGCTCAAACGTTTGTGTGAGTTCATCTAATTTAGCAGTGATTCCATGTCAGCGACAGCTTGTTACAAAAAACATGACTGATAGTGTGTTTAACAAACTTAAACTAGCTTTATTAAATGTCAGGTCTTTGGCAGGAAAAACATTTTTAATCAATGATTTTATCACTGAGCACAATCTCGATTTTATGTTTTTAACAGAAACTTGGATTGAACAAAATAACAGTGCAGCTGTTCTTATCGAATCAACCCCTCCCAACTTTAGTTTTATGAGTCAGGAAAGAATGCATAAGAAAGGGGGTGGAGTTGCTATTCTGTTCAATGATTCCCTTCAATGCAGGAAGACATCCTATGGGAACTTTGCTTCTTTTGAATATGTGGCCTTTCAGCTGAAATGCTCCTCTCGAGCTCTGTTCCTAAATATCTATAGACCACCCAAATACTGTGCAAGCTTTTATGATGACTTTACTGAACTGCTGTGTATAGTGTGTATTGACTTTGACCGTTTAGTCATTGTTGGTGATTTTAACATCCATGTTGACAACCCTCAGGACAGAGGGGCAAAAGAACTGTTTTGTGTTCTTGATAGCCATGGACTGACTCAGCATGTGGCGGAGCCCACGCACAATAAGGGGCACACTCTGGACTTAATTATCTCAAAGGGTCTGAATATCTCTAAGGTTGTGGTGACTGATGTTGCACTCTCTGATCATTCCTGTGTTTTCTTTGAGAGCTCTATTTCTGTTCACAAAAATGTTCAAAAAGAGGTAACCACAAAGCGATATTTAACTGAAAACACTAGGGAAATGTTTACTCAGAATTTTTCTTCCACACTTGCCCCTGCTAACATCTCAGTAAATGAGCTAGTAGATCATTTTAATTCAAAAATTAAAAATATTATAGATGCCATTGCTCCAACTAAGGTAAAAGAAGTGACTGGCAAGAAAATATCTCCATGGAGAAAAGCCATGACCGTGAGAGCAGAAAAAAGAGAGTGTCGAAAAGCTGAACGCAGGTGGCGAAAAACAAATCTCCAGGTTTACTTTGAAATCTATAAAGAGAGACTTGGCCTTTATAATTTGGAATTGAAAAACGCACGACAATCGTTCTTCTCTGACATCATTACCAAAAACAAAAACAATGCACGTGCCTTGTTTGCTACCGTCGACAGACTAACTAACCCCCCAGTGTCAGTAGCCTCTGAATTTCTATCCACCAGGGCGTGCAATAATTTTGCCTCCTTTTTCACTGACAAAATTCAGAAAATAAGACAAGCAGTCAGTGCCTCTGCATCAGGAACAGCAAATGTGTTGTCTCTGTGTCCACTTAACATCAATTCAAACACCATGACACAATTCCATCAGATTAATGATAAAAACCTAGAGGACATTATTCAACTTCTGAAATCCTCCTCCTGCTGCCTTGATATTATTCCAACGGGATTTTTTAAAGATGTTTTGCCTTGCATGGCCTCAGATCTACTTCATATAGTAAACAAATCTCTTCACTCAGGTATTTTTCCACAGGCCCTGAAAACTGCAGTCATTAAACCGCTCTTAAAAAAGAATAATCTAGATGCTTCAGTAATGAACAATTACAGGCCCATATCAAACCTGCCATTTCTAGGTAAAATCATTGAAAAAGTTGTTTTTCAACAGCTGAGTAATTTTTTGCATTTAAATGACTGTTCGATGTGTTCCAGTCAGGCTTTCGTCCAAACCACAGTACTGAGACTGCTCTTGTAAAGGTCTTTAATGACATCCACTTAAACACAGACAGTGGCAGAACTTCAGTGTTAGTATTATTAGATCTCAGTGCTGCATTTGACACTGTTGACCACAGCATATTACTAGACCGACTGGAAAACTGGGTGGGACTTTCGGAAACCGTCCTAAATTGGTTTGAATCCTACTTAAAGGACAGAAACAACTTTGTTTCTATTGGTAAATACACATCTGAGTTGACAAATATGACATGTGGGGTTCCTCAAGGCTCCATCCTGGGGCCTCTTCTCTTTAACATCTACATGCTACCACTGGCTCAGATAATGAAAAACAACAAAATAAGTTACCATAGCTATGCAGATGACACACAAATTTACGTAACAGTTTCAACAGGAGACTATGCTCCAATTCAAACACTGAGTAAGTGCATTGAACAAATCAATGACTGGATGTGTCAGAACTTTCTCCAATTAAACAAAGATAAAACTGAGGTAATGGTTTTTGGAGCCAAGGCAGAACGTATAAAAGTTAGCGCTGAGCTTCAGTCTGCAATGTTCAAAACAACAGATAAAGCCAGAAATCTAGGTGTAGTCATGGACTCCGACCTGAGTTTCAACAGCCACATTAAAACAGTTACTAAATCAGCCTACTATCACCTAAAGAACATATCTAGGATTAAAAGCAGTGTGCGAAATACGGGGGGGTCTGGGGGAGCTCGACCCCCCCGATTAACACCTGAGCTCCCCTGAAAGCCTCAACAGCAAAATGTAGGGGGGGTCTGAAATTATAATATGCATTTGTCACTTGCAATGGTCACTAAAATGTTTTTAAGCTTACTATGTCCAGTATTTTCATAATTCAAAACATTTATTCACAAATATCTTCTATTTTGGCTGTCAAAAGCAGAGCCAGCCGCCGTGACGCGGGTACGCTGCGTGACACTGACACAAATTATGCAAATTAGCCACGCGCGGCAAAGAGGAGAGAAAGACGTTACATTAGAGAGCCTGGAGAGCAGGAAGACTTGACTTTGTTTGGCGAACAAGAAGTGCACCTTCTGGCTAAATCACTCGGAGAACCAGCCGGGGAGGCCGTGGAGCAGTTTAGAGACTGGACATTGCAGGGCACTCCACCGGGCAAAACACTGGAACGGCTATGCATAGCAAGTCGCACTTACCTCCCCACGTCTGCTGAGTGCGAAAGAGGCTTTTCCGCGGTGAATAACACCGACAACCAGAGCCGCAACAGGTTGCGCGAGGAGAGCCTGTCTTCGCTTCTGTTTGTGGACCTAAACGGACCCCCTTTGAACAAATTCGACCCAGTGCCGTTCGTGAAAAGCTGGATTAAAGCAGGACATCGTCTCTCTTCTTCTTGGAAACCAGGACGGCAACGAGAAGAAGTTGAGCCAAGGCATCTTTGGTCTATTCTCACTTAAGGTAAAACACTATTTTTTCGATCTTTGCTGTGCATAAAATGAGCGTGTGCGTATGTCCTGTGTGGATTCCGGGGTTAAGAATAGCATAATTAGCCTTGGCGTTCAAGTTAGTGTGTGTGTGTGTGTGTGTGTGCGCGCGTGTGCGTGTGTGTGTTTGGGGGTGTGTGCAGGCCCGCACCTCCCTACACGCAGACCACGCAGACTGTGTGTGTGTGTGTGTGTGTGTGTGTGTGTGTGTGTGTGTGTGTGTGTGTGTGTGTGTGTGTGTGTGTGTGTGTGTGTGTGTGTGTGTGTGTGTGTGTGTGTGTGTGTGTGACACACCAGCTCTGCTCCCATTTCCTCGCATAGAATCGAAAACAGATGGCTCTTTAATGGTCGCGTATTCATTCATATGAACGTTAGAATATATAATTATTTGACAGCGCCCGGTTGAGAAACGCTGCTACTACTGATTGTCTTGGATTTCATCCATGAAATATAGCATAGGCCTACTGCATATTGAGAAATCTTCGACCGGTATATTGCGCAATAAACGGGAGATGGGGACCCCCCCGATTATTGACGGGTATTTCGCACACTGATTAAAAGACTAATGTCGCAGCAGGATTTGGAAAAACTTGTCCATGCTTTTATCTTCAGTAGACTCGACTACTGCAATGGTGTCTTCACAGGTCTCACTAAAAAATCTATTAGGAAGCTGCAGCTGATTCAGAACGCCGCTGCTCGAGTCCTCACTAACACTAAGAAAGTGGATCACATCACTCCTGTTCTGAAGTCTTTACACTGGCTTCCTGTGTGTCAAAGAATAGATTTCAAAATACTGCTGCTGGTTTATAAAGCTTTGAATGGTTTAGGCCCAAAATACATTTCTGATCTACTGCTAAATTATGAACCATCCAGATCTCTCAGGTCTTCAGGGACTGGTCAGCTTTCTGTCCCCAGAGTCAGAACTAAACATGGAGAAGCAGCGTTCAGTTATTATGCTCCAAATATCTGGAACAAACTCCCAGAAACCTGCAGGTCCGCTGCAACTCTGACTACTTTTAAATCCAGACTAAAGACTTTTCTTTTTGTCGCTGCTTTTAATTGAACTATTCATATCTTATACTGCACTGTAACTTTTATCCATGTATTTTTTCTTTTAGTGTTTATCCATGTATTTATTCTTTTAATGTTTATTTTATTAGCTTTTCTTTTTAATGACTGATTTTAAATGCCATTTTCTTAATGTCTTTCATTTGTGGTAAAGCACTTTGAATTGCCTTGTGTTGAAAAGTGGGCCCGCCCCTCCCTACACGCAGATCACGCAGACTGCGTGGGGCCTCACCTCGCGGAGGCAGCCTCATCTTGCAGAGGGAGCCTCATCCGAAGCGCAAATGCGGCGCAATTACTGTAAACGCCCCCCCCCCCCACCACAACACAGAGGGCCTCATCACATCTTTTCACGGTTATTAACTGGTGTTATGTCTTCCTTATTGCTATAGTAATTGATGTGTGCACATTTTGGCTATAGGCTGTTGCTGAGTAACGCAAAAGTAATGTAAAGAGTTACTTAGTCTTTATGTAGAGAGTAACGAAGTAAAGTAAAATATCACTTTTTTTGAGTAACGACCCCATCACTGGTGGTAAAGTACAAATAAGCCTTGTTACTCAACAGGTCATACATTTTGGAGATTCATCTCAAGTCGATCCTAAATCTTCAATCCGGGTTTTCTCTGCCTGGAGAAAAATGTAAATTTGATTGAAAATGGTGTGAAAGCTGTGAAAAAGGAACAGGACAGCATGAGTCAGATGTAGGACTGCCCCTTCAGGAGACACTCTGTCACCCAGCTCTAAGATCAGTCTTCTGCAGCATACACGGAAGGCTACCCCGCTCTCTGCATCGCCACAGCGCTGCACTGGTGAGTTGACTCTTTTATAATTACATATATTATATATATATATATATATATATATATATATATATAAAAGATGTATATATAAATATAAGAGTAATACATATTACAGTGACACCCACAGTCTGTTGTTGTTTGCTTGATTTTTGAATTGCTTTAGCTATGAAATGTATGAATGCCTATTTATTTTTGAAAACTGGCATAATGATGGTTAGGTGTGCATTCACATGAAAGGGGTGGTATTTGGAGCATTCGACCTATCACAAATATGGACAAGCACAGCGTCATACTTCCTGAATGAAAACTGAACTATAATATTAGACAAATATGAAGAAGTTAAACTTTAAACACCCATAACTACTTAAACACTTTATCCAGGATAAAAGCCACATAGCTGCACCTGCAAGGTGAATACAGCTGGTAAGGTCCCATGTCATGGCCATTTCTACTGATCATAATTCCATTGTTGAGGTATACTATATTGTGCAATTTTCCAACAACAAGCAGCCAGCCCATGTGACAACTTATCAGACCAATTGACTTGTTAGCAATTTCTTCAACTTGCAGAAAAGTGACTAACATGGTTCCCTAATGTCTCACAGGTCAAAACCCAGCCATGAGCTATGATGACGACTATTTGGCGTTCAAGGAATTGTATGAAGCCAATAGCTCAACTGATCCCAGCTATGTGCTTAGTGAAAGTGTCAAGCTCTGTTCAAAGCAGGCTGTCAACCAGTTCGGTGCAAGACTCATCCCAGTTTTCTACTACACCATCTTCCTCCTGAGTTACCTTGGCAACGGGCTTGTTCTCTTTATCATCTACAAGTTTGAGAAGCTCAACATAGTGACAAACATCTTCCTTCTGAATTTGGTCCTCTCCAACCTTCTATTTGCCTCCAGTCTCCCCTTCTGGGCGACATACCATCTGTCTGAGTGGATCTTTGGTGTGGCTCTGTGTAAGATGGTAAGCAGTGCGTACTTCATCGGCTTTTACAGCTCAATCCTATTCCTCACACTCATGACATTTGACCGATACCTTGCAGTGGTGCATGCAGTGGCAGCCGCCAAGAGCAGGAAGAAGGCATATGCCATTACTGCGTCAGTGGCAGTTTGGTGCATCAGTATTGTAGCTAGTGTGAAAGAGCTGGTTTTACAAAATGTGGGAAAGAGTCTATTCAATGGGCTGACATGTGATGAGTCGGGATACTCCGAGAGCACCATGGAGCGCTGGCGGCTGGTCACTTACTATCAACAATTCCTGCTCTTCTTCCTCCTCCCTCTCACCATGGTGATGTACTGCTACATTAGCATCACCATCCGCATTTTGTCTACCCGCTTGAAGGAGAAATGTCGCGCCATCAAGGTCATATTTGTCATTATCTTCACCTTCTTCTCCTGCTGGACACCCTACAACATCGTCATCCTCCTTCGAGCTCTTCAGGTCACCAGCAAGGGGGAAGACTTATGTTCCGACTCAGAAAGCTTGGACTATGCACTGTATGTGACCCGGAACATAGCCTATCTGTATTGTTGCATTAGTCCTGTGTTTTACACATTTGTGGGAAAGAAGTTCCAGAGACACTTCAGAAGGCTGATGGCTAAAAAGATTCCCTGTCTGAAGAGACACATGAGCACCAGCAGCCAGAGCACCAGGAGCACTTCTCAGAAGACACACTCTGCCTACGAGTACTAGACACACACACATACACATGCACACACGTACGCACGCACACGCTTGCACACACACACACACACACACACACACACACACACACACACACACACACACACACACACACACACACACAGTCTATATTAAGAGTGCATCTTTTAATCAGTATGTGTATTCAGCTGGCTACCATGCAAAGTTGGGAAAATGATGGGGAACATTATTTAGACTTCAGAAACAGGTTTATTACCAGGTAGGTTAACACGTACGAGGAATTTGACTTGGTGTTGTGGTGCATACATAAAGGTAAAACAAAAAATTAAAAACACAGATAGAGAATTATTTCAATAAAACTATTGTTGGGGATTAATTCTCCTTACTCCTAGGAGTCTAACCCTTTCTACCTGTTGACGTTTATGACCAACCCTGCTGAAAATGATGGAATGTTTCTGCTGTAGACCTGCTTTTGGTGTGATCATTATTCTGAGATTTCCTGTTGGCTGAATGCAAAATGTATGTAAAATGTTGTGTATTTGACACATTTGATCAAAGTCCTTCAGGCCCCTGTGACTTGTTGTATTATTGTGTTTTCCCTGATTCTTTGCACTGTTGCATTCTGTCAGATGTTTTGACTTATAAGATCATTTCCCTTTTCTGACAGAACATCTTGAGCCGTTTCCTACTTAGCACTTCCTTCTTTTGATCAGTGTGGTAAGGCCTTGAAAACTACATTAAATAAGTGTGTGGACATGTGGAAATATGTTTAAACCCTGTGATTAAAAAAAGCTTTATTATACACACTGTTTGAGTCAATGTTTTTGCAAAATACATTTTTGTACATGAAACATATGTTTTATATAAAAAGAGACAGTCTCTAAACAGCTTAAAGGTCCCAGGTCATGCTTTTCCGGTTATTACCCGTCCCCTTGTGTGTTATGAAGGTTTTTCTGCATATAAACGGTCTGCAGAGTCACAAACCCTCAAAGTGCACCCTGTAGTGAGTAAAACTCTAACACAGAGAAGACCTGTCTGTGCTGCCCCAGAACGCCTCGTTGGACATTTCTCTTTGTCTTTCTGGGTACAGTGACGTGACCATACCCAAATGGACCCATTGGACCAATCCGTGGAGCTCCTGACACACACACACCGTCTCAGCGGCGAAACTGTGACGTGCTTAGATTTTCTGGTTGCTAACGCCATTGCAACACATAATCACTGATGTTCCGCTGTAACGGTGGTGGACTCATCAGAACAGAGTGGGCGAGCTGACCAATCAGAGCACAGTGGGCTCATAGGGGGCGGGGCAGGATACCTCAACAATGGCTTTATGATCAGTAGAAATGGCCATGACATGGGATCTTTAACACGTTGGAGTTAGTCCAACATTAGATAACCTAAGGCAGATTTGCACATTTGGTTTGAGCATTTTACTGAAGGCCAATATTATAATTTAGTTTTATTTAATGTTACAGACTACAGTCATATTTTAAATGGTTAAACCAAAGCATCACCGGCTAAAATAACCTGACTATTTTCTGATTCTCGTCAAAACTGGTCTTAAGACACAGAAGACGTAAATGTATTTTCACAGACACTTGTGTATGTGTTTTTTGTTTATTCTATTTTATCTAAGTTACTGGGTTTCTGTTTTCGAAACATTCTCTTTGGGTATTACTTTCATTAAATGTTTACATCATTACATTACAAAGCTTTTAGCTGACACTTTTATTCAAAGCGACTTAAAATAAGTGCAATAATCCATAAAGATTCAAACTAAGGACATCAAGAACAGTGCTGACATATTCACTTCAAACACGCCAGACCATTGTAAGTACTGGTGCATAAGTTATCTCTGAGGTACATTCAGTTCCCAAAGTCTCTTCACCTCCTGAGAGATCTCAGTCCTCCATCCGACATGGAGCCCGGAGATAATGTGAGGTCTGTCCTCATCTGACGCCTCACTCGCTCACAGTCCCAAACAATTTCCCTTCTCCCTATGTTTGTCATCGTGGTTGATACATGCAAATGCTTTGTCTTTGGCAATAATTCCTTACTAGGGTCTCTTATCTTTCTTACAGTGCAGACGCTTTTCTGCTTGCTCCTGCCTCTGCTTACTTTTTATGCTGATTTTCCTATTCTTATTCTCTGAAAACTTTGAGCAGCGGCTCCTGGACATTAACCTATCACTGGGACAGTTCATCTTCGTAAATAGACGGAGGGTTTCAGCCATATTTCAACATTTTTACGACGACCTCAGTCTTACAGTAGCGTGGCCTAGCAACAGCTAAAGCCTGGTAGGCTACTGCATGCTAGTTGGTAGCAAAATGCCTCCGTTCTCTACAGATGACTTCCACGAACTTATACAGAAGATGGCTGTGTTGGAAATGAAAATGCAACTGTTGGAAGTTAACGTGGAAGTGAATGGACTATGTCGTGGGAATGACACCACTTTACCAGTGTTGCAAAATAATGGAGAAGGGTATGCTAACTCACAGCTAGTTAGCAGCTACAAGGATTCCAAGGAACAGGGGGCCTGTGTACTGGGTAATAAATCTACAAGTGGTAGTCCTCCCTGGAACTCTCTGGGTGCAAAGCCGAAGAGTAAATCATTTCCATGGGATTTGGGAGGACGGATAACAGGCAGAGCCCAGCGCTCTGAAATCTGTGATGCGACCGGCTGGCCTGCATTGTTATCACCCAGGAAGAGCGCCTCTTCAACCCCTGTCCCAACCAGGAAAACGCAGTGGACAGCTGCTAAAGGGAGAATTACAAACAATCCTCCTAAACCACCAAGTGTGCCAATCCAGAACAGATACGCTCCGCTGACCGAGAACCGGAGATCTCTTTCTGATGACCTGGATAACCGGTCCTCTTCACACAGCAGGGTAAGAACCAATAGCTACTCCAAAAGTAAAAGGCTAGAGGGAAAGCTAACGACTGGGCCTGAAACTCTGATTGTGGGTGACTCTGCTGTGAGAGATGTAAAAGGTCTGTGTAATAAGAACAACACCAAAGTACTCTGTTTTCCCAAGGATATGGTCTCTGACTTGGCTGAGAAGATCCTGCATATTGGGGCTAAACATCCAACTGTGAAGAATGTGGTACTACACATTGGAACAAATGATGTTGTAAAACAAGAGTCAGAAGTGCTGAAAGAAGACTTTAAATGTTTGTTGCAAACTGTCAGCTCTCTAAATGCGGAGGTGTTCATCAGTGGCCCTCTACCGCCAGTCAGAAGAGGAGTGGAGAGATTCAGCAGATTGTTTGCACTGAACACCTGGCTTTCCAATGCCTGTACTGACCATTCTGTCCATTTTATTGACAATTTTAACTTTTTCTGGGATCGCAGACATCTTTTCAAGGCAAATGGAGTTTGCCTGAACAAGTCAGGAGTGAAATTGTTTATCTCTAACATTTTCAACTGCCTGCGTCATCAATCTGTTCCCTCTGCCAAGGACAAGCAACAAGAGGAATCAAAACAGGAGAAAGACACAACACATCGCGCAGAAAACCCTGAAGAATTATCACTGCACCCGCCTGAGGAATGTTCTGATTATGGGAGACCTATGAGACACATGGAGGAGTCTCCACTGCCCGTCACCCCCCCCCCCCCCCTGACAACGCCTTTGAACACATGAAGGCGATACAGAGGGTTGGCACCGATTCCTTCCTGGATTTCAATAACCAAACTAAGGCGATACGCAGGGCTGGCAGCATGTCCTTTACCCCCGCTCCTCAACGACGCCCACCAAAATCACAGCGGAGACGCGCACCATCTCCCCCGTCTTCATCACCGAGCCTACGTCAACCACCTCCCCCCCCCTGGCAGCATGTCTTCTACCCCCGCACCATCTCCCCCGTCTCCATCACCGTGCCTACGTCAACCACCTCCGCTCCCTTCAAGAAAGCATCTGCAGTCTCCGAAGCCTGATAAGGATGTGTGTGTACAAAATGCTTACTGACGTGTGCTGGGTCCAGGCTCAAGGGTGTATGGCACTCTCAACTCTTTCTAGGACATGCCAGGGCCCTGCCTGCCTATAGCTTTGCCGATATCTGTGTTGATAGGTAATAGATTAAGAGCGGTGAATCATCTTAGATACAGGAAGCGCTCAAACGTTTGTGTGAGTTTATCTAATTTAGCAGTGATTCCATGTCAGCCACAGCTTGTTACAAAAAACATGACTGATAGTGTGTTTAACAAACTTAAACTAGCTTTATTAAATGTCAGGTCTTTGGCAGGAAAAACATTTTTAATCAATGATTTTATCACTGAGCACAATCTCGATTTTATGTTTTTAACAGAAACTTGGATGGAACAAAATAACAGTGCAGCTGTTCTTATCGAATCAACCCCTCCCAACTTTAGTTTTATGAGTCAGGAAAGAATGCATAAGAAAGGGGGTGGAGTTGCTATTCTGTTCAATGATTCTCTTCAATAAAGGAAGACATCTTATGGGAACTTTGCTTCTTTTGAATATGTGGCCCTTCAGCTGAAATGTTCCTCTCGAGCTCTGTTCCTAAATATCTATAGACCACCCAAATACTGTGCAAGCTTTTATGATGACTTTACTGAACTGCTGTCTATAGTGTGTATTGACTTTGACCGTTTAGTCATTGTTGGTGATTTTAACATCCATGTTGACAACCCTCAGGACAGAGGGGCAAAAGGACTGTTTTGTGTTCTTGATAGCCATGGACTGACTCAGCATGTGACGGAGCCCACGCACAATAAGGGGCACACTCTGGACTTAATTATCTCAAAGGGTCTGAATATCTCTAAGGTTGTGGTGACTGATGTTGCACTCTCTGACCATTCCTGTGTTTTCTATGAGAGCTCTATTTCTGTTCAAAAAAAATGTTCAAAAAGAGGTAACCACAAAGCGATATTTAACTGAAAATACTAGGGAAATGTTTACTCAGAATTTTTCTTCCACACTTGCCCCTGCTAACATCTCAGTAAATGAGCTAGTAGATCATTTTAATTCAAAAATTAAAAATATTATAGATGCCATTGCTCCAACTAAGGTAAAAGAAGTGACTGGCAAGAAAATATCTCCATGGAGAAAGGCCATGACCGTGAGAGCAGAAAAAAGAGAGTGTCGAAAAGCTGAACGCAGGTGGCGAAAAACAAATCTCCAGGTTCACTTTGAAATCTATAAAGAGAGACTTGGCCTTTATAATTTGGAATTGAAAAACGCACGACAATCGTTCTTCTCTGACATCATTACCAAAAACAACGCACGTGCCTTGTTTGCTACCGTCGACAGACTAACTAACCCCCCAGTGTCAGTAGCCTCTGAATTTCTATCCACCAGGGCGTGCAATGATTTTGCCTCCTTTTTCACTGACAAAATTCAGAAAATCAGATAAGCAGTCAGTGCCTCTGCATCAGGAACAGCAAATGTGTTGTCTCTGTGTCCACTTAACATCAATTCAAACACCATGACACAATTCCATCAGATTAATGATAAAAACCTAGAGGACATTATTCAACTTCTGAAATTCTCCTCCTGCTGCCTTGATATTATTCCAACGGGATTTTTTAAAGATGTTTTGCCTTGCATGGCCTCAGATCTACTTCATATAGTAAACAAATCTCTTCCCTCAGGTATTTTTCCACAGGCCCTGAAAACTGCAGTCATTAAACCGCTCTTAAAAAATAATAATCTAGATGCTTCAGTAATGAACAATTATAGGCCCATATCAAACCTGCCATTTCTAGGTAAAATCATTGAAAAAGTTGTTTTTCAACAGCTGAGTAATTTTTTGCATTTAATTGACTGTTTCGATGTGTTCCAGTCAGGCTTTCGTCCAAAGAACAGTACTGAGACTGCTCTTGTAAGGTCTTTAATGACATCCACTTAAACACAGACAGTGGCAGAACTTCAGTGTTAGTATTATTAGATCTCAGTGCTGCGTTTGACACTGTTGACCACAGCATATTACTAGACCGACTGGAAAACTGGCTGGGACTTTCGGAAACCGTCCTAAATTGGTTTGAATCCTACTTAAAGGACAGAAACAACTTTGTTTCTATTGGTAAATACACATCTGAGTTGACAAATATGACATGTGGGGTTCCTCAAGGCTCCATCTTGGGGCCTCTTCTCTTTAACATCTACATGCTACCACTGGCTCAGATAATGAAAAACAACAAAATAAGTTACCATAGCTATGCAGATGACACACAAATTTACGTAACAGTTTCAACAGGAGACTATGCTCCAATTCAAACACTGAGTAAGTGCATTGAACAAATCAATGACTGGATGTGTCAGAACTTTCTCCAATTAAACAAAGATAAAACTGAGGTAATGGTTTTTGGAGCCAAGGCAGAACGTATAAAAGTTAGCGCTGAGCTTCAGTCTGCAATGTTCAAAACAACAGATAAAGCCAGAAATCTAGGTGTAGTCATGGACTCTGACCTGAGTTTCAACAGTCACATTAAAACAGTTACTAAATCAGCATACTATCACCTAAAGAACATATCTAGGATTAAAAGACTAATGTCGCAGCAGGATTTGGAAAAACTTGTCCATGCTTTTATCTTCAGTAGACTCGACTACTGCAATGGTGTCTTCACAGGTCTCACTAAAAAATCTATTCGGAAGCTGCAGCTGATTCAGAACGCCGCTGCTCGAGTCCTCACTAACACTAAGAAAGTGGATCACATCACTCCTGTTCTGAAGTCTTTACACTGGCTTCCTGTGTGTCAAAGAATAGATTTCAAAATACTGCTGCTGGTTTATAAAGCTTTGAATGGTTTAGGCCCAAAATACATTTCTGATCTACTGCTAAATTATGAACCATCCAGATCTCTCAGGTCTTCAGGGACTGGTCAGCTTTCTGTCCCCAGAGTCAGAACTAAACATGGTAAAGCAGCGTTCAGTTATTATGCTCCAAATATCTGGAACAAACTCCCAGAAACCTGCAGGTCCGCTGCAACTCTGACTACTTTTAAATCCAGGCTGAAGACTTTTCTTTTTGTCGCTGCTTTTAATTGAACTATTCATATCTTAGACTGCACTGTAACTTTTATCCATGTATTTTTTCTTTTAATGTTTTTTCCATGTATTTCTTCTTTTAATGTTTATTTTATTAGCTTTTCTTTTTAATGACTGATTTTAAATGCCATTTTCTAAATGTCTTTCATTTGTTGTAAAGCACTTTGAATTGCCTTGTGTTGAAAAGTGCTCTATAAATAAACTTGCCTTGCCTTGCCTTGCCTTGCCTTGCCTTGCCTTACTTCTTGGAACCACAGTTCCTTATTCCACAATGACATTCAACACAAAGACATCCAACCAGCTTCCTGCTGTCAGAGGTTCTAGCTGCTACTACTACGAAGGTTTAAGATTCTATTTTGCCCTCATAGTTATATCGACATTCATTATGCTGAATCCAATGGCCATACATGCCAATCTAGTACATATGTATTCTTTCTGATATAACACAGTTGTAGAATTTCCAAATAAATGTTGACAAAAAGACAGTATTTTCCACTGGAACTTTCCAGTGTCATGATGGCTCTTAAATGACAAGGTCAGGTTATGAAAAAGCTTACCTTACTATTTCTCGAGCTTCCCTGGCAAGGGATAAAGATTGGAGTCTTTTTGCCCTTAGTGTAGCTTAGCTTAGTTTAGCCTTCCGCGCTCTTCTTCTCTGTTATTTGCTGTCTTTTCTTGTTTTCTATTATCCTTTTCTTTATTTTCAGGAAAATGTCAAGCAGAACTGGAAATCTGTGGTAGTGCAGTTTGATCAAAATGTTAATTTTGACATATTTTTATGGAAACCTTATAAGAACAGAATCCGGATCAGAATACCTTTGTTTATTCGTCAGGAAAATGTACATTGTTACAGCAAGTAGAGAGCCAAATATAGCTTCATATGAATTAAGAAGTATTGCATAAAAATATTAAAGATAAAAGTAAATATCGCACAATTTATATTTAGCAAAATACACGTCCAGTACTAGAAACAGTGATGATAGCAGCCAGGTGAAAGTAGGAACAAACTGACCACATGTGCAGCAGAGGCAGGGCTCTGGTCACAATATCTGTGTAAGCTGGGTTGTTCACTTTTTTATTTATACAGTTATTTTCTTTCTTTACATGTTATATAATGAAATTAATTGTTGATGGATATATTTCATCCTTTAAACCCACCGGCAAGTTCAAAGCCCTTAATGTAGCCTTGTTGCCATTAAGGCACAAATGTGTCTGACAAAAATAATGAGCTTACTCACTCTTTTATCAGGTTAATTGAATCACAAAACGAAATGTTCGTTTTGATCTATTCCTCAGTATAGATCCCTGGCCAAATGCCTATTAACCCTTAGATGCACGAGTGGTTGGACCCTACACTCTTCAATAAGTGGGTCAAAAATGACCCGTATTAGAATAATGTGTTTTTATGCAATTTTGTTGGTTTGGAAAATGCAGTTGCATAATATTTTGAATTATATTTTGTTCCACACAAGAATGATTTAATATTATATTTTTCACTATTTATCATTTTATTTTATTTTTTTACATTTTGAAAAAACGTTTTGAATATTTATTGATAATTGAAAAAGAAGAACATTTCCATGCATACACACACACACACACACACACACACACACACACACACACACACACACACACACACACACACACACACACACACACACACACACACTCACACACACACACACACACACACTACAATACATACAGTAATGTGAGATAGCTAACTAGTGTTAGCTAATTATAAAGTAGGCTAATTTGTTGATACTTCATAATAACATACTCTTTCACACAAGAGTCATGAATGACACGCAAACACATGAAGTTGTCATTCAAACAAGACGCTGGAGAGGGGGCGCCCCGTATATCCATGTAAATCCTATCGGAATCGGATCGATCAAGCTAACAACAACAACGTCATACAGACATAAATAAAGCAGCGACTGTATTCGCCATGACATAGACAATCTGTGTTTTGTATATGTTTAACTTTTGTCCAGAGGCCTGTACTACGAAGCTGGTTCAACCTAACCTGGATATGTTTGAGTTAGCCGGTTGGCCTAATCCAAAACATACGCGCTCTCGCTAAACGGTCCTACGACGCGGGTTATCAAGTGGATCGCTCAAGCCAGCCGTGTCCTATCTAGTTAGGTGCGCGTTCACATGAGAAGGGTGGTATCTGGAGCATTCGACCAATCACAAACATGGAGAAGCATTCTGACAGCGCAGCGTCATACTTCCTGAATGAAAAGTCAACTATAACATATGAAGAAGTTAAACTTTAAACATCCATGACTTAAACACTTGATCCAGGATCAAAGCCACAGAGCTGCACCTGCAAATTGAATACAGCTGGTATCGGAACAAGAGTTTGAATGCGTACATTAACAGGTTTATGATATCACTGCCCCGTCTAAGACACCATCTGACTTTCATTACATTTGACTCGAGTGTTTCCTCAACTTAATGTGTTGCTTAAAATAATCCTTCTGCATACAGTATGTGACACTGTGAGTGTTGCACGGCCAGATACGGCTCAGCTGACTCAGATAAGGAGATATATGATACATTATGATGTGATATGCCGCGGACTGTACTTAATGTTACTTTGATCCGGTTACTTATGTTGTGGCAGATATTTAAGTAAGCTTAACGCTAATGTTATAATAGTCAGATTGCTCTGAAGATGGAGGTGATATTCTATTCATGTTCACGTTCACACAGTCGGTGATTTTTGCATTTTTGCCGGCCGTCTTTCCTGCAACGGCAGCTTTTCTGTATTTCCTTTCTCCTGTAATATGACTTGATCGCTTTAAACTCCGCACACTGAGCTCTGATTGGTCAGCAGGCGGTGCTTTCACTGAGTTGAGCTCTTAGCCTGCAACCTAACCTGGTCCCGACCAGGGGGGTATACTACGAATCTAGTTCAACCTATCCTGGATATGTTTTGAGTTATCCGGTTGACTTAATCCAAAACGAAGCCGCTCTCGCTAAACTGTCCTACAACGCTGGCTATCAACTCGTTCGCTCAAGCCAGCCGTGTCCTATCTAGTTAGGTGCACGTTCACATGAAAGGGGTGGTATCTGGAGCATTCGACCAATCACAAACATGGATAAGCATACTGACAGCACAGCGTCATACTTCCTGAATGAAAAGTGAACTTTAATATTAGACATATGAAGAAGTTAAACTTTAAACATCCATGACTTAAACACTTGATCCAGGATCAAAGCCACAGAGCCGCACCTGCAAGGTGAATACAGCTGGTAACAGAACAAGAGTTTGAATGCGTACATTAACAGGTTTATGATATCACTGCCCGTCTAAGACACCATCTGACTTTCATTACATTTGAGTCGAGTGTTTCGTCAACTTAATGTGTGGCTTAAAATAATCCTTCTGCATACAGTATGTGACACTGTGAGTGTTGCACGGCCAGATACGGCTCAGCTGACTCAGAGAAATATATGATACATTATGATGTGATATGAACAACCCGGTATCACGGCAAGACGTGAACATGTGACGATGTACCATGCTGGGAGACGTGAAGATGTCACGATTTCGTCCCTTCAAACGTGACAGCTACACGGTATTGTTAACCCATGTTAACCAGTGGAGAAATAACCGGAAATACCAAGCAAATGCTACCCCGACGTAATGATTTATTTTTTAATAGCCACACTCGATTACGCCGATTTTCTTGTTGCCCCAGCTGGTCGACACCTCTTTTAGCAGAAACAAAGGTTACATTAATGTATTAAATCGATGTTAATCCGTGCGTGTGGATGTGGAATTAACGGACGTGACTTTGTGCGATTGAGTTGCCAAGCAACAGCTTCGGTTCATGTTAATTTACAAACTATTCAACTACAACCGTAGTTATATTTAAAAACATGTTAGAAGGCCTCACGAAATACTTTAATGCAAATTCAAATGTAAATGTGAAGGAATGTGTGTATAACAAAATACATCGGTCATAAACGAAACCGGAAACAGACGTAGGCAAGGTCCTCAGCTCGATGATTGGATGGTTTAGCCACAATGCATGCTGGGATTTGGTGTTTATGTGATGTGAAATCTGAAAACGTTTTTTAAAAATACAATAATACTTTATTCCGAGTGTGCTTGCTTTTCTCTTTGAAAGTCATCACATCTCGGCATTGTAATACACGGTTCGGCTGCATTAAATATGACTCGTTTTTCAAATGTAACGCCAGCTGAATACAGTTAGCCTACTTGATTTTTGTATTCTGATTACGTAACGCCGTTACATATATTCCGTTACAACCCAACCCTGCTTCTAGGCTACTGTCCCGCAGCTCCTGCCTCTCTGTTGGACTCTGTTGCAGCGGGGCTGCTGCTGTGGTGAGGAGCACACAAAGCAGACTCTTCACAACGAAGGCTCACTTTTTCTTCTTCAAGGAAGGGAAGGTTTCGCAGTACGCAGTCTACTGTCCTGCAGCTGCTGCCTCTCTGTTGGACTCCGGTACTGCACCTTACTCACAAGATGTTGTAAAAAAAGAATGGGTGGGGGGCGAACGCAGTCACCCCCGTGACTGCGGGCCGGATGAGAATGTCTGGCGGGCCGGATGTGGCCCGCGGGCCGCCAGTTGGTGGTCACTGCTCTACGGCATACCATCCAACCTAATCAATAAACTCCAACATATCCAGTACTCTGTTGCCCGCCTCCTCACCCACACCCGCTCCCGAGACCACATCACTCCCGTCCTCCAGAACCTCCACTGGCTCCCCGTCCGTCAAAGAATCAACTTCAAAGTCCTCCTCATTACCCACAAAGCCCTCAACAATCAGGCCCCCCCCTACCTCACAGACTTGCTGCACCACCACGCCCCTTCCCGCTGCCTCCGCTCATCAGAAGCCAACCTCCTATCCATCCCCACCCGCACCAATCACCGGACCTGGGGGGACAGAGCCTTCTCCGTCGCTGCCCCCTCCCTCACTCCCCCAACCCATCAGAGACTGCACTGACCTCACCACCTTCAAAACACTCACAAAAACTCACCTCTTCAATCTGGCTTTTAATGTGTGATTGTTTTTGTATTATTTGACTTTAACTTTAACTATATATTTATTTGTTATTCCTTCCTTTTCTTTTCCCTTCACTATATCTGTAAAGCGTCTTTGAGCACCTGTAAAAGCGCTAACAAATTAAATCTATTATTATTATTATTATAATAGTCAGATTGCTCTGAAGATGGGAGATGATATTCTATTCATTTTCACGTTCACACAGTCGGTGATTTTGGCCGGCCGTCTTTCCTGCAACGGCAGTTTAAACTGTATAGCACAGACTAGGTTCCAGCATAAGTTACCATGGAGATCTAGCCTGCTAAAAAGAGAACCAGCGTCGTAGGACCGGAAAGCCGGAGTTTTCCCTGGAGTTAGCCGACTAAGCGAAAATCCTGCTTCGTAATATACCCCCTCAGTTTCTGAACAGATATGAGGAGCTGTGAGATCTGAGTGTGTGCTAACAGCTAACGGCTGATGTGTTGGGCCAATCACGAAGCGTAATTTCTTGACTGGCAGCAAAAAACAACCAATCACAGCAGTGCTTCTCTGGCTGGCTCTGTCCAATCACAAACAAGAAGACTGTTCTCCTAAGGAATACCCTTTCTGTCCAATGTGAAATGCTGTATTGTTTTCAGAAATGCTGTTGTGTTTTGTGAAATGCTGTGGTGTCTTGCACTTCAGAGCCACTGTAGTGTGTGTGATAGCCGAGAATGTGTGTAGTAACGTCTCCATGGTTACATAAACAAACACTGCGTAGGGCGCAATTGCCGCCATCTTGTGTATTGTGTATGCACACAGTTATGTAATATGTTGTCTTTATATTTTAGTTTAATCATTCTGTGAGAGTTCTGCTATCTTGTCAATTATATTATCTTATCAATGATAGTGTTGTAATTAAGGACTCTCATGATTGAAAAATGCAGTGTTAATAGCCAAGTTGTATGTAGCCTATTGAAAGGTGTTGCATTTGTTGACTCACTCTCGAGTAAAGTACCGGAGAATGAAACCTAACTTTGACTCTTGTCATAACATTGAGGGCCGGGGAAAAAGGAGAAGGGAAAGGAGATGTCGTCCTTTGAGAAAGGGTTGCTGTCAGCCATCGGTCCTCTGTGCATGCCACCACCAGTGGTGGAGGACGAGGACGAGTTATTTTTCCAGAGTCTCTTGCCTTCAATGAGAAGGCTGTCAATTGCAAAGAGGGCAAGAGTGAGATTTGCAATTCACAGAGCTATTTTTGAGGCAGAGCAGGAGGTAGAAGACAATTGATGTATCCTTTGTTTTTGTTATTCACACACATACTGATCCACACTACATGACACTCATCACTGCACACACTTCACTCACAATATTACATAAATAAAAGTTATTTAAAGTATGTTATGGCTATACTGTGTCTTCACTGTTTGTCAGTTGCAACATACCAGAAGCTTCATGTATGTCGATATATAATGTGGACTGCATGTGGGATATAAAAACTGTAGATAATGTGTTTCTGGTCATTAATAGCAGCTTTTCAGTAGCATTAATTATAAATATTTAAGTGGTTCAATACAAGTCACTACAGCATTTCAAACTGAACTGTGAATAAATGCAATTTAAAAAAAAGAACCACAGCACAAACGTAGAGCTTTACATTTGTATAATTCTGTATAATTGTTCATGTGAAAACCTATTGAAACTAGAAAATGCATTTCCTGCTGAAAGTGCGTGCGAATGCTGTAAACTGTGTACATTTGTTGCTGAATTTAGCTGAAAATGCAGATAAAGCTGAATATTTATTTAGTTGGATGGTCTCTCTGCTTTTAGCTACAAAAACCAAGTAAGTGTGTTGCTGAACTTCGCGGAGAAATGCAGAAAAGTGAAATGATTTGAATCAAATGACTTTGTTGAAAACTTGAAAGTGAAATGTTAAACTGGAAGAGTAGGAAAAACAGTGGGTTTAAAAAAGGTATGAAGAACAAAATGTATAGCCTCAATGTCCTGAAATAGCTGAATAATTTAATAGTTGAATGGTTTATAGCTGAAAGTAGGCTGAAGGAGTTAGATATTAAATGTAAGTAGTAGTGAATGAATGTGTATTAAGAAGAGAAAATAAAATAAAAAGGCTTTGAAAAGCATCAGAATATTTTAACTGCAAACTTTTCAACTAAAACCAAACGTCACCAATAATGTATAAAATATGTGGAACGTGTTGAAGTCAGTATGAAGTCTCCATCAGACAGAAAATGATAGGCTGAGACAGTCTTTAAACTCCTGTCTGTTTGTTTGTGTTTTAGGTGACGACGTTATGAAACACCTGTGTGTAAGCCCAGAGATCAGAGGTGACAGTGGCGGCTGGTGGAAAATATTTTTGGTGGGGCTGTTGACATTAGGTCAGGAGAAAAAAATATGAGAAGACTGATCAATACCTCCATAATCTTCAGTGTGGAAAATATTATTTATCAACCTGAACATCTACCACTGAACCAGGAATTTGTATTCTCAGAACTGGTCTTTGTTTTTTTCTTTCTTAAAACTGTTCATGTTTTATGAACCAACACCTCCACCAAGTGGCTTTACAGTGAACTGCATGTGGGATATAAAAACTGTAGATAATGTGTTTCTGGTCATTAATAGCAGCTTTTCAGTAGCATTAATTATAAATATTTAAGTGGTTCAATACAAGTCACTACAGCATTTCAAACTGAACTGTGAATAAATGCAATTTAAAAAAAAGAACCACAGCACAAAACGTAGAGCTTTACATTTGTATAAGACTTATAAAAAAAGAAAAAACAACACATTAACCAAGTTAACAATGCTTCGTATTATATCATAAATGCTTCATATAATTTACCCCCGTCACAGTCCACGGGCACATATCTGTCCCCGGCTGTTTGAAGAGCAAGCATGGGAAACATATAGACAGCATTTACTTGTTTGCATCCAGCTAAGCCAAGCCTTTTTGGTGTACCAGCTACGTGAGAAGCCTTGTTGATACGTTTTGTCTTTTTCAAAAGCTTGCTTCGATATATACAAATCGGGTTGGTCCGGTCCAAGGTCTTCAATTAAGTAACAATTTATCTCCCAAACTTCTCCTTTCGAAAGGATTGGAGATTAGCTCTTGAACTGCACACGAAGCCATCCTCATCAACTACTGCGTCACCCGGATACGAGTCACTGTCCAAACTACTCACAGACTGACATTGGCGCCCGGCGATCATCAGATTTGACTACGCTGATTGGCTGAAATTATGTTTCGGAGGCATAGTTTACAGATAGCAACAGTCTGGTTAAGGGCTCCTCTCTTAGCGCCCAGACGAGAGAGGCTAATGATACACGGGCAAGGCCAGGCAGGAAACATGTGACTTATCAGTAGCTTTAGACATCGTAACACCATTTTAAACAAGATTTTATTGTAGATTATACATTTTACTGATACCAATTATATAATATTTACCTTGTTCATTAAAAATAAAAATACATTTTTTTTTTTTTTAAATATATTTTTTTGTTTTTAATGTTGGAAGAGGTGGGGCGGCGCACCTAGCGCCCCTATGGGCCGGCCACTACTGTTACCATGGTGACAACGTTATCAAACACCTGTGTATGTGAGCCCAGAGATCAAAGGTTTCCATGGAGATGTGCTGTGAAAGGAGAGCCTTTCCATTGTTCTGAAGGAGAAATAAACCTCTTACATTTCTAACTATAGTTTAAAAACTGTAGCTGCTTTTGATAAAATGTCAATGCGTGTGTGTGTGTGTGTGTGTGTGTGTGTTAGAGATATTCAGTGTGTGTGTGTGTGTGTGTGTGT
Source organism: Harpagifer antarcticus (assembly GCA_902827135.1). Taxonomy (NCBI): domain Eukaryota; kingdom Metazoa; phylum Chordata; class Actinopteri; order Perciformes; family Harpagiferidae; genus Harpagifer; species Harpagifer antarcticus. The sequence continues at coordinate 213,971 of CADEHL010001055.1, forward strand.
GTGTGTGTGGTAGAGATATTCAGTGTATGTGTGTGTGTGTGTGTTTGTTTGTTTGTGGTAGAGATGTTCAGTGTGTGTGTGTGGTAGAGATGTGCAGTCTTTGTGTGTGCGTGTGTGTGTGAATGTGTGTCCCTGTCTGACTGTGTGTGTGAACTGTAGTATAAACATCAAGTGTTTGTTTGTGCGTGTACCAGTCTGACTGTGGGCGTGTCTGCTCTGAATAGATGATGTCACTCAGGTGTGTGTCCCCAATCTGCGCAGCAACACCATAGCAACCAACTGCAGCACTGAGTCCCATAAGAATGCATTGAGGATTATATCGGACAATTTTGCCACCTGTTCAAAAACTATGGCTCCTATAAAAAAATGACCAGACATTTAGCATCAGGGAACCCCAATGAATTGATATATGTTTTCTTTCTTTTGTTTTTTTTAAAGTGTACTTCTTTCAGGTCAGTAGAAAGCTCGGGACAAATTTATCATCGGAGTCTATTGGGAGCTAGGTGGACTTTTTCACCTGTGTCTGTCTCTTCATGCCCTCAAGAGTCATTTTGTTTAATTTTATTGCTGAAATCTTCTTTTTTACTTTTCAACGTAGGAGAGGTTTTCCTACAATTCAAGCATAATATTATGTCCCAGGAGTGTAGGGTTTGGGAATTATGGCAGTTCTAAAAAATTATTTAAGGCGAATTTCAAGCTCTCCTCCACTCTAGCTGTGACATCACACACTCTAATGCTGCGTTCACACCGGACGCGATGCGATGTTTGGGGGCGGCGCGATTACATGTAAAGTCAATGCAGAGACGCGGACAGACGTGAATTCGCTCCGACGGCGAGCATGAAGCGGTGGACGCGGCGCGCATCACCCGATTGAACGGTGCCGCGTCAAACGCGAGAGTTCAATTTTTTCAACTCGAGCGTCAAATTCACGTGACGCGTTCTCGTGGAAGCCAATCAGCGGTGAGGATCTCAGCCTGCCGTCACTGACGTTCAACCAGAAAACATCAGCCGTTGCTGTTAGCAGTTAGCACACAGAGCTCACAGCTCCTCATATCTGTTCAGAAACTGGACAAAAGTTAAAGAAGAACAAACCACAGACTGTCTGTGTCATGGCGAATACAGTCGCTGCTTTATTTCAAGCGGCAAACTCTGGGGAATAGCCGGGACGCCAATACGGAAGTGCCACACACTGCATTTTATATATTGGCCGATAGGGACTGACTGCAGAAAGGAGCAATTTCCATAGACCCCCATGTTAAAATGCCCAACTTTACAGCAGAAAAAAACATGTTTCTACCCATGGATGCAATAAATATTATTACGTAGATTCCACCTTCATGATTATGGATCTGTGAGTGAATTGTTTTCTAACACGACCCTTTTATTTATATTACGTCTTAAAGTTTTTGCATAAATTAGGGCGTGGTCACATTGAGTGACAGCTCTGTCAAGTGAATATAGCTTCTTGTCTCTCTGCTAGCTGCTCCGTGCAGCTACTGGGACTCTGCCTGCTTAGTTCATCCAGGGAACACAACTTGAAGCCGGCCGTGTTTGTTTGTTCTTCATGCTTATATATTGGACTATTGTGACTTGCTCTGCGGTTAAAACAGACGGTGCATGAATGCGGTTTTTGCGGTAAGTACAATTCGAGTACTTATTGATGTGTTTATGATTTGACTCAGCTACGTAATGAATGTTAAGGCTTGGGTTAGCGTGTAAGCGAGTGGTAGCTACATCGGTGCTAACGATGCTAATCGTAGTCTCCAAGTTAAAACCATAGACTGTATATATAAAGGTTAAAACAAAATAGACAAGTGTTAAGCGTTAAGTGGGATAATACTGTAGAACAAACGGCTTCTGTTTGAGGTTATAAAATAAGGTCACCCTTGTAACTTAGAGAGATATTTTATTATGTAGGTAGGAACTGTATGCACCGCTAAGGTTAATTTAAATGGGCTATGCTCAAGTATGTAGACAAGCTAATGTCGAAGTAGTGTATGTGAAATCAACCTCTCAATAAGATGTGTGTATATTACAATTATTAATGTCATATTTCAAGATGATTCAGTGTGCGAAAAAGTACACGTCTGTCACGATTATCATGTCATGTCACAGTTCTATGTCTAGGTTTGGGTGTTTTTGCTGTTCTCTCTGTCATGTTTTCCTCCTGGGTTATTGTCTGGTCCTTTTCCCTGTGTTTTTCCTCCTGTCGTTAGTTTCCCTGGTGTGTCTAGTTATCTGATTGTGTTCACCTTGTGTTTCTCCTCCCCTGCCCGGCTGTTTCTCGTCTTGTGATTACCCCTCCCTGTATTTAGTCTTGTCTCTTCCTGTGTTCAGTGTTGGTGCTTCTTTTGTTTGTGACCTAGTTCACCGTAGAGTGTGTTGTCTGTCCAAGTATAATTAAGTCCTTGAAATAAAGGTGTTATCAAGTGCTATCTGCGTTTGGGTCCTACCTGCTTCACTCTGCGTATCAGAAAGCACCAACCAAGAAATGGGCCCTGCAGATCCGTTCGAGCTGGAATTATTGAATTTTTCTCGGATCGATGAAAGAGAGCACCCGGAGTTCAGCAGCGAGAGGCTGTGTTGTCGGAGGCGCGCCAGATGGCTAAAGAGAAACCAGGTTTGGTGAAGTTCTTACCTGGCTGGATTTCAAAGATCCTCCCGGTGTGTGATTCCCGGCCTGCTAGCCCCAGGCATGCTAGCTCCCTGTCTCCCAATTCCCAACCTGGTACCATACGCCTCGCTGGGTTACGTCTGAAGTCAACCCATGCTTCTGCCCCAGTTCCTGCTCCTGTCCAGGAGTCGTATTCTGGAACTCGTCTGGCTTATGGAGGTCCACGGAGTATTCAAGCGGCTGCTAAGAGAAGGAATCGCAAGGCCAAGCTAGCAGCCCGAGCCCCAAGAGCCATGGCTCCAGCCCCAGCACAGGCCCCAGCAGCCATGGCTCCATGCTCCAGTATCGGCCCACACAGCCATGGTTTCGTGCTCCAGTATACCATCCCACAAAGCCATGGTCCCGTGTTCCGGTTCTGTGCCCAGCAGCCATGGTTCCCGCTACGGAACCGGCCCCAGCAGCCATGGTTCCGGCTCCAGTACCGGCTACAGTACCCATGGTCCCGACTCCAGTTTCGGCTCCAGGACTGGCTTACCGGCCAACGCCAGCTCCCCGAGTCCTGTCAGCATACCGGCCGACTCCAGCTCCTCATCCCCAGTTGGCTGTTCAGCCGACACCAGCGACACAAGTCCCCTCTCGAGTCCCCTCTCGAGTCCCCTCTCGAGTCCCCTCTCGAGTTCCCTCTCAAGTCACCTCTCAAGTCTCCTCTCGAGTTCCTTCTCAAGCCCTCTTTCGAGTCCCCTCTCGAGTTCCCTCTCAAATCACCTCTCAAGTTACCTCTCAAGTCTCCTCTCGAGTTCCTTCTCAAGCCCTCTCTCGAGTCCCCTCTCGAGTCCTCTCTCGAGTCCCCTCTCGAGTCCCCTCTCGAGTCCCCTCTCGAGTCCCCTCTCGAGTCCCCTCTCGAGTCCCCTCTCGAGTACCCTATCGAGTCCCCTCTCAAGTTCCTACCCGAGTCACCTCTCAAGTTCCCTCTCGAGTTCCCTCTCGAGTTCCCTCTCGAGTCCCCTCTCGAGTTCCCTCTCGAGTTCCCTCTCGAGTTCCCTCTCCAGTCCCCTCTCAAGTCTCCTCTCGAGTTCCCTCTCAAGTCATCTCTCGAATTCCCTCTCAAGTCACCGCTCGAGTTCCCTCTCGAGTCTCCGTTCAAGTTCCCTCTCGAAATCCCGCTCAAGTCACCTCTCGAGATCCCTCTCAAGTCACCTCTCAAGTCAACTCTCAAGTTTCCTCTCGAGTTCCTACTCAAGTGCCGTTGGAGGTTCCGCTGGGGGTCATGCCAACTCCATGTCCTGAGCCGTTGGAGGTCCTGCAGACTGCTCTTCTGCCGGGGGTTCTGCCAACCTCATGTCCTGTGCCGTTGGAGTTCCCGCAGACTACTCTTCTGCCGGGGGTCCTGCCAACCCCATGTCCTGAGCCGTTGGAGGTCCCGCAGACTGCTCTTCTGCCGGGGGTCCTGCCAACTCCATGTCCTGTGCCGTTGGAGGTTCCGCCAAATGCTCTCCTGCCGGGGGTCCTGCCGGCCCGGTATCCTCTTCCGTGGGGAATCTTGCCGACACCTGTCCCACCGGCTCCGGATCCTGTCCAGTCGACACCGGCTCCTGCCCGGCCTCCGGAGCTGTCCGGTCTTCGCCCTCGAGCCCGGTCCCCTGAGTTCGCCCGCTGTGGTCTTCGCCCCTCCTCGAACTCTGCCTTGCCCCCGGGCCGTCCGCCCGAGACCCCCTCCTCAAACTCTGCCTTGCCCCCGGGCTGTCCGCCCGAGACCCCCTCCTCGAACTCTGCCTTGCCCCCAGGCCGTCCGCCCGAGACCCCCTCTTCGAACTCTGCCTTGCCCTGGGCTGTCAGCCGAGGCCCGTCCTCCGGACCCCCTCCACCCACCCTGCTGGACGTTGTTGGATTTTTGTTTTGGTGTTTAGGGACGTCTAGAATCCGTCCCTTGAAGAGGGGGTTCTGTCACGATTATCATGTCATGTCACATTTCTATGTCTAGGTTTGGGTGTTTTTGCTGTTCTCTCTGTCATGTTTTCCTCCTGGGTTATTGTCTGGTCCTTTTCCCTGTATTTTTCCTCCTGTTGTTAGTTTCCCTGGTGTGTCTAGTTATCTGATTGTGTTCACCTGTGGCCCTTGTGTTTCTCCTCCCCTGCCCGGCTGTTTCTCGTCTTGTGATTACCCCTCCCTGTATTTAGTCATGTCTCTTCCTGTGTTCAGTGTTGGTGCTTCTTTTGTTTGTGACCTAGTTCACCGTAGAGTGTTTTGTCTGTCCAAGTATAATTAAGTCCTTGAAATAAAGGTGTTATCAAGTGCTATCTGCGTTTGGGTCCTACCTGCTTCACTCTGCGTATCAACATCCCACCGTACGGGACGTGTTATTTACAATATCGGACAAGTAGATCTTTCAATTGACTTTTCCGGCGGACATGTGACGTTTTTCGCCCTGATTTATTGACAAATTCAGTTTACAAAAGGCAGAACTCATTCGCAAATTGTACATGTCCGCCATTGTTCGTTTAGAAATGTTAGTTTTTGTTCTGCTTGTCGATTCCTAAGGAAATGCATCTCGCCGCTTTCTGTACAGTTAGATGGGGGCTGGAAGTGTAGCACAGTGGCAGGGTTGGGAAGCAAAACTCGGTTCTGAGTAAGAACAAATAACAATTGTCCGGTACCGGGATTAATAAGAGCTGTGAGGACAGGAGGCGAGGCCGAGCCCCGCGGACCGAAGCTCTCTCTCTCTCTATGCTCCGTATCAGCGGATCGCCGCATGGTGCAGCTCAGCGTCCCTCTCTCTCTCTTTCTACACACATCCTTCCTAGTGCCTGATATGGAGTCAGATTTGGGTCAATATTCTAGCGCGCAAAACAAGCTACTCACGAGCGGAAAATGTGCTTTTACACGCGCATGAAATGACCCTCGAGCGCAGATTAAACCCCCGCGAGCGGCTATGCGCTCGCTCGCGAGACAGCCCTCTTGCTCGCTCGCGTCTGTCTACGCGCGTGAAAAGTTTCTGGCACTTAGGGGCGGAGCCACTGAACTTTGATTGACAGCTGCAAAGATGCCCGGAGTTGCCAGGTTTGCCTGAACTACCAAGAGCCGAGGAGTGACAGCTGCATGAGCAGTTGGACGAGATTGAATGTTTATCACCAGCTATTGTATTACTATAGTTTTTTCTGTAGTGCCATTTTATTAGCTATAGTAGCCCTATAATATTTCAATAGTAATACTATGTATCTAGATCTTTGTAGTATTCCTATATTATTTTATATAGTATAATATATAGTGTTTCTGTAGTTGTTTTTTAAACACACTATAGAACACTCCTAATAGCATGATATTGTCATAGTGAATGCATATTATTCCGGACCCCCTTGAAAACGAGATGGTGCATCTCAAGGGGTTTATCCCAATGAATAAAAATGTCTATATATATATATTATTATTACTATAGTGTTTGTAAAAGTATTACTATAGTGTTTTTGTTGGTGTTTCCGTATTAAGACTTGATATATATATATTAGCTGTACACTTTACGAATATAATAGTTTTTTTATGGACAACTTTACCATTCAATCTCGTCCAATTGATCTTGCAGCTGTCACTCCTCGGCTCTAGGTAGTTCAGGCATTTATCAAACCTGGCAACTTCGGGCTTCCTGGCAGCTGTCAATCAAAGTCCAGTGGCTCCACCCCAAAGTGTCAGAAACTGTTCACGCGCGCGTAGACAGACTCCGCTAGCGAGTGAGGCTGACACTCCCGCGAGCGAGCAAGAGAGCTGTCTCTCTCGTGAGTGAGCGCATAGCCGCTCGCGGAGGTTTAATCTGCGCGCGAGGGTCATTTTATGCGCGTGTAAAAGCACATTTTCCGTTCAGTATCAGCAGCTGACAACAATGTCACCACCAGCAGTGAAGAAATGGATGATGTTTCAAGTGTGTGAATCTAATGGTGATATCTGCACTCTGGCTGACTGAGTAAGAAGTTTAAAAGAGTGATGTAACGTTAATGTTATAGCTAGTAAACATGGAGTAACCACACTAAGTATACCCTTATAGTATGTATACAGAACATGACTAAAAATTATCCTAAGATGTAACGTTAACCCTTCATACCTCAGTCTACTTTTAAGACACTAAATTAATGTATTCCAATTTTTATTTTGTTTTCGCGCTTGGAATTATACCGGCTCTCGTTTCAGAACACATAGGTTGCGTTCGGATAGTTTAAAAATCAGCTCCTAAATTCTAACCCTATCTCCTATTCCTTGACCTCTGAGTGAGACGTCACAGGGTTAAGGGATAGTGGATAGGAGAATTCAAAAGGATTTAGGAGAAGAGACTTTAGAGAATCCGACTGCACTTTCACTATTCAACGTGTTTATGATGCGCCAGCTGACGTCATTTTGTGCCTCTGATGCTGTGGGGAAACTATGGAAACTACAGTTTTCTATACAGCGGACTACAACATGGATGTTTAATAAGAACGAGGGACTCATCTAGAGACTCTGCACCGTGCTCTGATGCTGCTGCTTTATGAACGTGGTGGACAACAGAGAAACATATTCTTCATGACCAAAGTTGGAATTGAAATAAAAAAGGAAAGTGAAACTTCTGCTCTTCACCCTCTCCCTCCGGTCTACATTAACACAAAAAAATGATCCCAGTATGATTGTATGAACTATGAAAATATCTTAAAATCAATACAAATGTATTTACTATAAACGTTAGTCTTTAACACCTATCACTGTGTACATCACCATTCAAACATCTTTTAAAAGTTGAACAAACTCCACACAGCTCAGTGAAATGTTGACTTTATTTGATCATTTCAGTAAAAACTAACGTTCATATTTCTCTCTTTGATTATAATACTGATGAACGTTCAAAACAAAGCACTTTGGAAACTTACCACATACGTTTTAAAAAGCTTAATAAGCACCGTAACTTTCATGATATAATTTCTCCGTCATAATCGGTTGTTTCCGTGAACGGCCGACTGTTGTGTGACGGCAAATGCTGCGGCTGCAAGGCATTGTGGGGCAGCATTTTCTCCTCTCCTTTCGGTTAGGGAGGTCCAGTGGTTCCTAAGCTAAAGGAGGTTATAAAGGAAGTTTGAAACCTCCTTTCCTTTCATTCTAGAGAATTCAAACGGCACTTATCATGGCTGCCACTGAGGGACTTCTGGGTCATTTCACTCCGTTAGGAACGTTCCTAAGCTAAATGGACTATTCGACTGCAGCCATAACAACGGAACTGACAGGCAACCCTCTGAATCAGACTTCGATTGGCTGTGACTGCATCCACTCGGAGTGTCCGATTCAGAAACGTGATCTCTTACACTCTTTACGTCACAAACAAAGATGGTAGATGAGAATAGATCTATAAAACGATAAGCAATGTGCCAGAATCAAGGTGAGAATATCCTTTAAAACTCTACGCACATTCGTTTCACCGAAATATGTAAATGACTGCATTTGAGTGAGTTAAGGCGTTCGTTTGCTTCATTAAAGGGTGTTAATGAATAAGTGTTCTCCAGTGCCTTTTGTCCGCTTTAAGGTATTATTAAGGTAGGGTTAATGTTGCTCTCAAAGTGCACCAGAATGATGCTTTTAACTTCAATATTTAAAAAAACATGCCCCCGGACCCCCCAAGAGGAGGCGACGACCCCCCTAAAGGATGTTTGGTCCACCCCCCACAAAAATAGCACTTTACCCCTGCAAAATGGATTGCATTACCAAATTGGTATCAAATAAACAGTAAGCATTGGTAACACAACTTCCAAAGTTACAGTAAAATAAAAAGGACCGTGGCTCGGACAATACACAATCCAACATGTTCAACAGAAGAGAATCAGTTATATTGTTTGTACACATGGTACTTCACATATATATCTGTTTGTTTAATGTGTCCAGGTGATGCAGACAGGCTGGACCAGAGAGTGAGAGACAGAACTGGACTCCTCACAGCAGTGAACTTCAGCTCAGGTACAAAGACTCTTTTTTCATACTGTACAAAGAATCAAGAAAGATATTGGTTTAAATAAATGAAGTATTGACTTTAATGCACTGATATACATTCCATTAAACAATACTAAATACTAGATCACCTACACATCAGTTAAGTTGAGGGTTTTTTCCATGCAAAAAGTTACATTTAGATGTTAACAAGCAATATGATTTTGTCAGCTTTCTAATGTAATGTATTGAAGTCAAAGATATTTAACACATAGTGAGAACTGCTACTATTTATCTCTCAATATTGTCTGTAAAAAACGTGGTAAAAGTGATTCTTTCAGTGAGACAACAGAGCAAGCTTCTACAGTTGCACTACGTTTTGATAACAGTTCAATATTATTTTTGTTGTGGAATATTTTCCAAGGCCCATAACTTTGACCCAGTTTATCAGTTCAAACTGTCCTGACTGAGCACACGCACCTCGTAAACTTGGCTGCTGTGCTCTCAGTGTTCTGTCTCCCTGTTCCTGCCTGTTGGCGTCAGCTGATAGAGGTGTTATGATTCTATCTTGTTATGCAGCATGTTGATGATGCTCTCAGAACTAGCTAAATACAGGGGTCTGAGGTAGAGTTCTTTAGAATTGACGTGGCAACTCTCCTGTGCAGTCTCACCGTGACTGATGTGACTTGTGATGTGAATCTCTCCAGCCGTAACTCCAAATAAATCATCAGTGTTTGACATTGAAGTTCCTGCTCCTCCTGTGTCTCTTTCCTGAGTCGGTGACTCCCACTGCATTGCTACACAGAAGTTTCCTCTACAATTTGGCATTGTCGGCACATACCAACAAATCTTCAGAACTGGTAAGTGTGATATTCAAATCTACATTTGGACATTGCCTTACCAGAATCTGTGATTGACAGTATCCTAAAATTACCTGTGAAACTGAGCGGCTGTGTTTCGTTTTTGGTTAATGAACATTTGGGGATAATAAACCCAGGGGATCAGTGTCTGGGGACTCAGTCCTGGCTGATTTCCTCTATGTGTGCTGCTCGGGACGGAAGTGCCATACAAGCATACACAGCTCATGTTTAGAGAGACCTTAAAAGAAGGGCATCAGTGAAGTGGAGCTTCTGTGTGAAAGCAATGTAAAGATTTGTATTGGGCAAATCGCCGAATTCTGGGGGTTTCAGCGGCCAAGCACAGCAGTTGAAAATAAGCAGCCGGAGATATTACTGCTATCGCCTCTCTGTCAAAACACGGCTCCGGCTGCAAGCTCGGGTGTGTGTGTGTAAACCTCCCCGTGTTTGTGGGGCTGGAGAAGTGCAGCTGAGAGGGAGAAAGTCACAGCCTTTTGCCTATAAAGCTTTAACTCACACCACCGCTGTCTCTATTAAAAAAAGAGATGGTCTAAAAAGCACCCGTAGCTTGCGACCGCTTTCTCATGGTTAGACGGACCAGCGCGAGGTGCGTGCATCACCCGATGCGCCACAGTTCCCTACACATTGAGGAGCAGGTGGCAGTCAGGGGTGCATACATACAATTATAGGCTAATTGATCACGGGTGGGTAGTGGCACGCAAGCGTAGAGCAAACTGTGTTTCATGGTTGTAATGAACTCGATAGCAAGTGAATAGGCTGGTCGTATCGGACTACAGTCAACTGGGCTGTCGTTTGGAGAGAAAGGGAAGAGGGAAAAGTCTGTGGGCTCCGATCGGGGGGGCACAGCGCCACTAGAAAAGGATAGTGGTGTCGCAAGAGGATAAGCTAGTTATCGCTCTTGGACGGCTTTCAGCCACCGATCTATGATTTGTATACAAGGGTGGGTGCGTGAGTCAAGGCGCCCCATCTGCAATTCCCCACCCCCTCTGAAACCTCTTAATTCGGACTAAATTGAGCTGGATGAGCCTTGCTGTCACGCTGGTGTTTATTACGAGTTTGTTTGTCTGATTGTTTGTATGGGGGGTCAATATTGGTTTGTTCCGCCGTCTTGTGTATGTTTTGTAACAACTAATAATGAATCAGTCCATAGACAGGGTAAAATGAACTAAACTTTAGTTATCCCACCAAAAGTAAATGACTTGATCGTATAGATGTGCTGCAAAATGAAAATAAATAGCAAAAGAGTGTTTTTATGTCCTGCATCTGAGTGTGCAGAGGAAAAAGTAAACAAGAAGCACACTGTTCATGGTGTGCGCTGTGTACGAAGAAAATAAGATTATATTGCTTTAAGAATCCATTCTTAAATGGTATTGCTGGTATGTTAAGATATGTTTGTGACCTTGTATAAACCCTATGCCCCGTCCTGCGCCCCCATCCACGGGCAAGGAGGCACGAGGTCGTTCGAGATGAGAGGATTCTAATCTTCAACTTTCTGAGGAGATGGGATGCTTCTTCACCATTCTGCTCTGTGGGCTCAGGCAGACAACCCTGCGGGACGAGCAAGGGCTTCAGAGGCTTCATACAAGGTTCCTTGTTTCTTGGAGGAGCAGATGTCTTCGTAACCTCTCCCATCACGTGGGGAGACCTGGATGCGCCACTTGGAATACGCAGTTGCACTGCTCTCAAGCAGATAGCAGAAGGAATGCAGGCAGATGAGCCTCCGTTTCACTGGGGGATCATACAGTGCTCACTGAATGAGCCACACAAAAGCAGAGCAATTGGGGGGTTGAAATATGGCGCTCTGATGACGAAGAGTTTGAGCCAATCAGCACCTCAGTGCTAATCTACAGTATCAGGATGCCTTTACACACACCAGACACTCTTTGTCATAAAGAGAGGAGGAGAACGAGTCAGAAAGACTGAAGGACATGTTCTTCCAGCTCTCGTACAAAGATGAACTTTTAATTGATTTTATACCTTGGATGTTTACAGATGTACAATTAATGACTGTTTATATTTCCAATGAACAGACATGTGTTGAATAGTGGTGATTCATATATTTTTGCCGGATCAGATTACACTTTCGCACTAAACAAAATTAATTAATTGATATTTTAAATGAAATTAAATAAGATATTTCTACTATTATCACAGATAATGTTAATATCCTTAATCGTCCAGCAATCAGGCTTAACAACACTACTCTTTAATGTATTATCCATGCACAGTATAAAAAATATTTTTGCTATTGTGCATCTGTGTTTTATGTGTGTTCATTATTGTGCTTTTGATGAAAGATGATCAAACACTGATGAGAGATGATTTTTCCTATTATGATTGGCTGTATCAATCATTGTGATTGAATGTTTCAATCTTATTCTACTTTGTGATGTAATTGATGTTGTGTAAATCCACACTCAAATCTGAAGATTCCCATTGATTTAAGTACTAAGGTTTTTAGATTATCAAAATTGATAAAAAGAGAGGAACTGTTGTGGAATATTTTTACTTCCTGGTTTTAGGACGCGTCTCTCCTCCTCTTCACACACCACACTTTTCGCAGCACACGTACTTACAGCCAATCAGCTCTGAATTATGTGAGATGACGTATGGTGGGGATGGCAGCTCAGTGCCCCTATGGTCATTATTTTTTTGCCACACACATTAAATAGGACACTACTCTGAGCATGCGCAGTGTAGTTTTTATAGTCACCGTTCACTTAGACCAGGAGTGGCCAACTTCATACTGTTCATTCATAATCTGATTGTCTTTATAGCTCACTGTTGAAATTAAAAAAAAACATTACAATTGCAAAATAATGATATCTACAGCCCCTAAACACATAAACAGACCGCTTTCATAAATAACACACTTGTTCTGCAATAATATGTTTTATGTTTCCTGTCATTTTTGTTAGGAAAGGACATGCCTGGAAGACACGACATTTTCTTCTTCTCTGAGGGTCCAGAAGAACATCCAAGAGGAACATTAAAAGCTGATGTTATGAGATTTTAAGACCAGTACAGGACATTCACTAAGAAACTACTTTTATTGTGAAAACACAGTCAGCTGATCGAATGCAGCTATTTCCACATCTACACTCCATCAGCTGATTATTTCTATGTGCCTCACTTTATGAGTTTCACATCACCTGTGCCTTGTACCGCAGAGTTTGCAACGTCACAAATAAATGGGGCCAATCTTCAGTCAGATGTGAATGTGTAATCTAACATTTTCAGTAAGAATAATGGACAAAAGGAGTGCAAATACAAATACAATTTATTGAAATGTGAACCAAAAGTTAATCAAATGTTTCAAATAAAAAGCACATATGGACAGAAGGTGTAAACCTATTAAATGTATAAGTAAACACATTTAGTCAAATAAAGTGACAGACTAGGCCTGTGCAGTTGGTATCAGCTGTGCCCAGCATGGGCTCCTCCATCAGGCCTGGTCCTCCTTGCAGAGGAAAGACCCTCAGTCCTCTCCAAACCAACAGACAGGACGTCCATCACACGGAGGTTTCTCCCTAAAGTCTCTGCAGCTCTCTGGACACCACGGTGTCTCAATCCGTCCGCACTGAATATGAGAGGGGGAAAATGAAAATAATAAATGCTTTAGACAATAAGAAACATAAAGTCGACTGTTGAGTTGCTCAGTTTTTTTAGATTGTCAATACTATTACTGTATAACTAATATATCAGGTTAAGAGGCACCTTCAAATAAAGATTGGTCTTTAACCCTCTGGAGTCTAACGGTATTTTCTCGATTTTTAAGATGTTTTCTTAAATCACCTTTTAAATGTATTTCTTCTAACATGTGTTAAATATCAAAATGTTCAGGACAATCTCTGGTCTTGCTATATATGCAAATTACTCACCTTAGAGCACTGTTTGATGAGATAAGTAGCTCAAAATCTTAAAATTTGACATCCGATTTTCGGAAAATCGTCAAAACTCTTGTGAAAACACAAATGTACTCATGTGATTGAATTGTTTTGGTGTTTTAGATTTGGTTACCAAAGTCCTAGGATCACAAAAGTAGTGAAATATTTGAATTACACTGTATATAAATGTGTTATTCATGTCTAAAATTTAAAAAAATGAATTCGAATTTTGAGTAAAACAGGTGTTTATCACTCTACTTTCACCACAGCAGGGACTGAGATACATTAGGACTGAATAATGACTTCATATTACATACCAAGGTTCATGTGATGTGTACAAATACAAATTGAGCTTTCAAACCTTTTTTTTCAACCAACAATTTATTATAAATATGTTTTTTTCAACCAACTATTTATATAAATATAAGATACTGGAAAATCTCCCTATTTACAATATTGAACATCAGAACTCTCAACCAACTCTTCATTATAAATGTCAAGACAGTGTCAAGGTCTTTGTCTGTCTTCCAAGACAGTGGGTCTGGCTGCTGTGTAGGTGGGGGTGATGGTGCATGGGCTGCTGTGTAGGTGGGGCATATAAGTGCTATACGAGACCTCCACGAAACCTCCTTGCTGGCTGGGTTGAAGGTGATGGCTGTGGTGGAGCCTTTGTGCTGAGGTGTATCTTGACCTGGTGGCAGCCGCAGATGGAGGTGGAGGCAGCTGTAGTGATGCTGGTCTGCTGGTCCTTGGTGGTGATGGCTCTGGTGAAGGCCCTTGAGCCACAGTAGATCTTGACCTGGGGTCCGGCACAGATGGATGTTCTGGCTGCTGGATAAACGCCGCCTGTGGGCCACTAGACCCAGACAGCTGGGAAACCTCCCTGTAAAACAAATTGAAATGTAGGACAATAATTACTGCATTGAAATAAAGTTCAAGTAAAATGTTGCTCAAGCACAAATAACAATGCACACATAAAAAGAAAGTGTGGGAGGTTGGACAGGAGTCAGTCAGAGAGAGTCTCTCTCTCTCTCTCTCTCTCTCTCTCTCTCTCTCTCTCTCTCTCTCTCTCTCCTCTCTCTCTCTCTCTCTCTCTCTCTCTCTCTCTTTAATAAACTATAAAATCACAGACACACATATACATATGCTACATCTGGTTACAAAGTCTCATCTGTCCTCCCCTCCGCCACCTCCTCCAGATTGTCCTGTTGTACTCCAACTACAGAGCTAGCCTTCCCCACAAGCTTGTTCAGCCTGCCAGTGTCCCTAGTGTTTCCACCCCAGCACACCACAGCAAAGAAGAGCACACTGGCCACCGCAGACTGGTAGAACATCTGCAGCAGCCTCGTGCACACATTGAATGACCTGAGCCTACTCAGGAAGAACAGCTTACTCTGTCCCTTCCTGAAGAGAGCATCAGTGTTGTCTGACCAGTCCAGTTTATTGTTCAAGTGCACTCCCAGGAACTTGTAGCTGTTCACCACCTCCACATCCTTCCCCATGATGGTGATGGGGGTCAGAGGCCTCCTCCTGCTCAGCCTGAAGTCCACCACCAGCTCCTTAGTCTTGCTGATTAGTCTCGTGATTGTTGTCACACCAGCCTACGAAGTTCTCAACCAGGGCCCTGTACTCCTCCTCGTTGTCATCTGTGATGCAGCTGACAATGGAGGAGTCATCAGAGAACTTCTGTAGGTGACATGAGCCGGAGTTGAAGCGGAATTCGGAGGTGTAGAGGGTGAACAGGAATGGTGACAGCACAGTTCCTTGGGGGGCTCCAGTGTTGCTCAGCAGCACATCAGACACACTGCCCTGCAGTCTGACATACTGAGGTCTGCTGGTGAGGTAGTCTGTGATCCAGGCCACCATGCTGTGATCCACCTGCATCACTGACAGCTTCTCAGCTAGCAGGTGTGGCTGGATCGTGTTGAAGGCGCTGGAGAAGTCAAAGAACAGAATTCTCAGTGAGCTCCTCCAGCTGTGTGTAGGCTCTGTGGAGCATGTAGGTGATAGCATCCTCTACGCCAATGTTTTCCTGGTAGGCAAACTGTAGAGGGTCTCACTTTTACACACCAAAATAACGTTAACACAGCGTAAACATTTGCTAATGGAGAGTCTATTTTGTCCCAAGAAAAAGTTCATGACTATCGATACAAATATATATCAATAAACTTATTGTTATTTTTCGCGGTTTTCCCCACACATTGCCAGTACACTATCACTGTAATATTTACACTTACCCATGTCCAAATGGATCCTTGTTGTTGTCTTTGTATTCTTCTTCTTCAGAAGAGTCGAAGACTTCAGGTTCTGAGGCTTTATCTTCACTGCTGCTAGCGAAAAAAATCTCTAGCGAAGTCTGCGACTGTAAAGTTTTTTTTAGCCATTTTCTCTGTCTCCCTCTCTCTCTCCTCACAGACGTAAACTGATGGGAGACACGTGGTTTATGTTTTTTTTACTTGGTGGGTAAGCCCTTAGTGATTTCTCGATGTCCATTGGTCATTTCAGACCATGATGTCTGCCGGCCGAGATTTCCTTGACGGACACACAAATCCACCAATCCCACACAGTGTAAAGTCAAGCTGCTTTGAGTGGCCATATTGGCTGCTGTGCCCTGGATACAGTCTCACTGAAAATACCGCTGGAAAGCTACTCTTCCAGCGATTCCGCGGATATCTGAATCATATTTCTACTCCTTACAATCGAAAATATATGATTAATTACATAAATGATGCGCACTTGGATGCGCCGGCGCGTCCACCCACTCCAGAGGGTTAAATACATTTTGTCTTTTGAATTGTTTGACTAAAGTAAAGGATCTAGAACTGGTACTTAGTTTGCATGATACAGTGTGGTTATTACAGATGTAGCACCCAGGGCCGTTTCTAGCTTTTTGGGGGCCCTATGCAAGATGCTGTTTGGGGGCCCTAGTTTTGACAGTTTTTTAACTACAATGGGGGGGATTGCATCAATCTGTTACATTTTAATAGGAAAACAGGCTAATTTCACGAAAACCAAGCAATTGAAAATGACAAAAAGTGATATTAAAAAGGTAAACAATAAGGCTGCTCTATGTCAATAAATGCAAGAGATGCAGCATTTTCCCCTAGTGGCCGCGGGGGCCCTATGCCCCCGCATAGCCTGCATATAGGAAGAAACTGCCCTGGTAGCACCTCATTTCAGACTCCAGTTTACAGCTTCCTGCCTACGACCTGCCTAAGACCAGTATCGAGGAATGTTAAGCCCTCCACATTTTCCTGATTGGCTGAAATTATGTTTCGGCGGCACAGTTTACTATTGAGACTTTTGCAACGTGCTGGTTGCTGCTGTTTGGCTCGGGGGCTCCGCCCCGTAATGATAAACTAATGCCATGGGCAAGGCCAGGCAGGAAACATGTGACTTATCAGTAACTTTGGACATCATAACACAATTTTAAACGATATTTTATTGTAGATTATACATTTTACTGATACCAATTGTATGATATTTACCTTGTTCATTAAAAATAAAAAATAAATATATTTTTAAAATATTTTTTCTTTAATTTAATTAAAAAATAAATAAATTAGTATGTGGGAAGAGGTGGGGCGGCGCCCCTAGCGCCCCTATGGGCCGGCCGCTACTGAGTATATTCATATGTGTCATTGATTTAATGTCAATTCGGCGAACATAAACATAAATGATCGTGGTGAAGATGATGATTAAATTAGGATTAAAAATCGAGAGCCGGGCTGCATTTCCTCCCGTTCGTTTTTTTCGACTAAACAACATTATTTTGTTAAATAACTACATGGTGATGATTACATGATTACATGTCTCTTATTTAGCACAGAGTATGATATCCGTGACATAATGGATCTTAACAAAGTTCCGCTGTACATCCAGCGTACTGTATCTGACTTTATTTCACATGAGCTCCAGTGTGGAACCCCACTGCACCCCCTGGTGGATCAATGATCCATTGCAGCTGGCTTCATAATAATTACATTTATTTATCACGGGGGCGGTCTCAAGTCAAGCTGGAGGTTTTCCCTTGAGCGAGGGCAGATCACGTACCAATCACGGCCCTCGCGTTTCAAACTGTCTGAAATGAAGCGCTACATCTGTATGCTGTTTGGAGGACGCCTCACAGGTAAGAGCACTAACTAGCTACCATCACATGTACCTTAGCTTGACTTAAATGTATTAAACGTATAATTAAGTGATATAAAAATATAAATAACTAATGTCATGCAAACATATTAATATTTGCTTGATTCCAGTGTTGAATTTAGCACAATTGCATACAAACGTTAAGGGATTTTAAGATTCTGAAGTATTATGCTAAAAACTCAATAACTTAGATTATTATTTATAGATTTGCTGAATAGTTTCATGTCCGCTTACCTTAGAAACAGCTTCAGCTAGCTCTGGAACTTCCAGCTTGGTGGCAGGAGGTCCGTATGGGCATAGATATGTCTCATAATTATTTGTGTGAACATAACAATTATTTGTGTGTAAATATGTGATTTGTAAATGTAAAACACCATCCACAATGCATTTAAAAGATTTGCAAACTCACAAATACATTTGCAAATGTAAAACGGATCTGCAAATACGCTAAATATTTTCACAAATAAAAAAAAGATCTGTGATTATCTCTTTAACATTTACAAGTTTCAATCAGGCATTTGTGAATCCATTTTGTATTTGTCAACCAAAAATGCGCTTGCGGATCTAGTTTGTGTTAGTTTGGTTCAATACAGCATATATCGAGCACTTTCGTTGATGTTGAAGTACGCAGGCTATGCGCCACTTTCGGATCCCGGGGGGAGACAGACAGACAGACAGACAGACAGACAGACAGACAGACAGACAGACAGACAGACAGATAGACAGACAGGTAGATAGACAGATTGATGGACAGATAGATAGATGGATATCATATATAGATACTTCATTCATCCCAAATTGTGAAATGTGTGGAAACAAGTATAAACACAATAACATTAAATACAAATGAAAGCAATAGACAGGAATATATGAATATACAGTAGAAAGGACACAATGAATATGATAACATTTAATGTAGCCTTACTATGAAGGCTAACCTAAATACGGTGCTTTTCTACAGATTACTTTATTACTGCACTGGTAAAGTAGAATTAGGCAGATTAATAAGATGTGAAGTGCTTTGTAACTTCGACCCGCTTGACTGAATACACAACAAACAGTTAAGAAAGAGTTTTATCTGGGCTGCTTCCAGGGCTGCCAACATTTGAGTTCAGCTTGGAGTGAGATTTTGTTTTGGTGAACCGAAAAAAGAAACGTTCATGTGTACAGTGTTACAAATGTATTGAACACTAGGGTTTCCCATTAATGTACCGGGCGCTACAGTGGAATACGCACAGAGACACAGTGTACCCGCGACTCTTACAATGAAGGCTCGATAATCAGCTCACAGCATATCAAATGGCATGTAGGCCTTGGTGTAAGCAGAGGTAAAGTGAGGGGGGGGGGGGGGATTTTTTTTAAATATTGAAGTTAAAAGCATCAATCTGGTGCATTTTGAGAGCAACATTAAGAGATCTATGGATACATCTCTCAACACCCATATGAAACAGAACTGTAAACAGATTTTCTGATATTTTACAAATCACTCCCCTTTTAAACTGTATTCTTGTTTTACTGTCATATAGTATTTCATAACTGTTTTTCATTTATTCTCATAAATGGTGACCAAAACGTTTGAGACCCACTGAGATAACTAGACTAAACAGAGTCCCTTACCTCACTGAGCTGTAGTTATCTCTCTCAGTCTGACAGGACAGAGCTCTCCCTTTCCTTGTTTTAGAAACAGCTTCCAATATCCGTTAGCGCAGCTAGCTAACCAGATGCTAACAACAATGCAAATAGTGAGTTTGGTAGAAATATACTGTATAATAGTAAAGTTATTGAAGATGATGCCATATTTATTGAAGATTTTACATTATAAATATTCCCCAAAATTATTCAAAAGCATATTCTTCCAAACTCCTTGCTGTAGTATGACACACAGGAGACTATTGATGTGTGTAGTGAGTTCGGTAGTAATAAGCTGTATAATAGTGATTGAATATTATTGTATTCTCTTTTTTCGGAGTTGCACTTTGCAGACGGTCCCCCTGAGCACTCGTTTCTTCTCCGGCTGGGGATAGAGACCAATGTGTCCAGCTCGGAGTACGGCGCGTATTGGATTTTTTTGATCAAAATGTGATTGTAGTTCGGTGTCAACCTTACCACGGTACTTAGGAGACGTCATTTGTGTCTGAATAACATTTTGTTCATGAGTTATTGATCCGTGAAATCCGAATCTCCCAATATCGTTGAAACTTTACTGAACTAAGCCAGAAGACCGTCTCATTTCGTAGACCGCTCGGTTTGCTGTTCCTTCACTTTATTTTTATATACATTTATTTTGGACGAAAACTTAGCGTGAGAAAAGGCATGTGTGGCGTGAGTGCGTCAGATATGGGTTAATTGCGTGACTCTCACGCTCAATGCGTGAGTGTTGGCAGCCCCGGGGGAGCTTCGCTGCCAGCTGCTCCCCCGGGACCCGAAAGTGGCGTAGATTTTAGCCGAGACCGGCGGAAAATATGTCTCAAAATTCCGTGTGTGTAAAAAAACAATCCACAAGCAGAAATGTGAGATCCACGAGCAGAGATTTGAGATCCGCAAGCGCATTTTTGGTCGGCAAATACAAAATGGATTCACAAATGCCTGATTGAAAGTTGTAAATGTTAAAGAGATATTCACAGATCTTTTTTTTATTTGTGAAAATATTTGGCGTATTTGCAGATCCGTTTTACACTTGCAAATGTATTTGTGAGTTTGCAAATCTTTTAAATGCATTGTGGATGGTGTTTTACATTTACAAATCACGCGCATGAAGCGGTGGATGCGGCGCGAATCATGCGATTGAGGCGATTGAAGGGGGCCGCGTCAAACGCGAGAGTTCAATTTTTTGAACTCGGGCGTCAAATTCATGTGACGCGTTCTCGCGGAAGCCAATCAGCGGCGAGGATCTCAGCCTGCCGTTACTGACGTTCAACCAGAAAACATCAGCCAGCACACAGAGATCACAGCTCCTCATATCTGTTCAGAAACTGTACAAAAGTTAAACAAGAACAAACCACAGACTGTCTGTGTCATGGCGAATACAGCCGCTGGTTTATTTATGTCTGTAGGCCGTTGTTATGAGTGTGGAGTGAGCATATACAACTTTAGCTTAGCCTGGTCGACCTAATCTCCATTCAGAAAACAAGCATTTTAAAAAAGTTTTTCGCCTGCCGTCTGTCTGCAGACTTGTCAAGCATTAATTCATGGTTTTTACTAACCGGCATCAGTATGTTGTTACGTCGGCATCATTTAGAAACGTGTATTACAATTTAATCACGGTAAAATATGTTCATTTTGTTGTAGTTGTAGCTCCCGAGCCAGCGCGTCTTGTTTGAATGATGCGAGTAAACACAGCTGGCAGCCACGGTGAAACTCGAGCGTTTAGAGTGAAGAGCATTTAAAAAGAGCCTGGATCACCACGTGCTTCCCATCAATGCCACAAATACAATTTGGAAAGTTCCAGCGCTCCTGGAACTCAACAGCGATGGATCTCCAGTCCTCCTTTCTGTGGTACCGGCATGGTCTCCTCAACCAGGCCGGTCCAGATGGCACCCTCAACATCCCTGACGATGACAGCCACTGTTGCATGCCCGACCCGATAGCTGAATGCTAAAACTTTAAAAAACAAACAATTGCATGCCCCCCCCCCCCCCCACACACACACACACACACACACACACACACACACACACACACACACACACACACACACACACACACACACACACACACACACACACACACACACACAGCCCCCTCCCACACCCCCCCCCCCCACACACACCTTTTTATTGTCTTTCCCACACATATGCCATGTACACATGGGAGCAAGACTGTGTTTAGCTATCTAAATTAATGTTATCCATCTGAACTAAATGACAGACTTCATTCATCATTCATCCATGGCATGCATTCTCTCTCTTTCTATACAGTCAGATTAAAGAAGTAGATATACACAAAACTTACCGTATATGGTGAGTCGTTCGGCGGGTCCGATTGACAAACGCATACTGGTGTCCGCCTTTGTAATCAGTGGACTCACTTTGCCGAGCAACTCATCGAAATGGTCTTTGCTCATCCTGAAGTACTGCTGAAACAGTACGTCATCCAGATGGAGCTCTTGGACCAGAACGTGGTATTCCCCCTGTTGCTGACTTTTTTAATAATTGAATTTACCCAACAGCGATGCACACCACGTCGCCTCCTGCGATACATTGCATACATTGCATAAACCAAAGCCACCCTTGCTACCAAACCGGCATCCATTTTGGCCATAGTGGAGAAGCGGGCTTTTTTGCTTTGTATGTCGGAGGCGGGAAATTCATGTGATTGGTTGTTGGTCGCGTTAACCCCCAAGCTTCAGACACGCACCGGCAAGCTTCAACGCACGCCGCCGTGTGGACGCTGGGTTAAAATATATAAATTTGACATCAAATATTTTCGGAGGTAAAGAATTAAGATAATCAGACCGATAAGACCGATCCCTCATCTCCCTCCACAACCACTCCTCTGCCACGACCTCAGTCACCCAAGACCAGGGGTGGCGGGTACTGTAGGCTAGGGAAGGCTAAGCCTTCCCAAATATTTTTGTCACTGCATCCTGGTAAAATATAATGTTTGTGTCTTTGACATTAGCGCTGCTATGCAGCCACCTGTGCCCTGTTCTACGAAGCCAGTTCATCAGACCCTGGATATGTTTGAGTTATCTTAACTAACCCTATAAACGAGATCTCGCTAAGCGGTCCTACGACGCTGGTTATCAACTTGGTAAATCAAGCCAGGGTTTCTCTCTCCAGCTGAGAGCGTGTTCACGTGAAAGGGGCGGGGTTAGCTACATTTGACCAATCACAAACAGGGACAAGTGTACTGACAGCGCAGCGTCATACTTCATTAATGAAAAGTAAACTAATATTAGACAAATATGAACTTTAAACATCCATGACTTAAACATATAATCCAGGATACAAGCCACATAGTTGCACCTGCAAGGTGAATATAGAACAACTGGTTAATAAATAAACTACCGAGTGTTTGAAAGCCCACAACAGGTTTATGATATTACTGCTCCATCTAAGACATGAGTGGATCTGACTTTAATTACATTTGAGTTGAGTGTTTCGTCAACTTAATGTGTTGCTTAAAATAATACTTCTGCATACAGTATGTGACAATGTAAGTGTTGCACGGCCAGATACGGCTCGAGAAGCTGACTCAGATAAGGAAATATATGATACATTACGATATTATATGATCGATGATCTGATTGATGATGTGATATGAGTGATAAGTGCGACACGTCGGCGTCTTCTCTGCATACGGCAGTTTAAACTGTATTTCCTTTATCCTGTAATATGACTTGATAGATTTAAACTCCGCACACTGAGCTCTGATTGGTCAGCAGGCGGTGCTTTCACTGAGTTGATCTCTTTTCTAACACCGGAGGCAGGCAGCGTCAGGTAAAAAAAGTTATTTAGCCTTCCCAAACCTGAGCCTCACGCGCCACCTATGCCCAAGGCGTTCCCCAGGGATCAGTACTCAGCCCCATCCTCTTCATCATCTACATCCTCCCCCTCGGTCAAATCCTAATTTTACCACCTCCACAAAATTGCAAAGATCCGACCCTCTCTTACCTGCCCTGCAGCTGAACGACTTATTCTACCTTCATTTCCTCCCGCCTTGACTCCTGTAACTCATTTATCTACAGCAACTGCTCCCCCTCCCTCAAAAGACTCCGAATTGTACAAAATACAGCCGCCCAACTCCTCACACACACCAGATCATGGCACCACATCACCCCAGTCCTCAAAGACCTTCACTGGCTTCCCGTCTCCCAACGCATCAACTACAAAATACTGGCCCTCACCTACAAAGCCATCCACCATCTGGCCTCCGCATCTCACTGATCTTCTCACCCCTTAACAACCCCCATGGTCCCTCAGAACCACCTCCCCTCCAAACTAGGCAGCTTCGGGGACAGAAATTCCCTCCCCCAATATCTCCGCTATTCTGAGTCCTTCCCAGTATTCCCTTCTCAAATCGCATCTCTTCTCCTCTGTCTACTCATAGCCCCCCCCCCCCCCATTCAATCCATGCCGGTTGATCGTGTTTGTTAGTCCTATACCCCCCACCATAACCTTCCCTTGTATTGTAAAGCGAATTTATTATTATTATTATAATTCTGACAAGTAGGCTATCAGATCTTGCTGTTTGAAATTATCTTCCTGAAAGGTGTCACTTCTGATGTAGTCTGTGGTCTACAGTAAATGTATTCCTGACAGCCACAGGTGATAAGAATCAAAGGTTTCCATAGGATTCCATAGAAAATGCACGGGGGACATTTGTTACCCACTTATGGAAGCTTGGGGTAGTAATACAAAAACTAAAATGTCTTAAAATGTAAATTAATAATTTGAATGGGATGATATCAAAAACATGTTTTCTAAGGAATAGCTGGAATATGAAATTATGAAAACATTTGAGGGCAATAGATTCATATTCAATTTCTATTCAGTTTTATTGAAACAGGCATATTAAGGACATTGCTTTGTGTGCAGTGTAGTGGTTACAATTTCATCTTTCGGACCCTCCTGCCCCCCTCCCAATACATCCATGCCCCCTCCTCATCCCAGAGAGCCTGTATTGTTGTACGTATTGGATCGTACTAAGTGCAGCAAAAAGTGGGGGCGTTTGATTAGTACGGCAGCTCAGCTCAGTTCGTCTTTCTGGTGATGCACCTGGAGCACGATAACCCGGCCTGCGTTACAGCCGTCAGGTCTCAAGATAGTTCTGGAGATAGTACATCAAAGCCCGATAAATTACATTGAGGCGAGTTGAAAAGAAAGGAAGGGCAAGACAAAAAGCACAGGCGGCGGGCAGCCATTGCTTTCTGTCTTCGCTGCTAATAAAGAAAGCAGCATCTCGCGCACAGGTCTCGCGGGGTGAAACGACAGAGCTTCTGGATCCGGTTATCCCGCTCTGCTCTGCGGACCGAGAACATGAATCTGCTGCCGGTCCTGGTGACCATCATCAGCACCTGCAGCGCAGCATTCCCAATATCCCACAGTAAGTACACACACACACACACACACACACACACACACACACACACACACACACACACACACACACACACACACACACACACACACACACACACACACAACACACACACACACACACACACACACACACACACACACACACCACACACCACACACACACACACACACACACACACACACACACACACACACACACACACACACACACACACCACACACACACACACACACACACACACACACACACACACACACACACACACACACACACATACACACACATACACACACACACACACACACAAGCAACCATGCTAATCTGGTAGCCGCTCTTGTCGGGGCAGTGCAGTGTTTAAGCAGCAGCACACAGCAGGGCTCATACAGAATTGTGCTATTGACGACACCCATAATAATGTGATTTGTTTCATATAATTCAGAACACCCCCCTCCTCGCCCCTCATAATGGTCAATGCATTCATATGTGCTCCACAATGTAACCAACAATAGAAATGATAGCCTTATAGTCAGTGTAAATCATACACACATGATTTAAAACATGTGTCAACCAAGTTTGTCAGTGTGTAAAAAGTTAAAAACACAGTTCAACCAAGATTATACAATATTACAAAAAGATCCAGCACACTTAGTAAATGAAACTTAAAGGTAGGTAGGTAAGAATGGAGAAACCAGCTGTGCGCTAGAATTTGAAAGTACACAACCGAAAACAATCTGCCCCTTCCTTCAGACTTCCTCACAGAGCCCCTCCTCCAACACACACAAACCGCACATGACCAATGAGGGCACGAGATAAGTTTGTGCACAGATGGAAGTTTGTGCACAGATGGAAGGCTGACAGGCAGGTAGGCCATCCAATTATCTGCTGCTGGCCGAGGCAGATCATTGGACTTGCTTTTTTCAGCGCCACGGCTTCCACAGATGAAATATTTGTATATATTTATTGTCCAAGCATTTCATGTATTCATTGCTATCGGGATGTTAAGAGCATTCCATGGAATATAACAAAAAGTGTTTCTGAAGTGAATTACCTAATTTTGGAGAAACCAGCTCGAGTGCGCTAGAATTTGAAAATACACAGCCGGAAGAAATCTGCTACTTCCTTACAGAGCCCCTCCTCCAACACACACGAACGCACACGAACGCACACATGACCAATGAGGGCACGAGATAAGTTTGTGCACAGATGGAAGGCTGACAGGCAGGTAGGCCATCCAGTTACTTTAGCCGGGCCGGTTTCTCAAACGTACCTACCCCACCTTTAAGATGATATTGTTCTCTCTAAAATAATGTTGATGGAGGATTTCATGGGAACACATTAGTACAGTGTGTTATACATCTATTATTCATGTTTAATGTAAATGTCCCAATCATTCTCAGGGACTTGAATGTGTGTAAATGTGTTAAAAACGATGGAGGACACATGATTAAAACGATTTGTATATTATATATAACAGGGGTCTTCAACTAAAATTCAACGAGGTCCAGTTAGAGAAAATGTCCCCATGCAAAGGTCCGGAACATCAAAATGTCTAAGTTGCTTCATGAATTAGTGTGATATATATTGAAGTAGCCTGTAGCTTTATCAACGTCTGCATGTAATCAACAACTGACTGCCAATCAAATAAAGAAAGTACAATTCATAAACAACAATATATTTATTGTTAATTAACATTGAACTACACAGATACACAGTAAATACTAGGGATGTAACGATACCAAAAACAAACAACACTCAGGGGTAGACATTAAGGGTAAAAAGCCACTGGCCCTCCGGGCCGGTGGAATTGTATTGTCACTGGCCCCACCATTGTAACCACTGGCCCGGAGCATACGTCCAAAATAAAAAATATCGACAAATAATGAAGAAAATTAACACATTTGTTGCAATAGTAATTTATACATTACTACTTGTACTACAACATTTGAACAATCAGTTCTTCCTCATTTGTTCATATTTGGTTTATTAAAATAATGATATTGTGGTCATTGTTAAAAAATGTCTGCTATTATTATGAGTATTATTATTTGTATAATGCACTTTCTGCCTTCCTGTCATTAGGAGTTAGACATGTAATGGCTATAGATTAGAACCTTCATTATCCTAAACTGCTGGGACATTTCCCTAAACCCAATACCTTTATATTTTCTACTCTTCACTTACTTGTCAGCATAGGTCGGCATTTGTCACAGTCTGCTTTCTCACTCACCTATTTTCTGCATTATCATTCCTTAGTCACCTGGTAGTCACACCCTGTCTCTCTCTCTCTCACTCTGTTACACCCATCAGCTCCAGTAGTATTTAGGCCCACTTCACCTTCACCTCAGTGCCAGATCGTACTTCGCAGCATGCTTGTCTTTCCCGCACTACTCCTCAGATTGCTCTCCCGGTTTCGACCCTGCCTGTCCCTGACCAGCCTGCCTTGCCTGCTCCCTGACCCGTTCTGTACCTCCCGGAACCCTCGCCTGTCCCCGACCAGCCCTTTGCCTACTATCTGCCGTGTTGTCTCCTACCAGCCGATTGCCTCTAATAAAGCTGGTTACCGACTATCTCTGGTTTCCCGTGTTCTGCATTTTGGTCCTCAGCTCGTTTGTGACAGAACGATCTGGCCAGAAATGGACCAAGCAAACACCGGGTCTCCTAGAGACCGCTTTGAGAGGGTTGAGGATGCCATCCAAAGACAGGAGGTCACAATAGCTACCTTAGCTATCGAGACCCACCAGGCAACCTCAACCCAGGGACAAACGCTGGCTCACCTTACCTTCCAGATGCAACAGATGGCCGCCACCGTACAACAGCTAGCCGCTACCATGGCTGCTACCGTCCCTCCGCCCGCAGCTCCGATGCTCGCTCCAGCCCCTGGGTCGACGGGATACGCTCCGGAGCCTCGTGTGGGAACGCCGGAACGCTACGCTGGTGAGCCGGAGGGATGCAGTCCTTTTCTCACAAACTGTTCCATATTGTTTTCACTGCAGCCACACACCTTCGCCTCCTCGGCGGCTCGGGTAGCTTTCACCGTTAATCATCTGACGGGGAGAGCACGTTTATGGGGAACTGCTGAGTGGGAGCAGCAGACACCAGCCTGCGCCTCGTTTGCTGCATTTTCCGCGGAGATGCGGAAGGTGTTCGGTCCCGTTCGTCTGGGTCCCGACGCTGCTGGAGGCCTGCTGAGTTTGTGCCAGGGTTCCGGCACGGTGGTGGATTACGCTATTGACTTCCGCACCAGTAGCCGTCGCAGCAGCTGGAATGAGCCGGCGCAGTGTGACGCATATCTGAGAGGATTAGCGGATTATATGAGAGATGAGCTGGTTTCCTATGATCTCCCTGCTTCCTTGGATGGGTTGATAGAGCTCACCTCTCGGATTGACGGACGAATCCAGACTCGGAGAGGAGAGCAACAGACGCGAGCGGCGGGCCGCTGCTCGCGACAACAACTTCCGGTTTCCGGGAGATTTCGACTTCCGGGTTCGGCGGAGAGTTCCCACTCCTACTCTGACTCACGGTACGAGGTCGAGCCCATGCAAGTGGGTCGTACCAGTCTTACCTCTGAGGAGAGGGAAGTACGTCGAAGAGGTAATCTTTGCCTTTACTGTGGTCAGGCTGGACATATGGTTTCCCGTTGTCCGGTAAAAGGACAGAGCTCATCAGTAATGGGGAGTATACTGGTGGGTCAAACCTCTGAGCTGATTCCCAATCTAAGACCCTTGTGCCATGCTCGACTCCTCCTGACAGGCAAATCTCAGGCTCTGGCTGTTTTTATCGACTCCGGATCAGATGTTAGCATCATTGACGAGGAGCTCGCACGACAGCTGGGCATCCAACAGGTTCGGCTGCTCCAGCCGGTACCGGCTAATGCTTTGGATGGTCACCTGCTGGGAACAGTGACACACCAGACGACACCGGTCCGTATGCTCATGTCGGGGAACCACCATGAGACAATCCAGTTTCATGTGCTACGGTCCCCCCAAATCCCTCTGATTTTGGGTTATCCGTGGCTCCGCCGCCACAACCCCGAACATTGACTGGGCAACTGGGTCCATCCTAGGTTGGAGTTCTTCCTGTCATCAGGTTTGTCTCAAGCAGGGCCGCCGCACCTCAACTATCTGTGGATATGAACCTGGTTCCGGATGTCACAGGGGTTCCGGCGGAGTATTTGGACTTTAAGGAGGTGTTTAGCAAGGCTAAGGCGACATCTCTCCCACCTCATCGGCCCTATGACTGCGCCATTGAGCTACATCCAGGCGCAGTCCCACCCAAGGCCCGGTTGTACTCGCTTTCGGCACCGGAGAGGAAGGCCATGGAGACCTATGTCAATGACTCTCTGGCTGCGGGAATTATTCGTCCTTCCACATCACCCGCAGGAGCAGGGGTTTTTTTTGTGGCGAAGAAGGACAAGACCCTGAGACCCTGCATTGACTATCGGGGTCTGAACGACGTCACGGTGAAGAATCGTTATCCCTTGCCACTCATCTCGTCAGCATTTGAGTTACTACAGGGGGCTACAATCTTCACTAAGCTGGATCTACGAAACGCTTATCACCTGGTACGAATCCGGGAGGGGGACGAATGGAAGACCGCCTTCAACACCTCTTCGGGACATTACGAGTACCTGGTGATGCCATTTGGACCTACCAACGCCCCTGCAGTTTTCCAGGCGTTGGTGAACGACGTACTCCGAGACATGTTGGATCGTTATGTTTTTGTCTATCTGGACGACATCTTGATTTTTTCTAAGAACCTCAAGGAGCACGTCCATCATGTCCAGACAGTCCTCCAGAGACTTCTGGAGAACTCACTGTTCGTCAAGACGGAGAAGTGCGAGTTTCACACTTCTTCGGTCGCCTTTCTTGGCTACATCGTGGGTCAAGGAAGTGTGGAGATGGATCCTTCTAAGGTCTCAGCAGTTACCTCGTGGCGGGTCCCTGATTCCCGGAAGGAGCTGCAGCGTTTCCTGGGATTCGCCAACTTTTACAGACGGTTCATCCGTGGCTACAGCACCGTGGCCGCCCCGCTCACCGCCCTGACCTCATCCAAGGTGACGTTCCGATGGTCCCCTGCAGCCGAGGAGGCTTTTCAGGACCTCAAGGGCCGGTTTACGTCAGCTCCTATCCTTCAAGTACCAGACACCGCTGGTCAGTTGGTGGTGGAGGTGGATGCTTCTGACGTAGGGGTGGGGGCCATCCTGTCGCAACGTTCTGGTGAGAACCAGAAGCTCCACCCCTGTGCTTTCTTTTCGAGGAGATTGAGTTCGGTGGAGAGAAACTATGACGTGGGGAATCGAGAGCTTCTAGCAGTCAAGTTGGCGTTGGAGGAGTGGCGACACTGGCTTGAGGGGACAGAACAACCATTTCAGGTTTGGACCGACCATAAGAACCTGGAATACATCAGGTCGGCACAGAGACTGAATTCTCGGCAAGCCAGGTGGTCGTTATTTTTCACCCGGTTTAATTTTTTTTCTCTCCTACCGCCCGGGCTCCCGCAACGTGAAGGCCGACGCTTTGTCCCGGCAGTTCGGGAGGGAGGGAGACACCCGGGGTATTCCGGACACTATTCTTCCTGCTCCTCGAGTGATCGGCGTCCTCGCTTGGGAGATTGAGGAGAGGGTTAAGACCGCTTTGGTGGACCAACCCGGTCCTAGTTCTTGTCCTCTTAACCGCTTGTTTGTGCCTCAGGTTTTGAGGGCTGAGGTGCTTCAGTGGGCTCATAGCTCCAGACTTTCCTGCCACCCTGGAATTCAACGTACCAAGGGGATGGTCCTACAACGGTTCTGGTGGGCCACGCTGGAGGCTGACACCCGGGAGTTTGTGAACGCCTGTCCTGTGTGCAATCGGCACAAACCATCTCACCAAGCGCCAGCTGGCCTCCTTCATCCATTACCGGTCCCACGTCGCCCTTGGTCACATATTTCATTGGACTTTGTGACTGGTCTACCACCGTCCCACGGACATACTGCCATCTTGACGGTGGTAGATCGGTTTAGTAAGATGGCTCATTTCATACCCCTGCCTAAGATCCCGTCAGCTAAGGAGACGGCAGAACTGATTCTGCTCCACGTGTTTCGCATTCACGGACTGGCGACTGATGTGGTTTCCGACCGGTGGCCCCAATTCACCTCTGTGTTTTGGAGGGAGTTTTGTGAGCTCATCGGGGCGACAGTTAGTCTCACCTCCGGTTTCCACCCACAGGCCAATGGCCAGACCGAACGGAAGAATCAGGAGATGGAGACCACTCTCCGCTGCATGGCTTCCGATCATCCCACGACCTGGTCAAAACAACTCCTGTGGGTGGAGTATGCCCACAACACCCTCATCAGTTCCGCTACTGGTCTTTCCCCTTTTCAGTGTGCATACGGTTTTCAACCCCCATTGTTCTCTGCATTGGAGAAGGAGGTTACCTGTCCGTCTGTCCAGGCTTTCATCCGACGTTGTCGGAGGACTTGGAGGCAGGCTCGTACAACTCTGCTTCAGTCTGCTAACCGGTACGCCACATCAGCGAACCGCCGACGAACCAAGGCACCTGTGTACCAGGTAGGCCAGAGGGTGTGGCTTTCCACTCAGAACATTCCCCTTCGGATGGAGTCTAAAAAGTTAGCGCCCAGGTTTATTGGACCCTTCGAGATTGTCAAGGTCATTAATCCTGCAGCAGTTCGACTGAGTTTGCCCCGGAACATGAAAATCCATCCCACCTTCCACGTCTCTAGGATTAAACCTGTCCGGGAGAGTCCTATGGTTTCCGCCGCCCCTCCACCACCACCCCCTAGGATGATCGATGGGGGCCCTACCTACACCCTTCGTCGTTTACTCCGTTCCCGTCTCAGAGGAAGAGGGGTTCAATATTTGGTGGACTGGGAGGGCTATGGTCCTGAGGAGAGGCAGTGGGTTCCGGCTCGTCATATCCTCAACCCTCAGCTCATCCGAGACTTCCACCTGCGTTACCCGGAGCAGCCGTCTAGGACCCACGCTCAACCAGGCGTTAAGCCAGGGAGTACTCGTCCGCTACGGACCAGAGGCTTCGTCGAGGAGGAGGGGGAGTCGTCATCGGGCGAGGAGGATGAGGATTTCCAGGAGGGAGAGGCCGAGAGAGCAGTCTCAGACGAGTACTAACCTTTCCCATACCTCCACCTTCCACCCGGTGTCTGTAGGGTTTTTTTTTTCTTGAGTCTCTTTTTTTAGTTTTTTTTTAGTATTGTTTAGACGTCTGGAGCCGTCCATTAAGGGGGGGGTTCTGTCACAGTCTGCTTTCTCACTCACCTATTTTCTGCATTATCATTCCTTAGTCACCTGGTAGTCACACCCTGTCTCTCTCTCTCTCACTCGGTTACACCCATCAGCTCCATTAGTATTTAGGCCCACTTCACCTTCACCTCAGTGCCAGATCGTACTTCGCAGTATGCTTGTCTTTCCCGCACTACTCCTCAGATTGCTCTCCCGGTTTCGACCCTGCCTGTCCCTGACCAGCCTGCCTCGCCTGCTCCCTGACCCGTTCTGTACCTGCGACTCCCGTCCTGCCTTCTCCCGGAACCCTCGCCTGTCCCCGACCAGCCCTTTGCCTACTATCTGCCGTGTTGTCTCCTACCAGCCGATTGCCTCTAATAAAGCTGGTTACCGACTATCTCTGGTTTCCCGTGTTCTGCATTTTGGTCCTCAGCTCGTTTGTGACAGCATTGTCGAACAAAAGCCGACAGAAGACCTTGTTTATATTGGCATCGTATTGAGAGGTGCAGCCAGTGACGCGTCCTAAAACCAGGAAGTAAGCTGCTGGTTCCCTCGACAAGGGTTTTGGAAAATAGCTGGAAATAAGGTCTGTGGAAAACAAACCTGTTTGATAAATGCACGTTTTGTTCAGCTGGATAATCTCCACATGTCTACCCTACTTTTATAATTTTCTAATCATAAATCTAATCGATAGATTATAAAAGGGTTTTAGGACGCGTCACTGCACCACTCGAAGCCAACTCCATCGATCAAGCTGAAACTTTCTCTCCCTCTTCTTCTCATGCTCCCTGTCACTCTCCTTTAACTCCTCCGGTGACTTTCTTTTATTTGAAAATAGTTTTTTGCCCGGCGCTTGGCCGGTTACCGCTGGTATTAAAAACATTTTGGCGAATGGTTAGGTGGCGCGATAGTCTGTCGTGAAGGAGCGCGCTCACGGGAGCGCGCTCACGGGAGCCTGCTCGCGCTGCGCTCCGCAGCAAACAGCTGTTTGCTTTTCACCCAACAACGACAAGCGACTCACGAAACGCTATGTTGTAGCGTTGATAAACGAAACTATTTAACTAAATTGCTTGTCAAAATACCAATACCACAGGAAACATTTTTTTTTAAACAATATTTGTAGTGGCCCGAGCGGGCAAGTGGAAAGTACGTTATGCTGGCCCGGGGTGTATAAATAGTGCTCCCGGGCCAGCGGGCCAATTATAATGTCGAGCCTTGACACTACTTTTTTTAAAATATTGAAGTTAAAAGCATCAATCTGGTGCACTTTGAGAGCAACATTAAGAGATCTATGGATACATCTCTCAACACCCAGATGAAACAGAACTGTAAACAGATTCTTCTTTTTGGATATTTTACAAATCACTCCCCTTTTAAACTGTATTCTTGTTATTTTTAACAACTTTTTTGTTACTGTCATATAGTATTTTATGCATGTTTTTCATTTAGTCACATTAATAACTATAATGATCATATCAAGGTGTGCCTTAACCTCACTGAGCTGAGGTTATTTGAGCCTCTCAGGAGAGAGCTCTCTTCCACCTGGTTGTAGAAAAGCTCTTTAAATTCGTTAGCATAGCTAGCTAACCAGATGCTAATAACAGATCGCCACTGTGCTTACAACTAAAGACACAGCCACGCAAACACTGGCTCCTTATGGGTACTTCTTTTTTGGAGTGAGAAGTTGTCAGTCGGACTGACGGACGGACTCCCCACCCCCAAAACCAAAACTCTTCGGTTCTCCATGAATTACACAAGTCACCCAAATCAGCTTAAAAAAGCGGGAGGCGCCGAAAAATCCCCTTTTAATGTATTGATTATAGCTCCGGGTCCGTATAGGTCGGCGTCTGGGTCCGGATCCGGACCGCGGTCCGCCTGTTGCCGACCCCTGATATATAACATTAATTATATTGAGCATTTTATACTTTCAGTATCAAACATTGATACCCTGTAAATCTAACCTTTGAACTCCTGCATCAAATTGATCCTAATTAGGAATTTTTTGACAAAAGGAGTACAATTCCATTAAGGACCACACTTACAAAAATGATAAAAGGAAGATTATTCCAAACGGTTAAAGCCAACAAACAACACTACTCTGCCATCTTGACATAGTTTGAATAAAGTAGGAATACATGAAAAAGAGAGGCAATATTGTTCAAATGACAAAATAAGATCAAATATTCTTCAAATTCTAATGATTCTTCAGAAATGAGACGTCAGTGGAGTGTATTTTTGCAGTGGTATTATATATGCTATTTTTTTTGTTGAGAATCTCTCTTCGTCCTGTAAACAGCTTGAGACATGCGTGGCTTGGTGTTTTGTAATGCATATGAGGAAAGGCATTACCATGCCCCACACCTGTCACACACTGAGCTAACCCCTCCCCCGCCGAAAAGCTGTTATGTGTTGAGAACAAAGACACACCCACCCCCCACACACACACACACATTTATGATTTAGTTTTTGACATCGTTGAGAAGAAACAAACTGATCAGCCTTGTACAAAACCAAATCAATGTTCTGTTTCCATGTATTTGTTGTTATTGTTATTTGGCCTTTAAAAAAACTGTTAGGGAAAAACATATAAGTGCAATAGGGTTAGAATAACCTTAATGATACTGAATTATTTCTAATTCAGCCTTTATAAAATGACAAGACACTGATGTTGGGCATAGATGCAATGCTGTTTCTTCTTATGTTCTTATCATTTTAATGAGCACTTGAATCCATAATGTAAATGTAGCAGATTTAGCCATTATGATTCATTTTCATCTGCAGTCGCTGGCAGGTGGATTGCATTAAAAGCGCATGCGCAAATACATAAGCACAGATAAGCTAATAGTTACTGACAAGTTTCCAAAAGTCCCTCTTATTGCTGCCATTAAATGCCATCATATATGTTTGTGGAAATAGAGTGACATACATTATTGCTGTAACATTAAAAGGTCTCCTATCATGCTGTCTTTTATACATCAATACAATGTGTGTCCTCCCCCCGGTGTGTAAGGAGACTCACAAAGGGTCCGAAAATGGAGCTCATCCAGATTTGCGTCCGATATGACGTTATATCGGAAATATGGACTTGCTTTTTACAGCGCCACGGCTTCCACAGATGGAATATTTGTATATATTTATTGTCAAAGCATTTCATGTATTCATTGCTATCGGGATGTTAAGAGCATTCCATGGAATATAACAAGTGTTTCTGAAGTGAATTACCTACCCCACCTTTAAGATGATATTGTTCTCTCTAAAATAATGTTGATGGAGGATTTCATGGGAACACATTAGTACAGTGTGTTATACATCTATTATTCATGTGTAATGTAAATGTCCCAATCATTCTCAGGGACTTGAATGTGTGTAAATGTGTTAAAAACGATGGAGGACACATGCTTAAAACGATTTGTATATTATATAACAGGGGTCTTCAACTAAAATTCAACGAGGTCCAGTTAGAGAAAATGTCCCCATGCAAAGGTCCGGAACATCAAAATGTCTAAGTTGCTTCATGAATTAGTGTGATATATATTGAAGTAGCCTGTAGCTTTATCAACGTCTGCATGTAATCAACAACTGACTGCCAATCAAATAAACAACAATATTTATTGTTAATTAACATTGAACTACACAGATACACAGTAAATACTAGGGATGTAACGATACCAAAAACTCACGGTACGATAATATCGCGATAACAAGTCCACGGTACGGTATTTATCGCGATATTGAATAATAAAGAAAAAAATGTAATAATTTTGCATGTAAAATGTAATAATCTTCCCGGGGCATGCTCTCCCGGAAGATTTTTTTTTAAATATTGAAGTTAAAAGCATCAATCTGGTGCACTTTGAGAGCAACATTAAGAGATCTATGGATACATCTCTCAACACCCATATGAAACAGAACTGTAAACAGATTCTTCTTTTTGGATATTTTACAAATCACTCCCCTTTTAAACTGTATTCTTGTTATTTTTAACATTACATTACATTACATTACATTGCATTTAGCAGACGCTTTTGTCCAAAGCGACTTACAATAAGTACATACGACCAGGAAGACACAGCCCAGAAGAAAAACAGAATCATATAAGTACAACAGGTATCATAGAGCCACACATTTCAAGTGCTATTCAGCTGGCTATAGATAGGCCAGTCCTATGTTAGTATATAAATGCTTTGTCAGCTGGCTATAGATAAGCCAGTCCTATGTTAGTATATAAGTGCTTTGATAGTAATTCTATCGCTCGAAGTGGAATCTAAAGAGATGAGTTTTCAGTCTGCGCCGGAAGATGTGCAGGCTTTCTGCCGTCCTGATGTCAATGGGGAGCTCATTCCACCATCTTGGAGCCAGGATAGCAAACCCACGTGTTTTTGCTGATGGGAACTTGGGTCCACCTCGCAGCGAGGGTGCAGCGAGTCGTTTGGCTGATGCCGAGCGGAGTGCACGCACTGGGGTGTACAGTTTAACCATGTCCTGGATGTAGGAAGGGCCAGATCCATTCGCAGCATGGTATGCAAGTACTAGTGTCTTGAAGTGGATTCTAGCAGTTACCGGGAGCCAGTGAAGGGAGCGGAGGAGCGGAGTGGTGTGGGGAAAATTTTGGAAGGTTGAAGACCAGACGAGCCGCTGCATTCTGGATGAGCTGCAGAGGTCGGATGGCACATGCAGGTAGACCAGCCAGGAGGGAGTTGCAGTAGTCTAGGCGTGAGATGACGAGAGCCTGGACCAGAACCTGGGTGGCTTTCTGGGTCAGCTGGGGACGAATCTTCCTTATGTTGTATAGCGTATATCTGCAGCAACGAGTTGTAGCAGCGATGTTTGCAGTGAAGGAGAGGTTGTTATCCAGGGTCACACCCAGATTCCTTGCGGTCAGAGTCGGGGAAACAACAGAGGTGCCGATGTTGATCGTCAGGTCAAGAGTAGGACAATCTTTTCCCGGAAGGAAAAGCAGTTCAGTCTTGTCAAGGTTGAGCTTGAGGTGATGAGCAGACATCCACTGAGAGATGTCAGCTAGACAAGCAGAGATGCGTGCGACGACCTGGGTCTCTGAGCGGGGAAAGGACAGAATCAATTGGGTGTCGTCAGCATAGCAGTGGTAAGAAAAACCATGCGGGCTAATGACCGAGCCGAGCGAGTTTGTGTACAGAGAGAAAAGGAGGGGACCAAGAACAGAGCCCTGAGGGACCCCTGTAGTTAATTGACAAGGGTCAGACTCAGACCCTCTCCAAGTTACCCTGTAGGTACGGTCTTTGAGGTAACAACTTTTTTGTTACTGTCATATAGTATTTTATGCCTGTTTTTCATTTAGTCACATTAATAACTATAATGATCATATCAAGGTGTGCCTTAACCTCACTGAGCTGAGGTTATTTGAGCCTCTCAGGAGAGAGCTCTCTTCCACCTGGTTGTAGAAAAGCTCTTTAAATTCGTTAGCATAGCTAGCTAACCAGATGCTAACAACAGATCGCCACTGTGCTTACAACTAAAGACACAGCCACGCAAACACTGCAGCATGTGTACAGCTCCTTATGGGTACTTCTTTTTTGAAGTGAGAAGTTGTCAGTCGGACTGACGGACGGACTCCCCACCCCCAAAACGAAAACTCTTCGGTTCTCCATGAATTACACAAGTCACCCAAATCAGCTTAAAAAAGCGGGAGGCGCCGAAAAATCCACTTTTAATGTATTGATTATAGCTCCGGGTCCGTATAGGTCGGCGTCTGGATCCGGACCGCGGTCCGCCTGTTGCCGACCCCTGATATATAACATTAATTATATTGAGCATTTTATACTTTCAGTATCAAACATTGATACCCTGTAAATCTAACCTTTGAACTCCTGCATCAAATTGATCCTAATTAGGAATTTTTTGACAAAAGGAGTAAAGGGTCCTTAATTCCATTAAGGACCACACTTACAAAAATGATAAAATGAAGATTATTCCAAACTGTTAAAGCCAACAAACAACACTACTCTGCCATCTTGACATAGTTTCAATAAAGTAGGAATACATGAAAAAGAGAGGCAATATTGTTCAAATGACAAAATAAGATCAAATATTCTTCAAATTCTAATGATTCTCCAGAAATGAGACGTCAGTGGTGCGTTTGGGGCTATTATATATGCTATTTTTTTATAGCATATATAATATGCTTTACACCCACAGCCCTATCAGAAACGTTGCTGTATCAGAAACAATGAGCGACATGTTTTTACGCTAACACTCTGGAGTGTGCTGGAGAGAGTAGGTGTAAAGAAGCGGGTTGTAAAATGTACAGTCCTGGTGGTAAACCATTTGAGCTCCATACTGTTTCAGAAATAATGCTTGATGTGGTTTAGAACATAATCACGGCAGCGTTTTTCTTATTTTTTTTAAAGCTATGGACCCAGAATCAGCACTTTAGTAACAGGGCTGAAA
The DNA here is from genome assembly GCA_902827135.1 of Harpagifer antarcticus. Taxonomy (NCBI): domain Eukaryota; kingdom Metazoa; phylum Chordata; class Actinopteri; order Perciformes; family Harpagiferidae; genus Harpagifer; species Harpagifer antarcticus. The sequence continues at coordinate 252,132 of CADEHL010001055.1, forward strand.
TAGAGGGGTATAAGGCATGCTACAATGGGTGATCTGTTTGGTATTTTGAGCAAAACACTTCAGAGACATGTTTTGTATACATCTCAGGCCTATAATATATGCCTAAAAATAGTACTATAATAGGAGACCTTTAAACATGTGATTGACAAATGCTATCCATATCAGAAATGTATTGGTGTGTTGTGTCTCTGTTATTTTGACAGTTATTAGTTGGCATGCTTACAGCTGATAATCAGCCAATACAGACTGACATATTTGCTGATCAACATTGCGTCTGCTTTCTGTCTGTCATTCAGGAAAGTGTGAGAACAGCCTGGCCACTCCTCTGCCCTACAGCTCCTTCAGCAGCTCCTCAGTGTACACCCAAGGATGTGGAGCGGGTTACGCCAAACTCAATCGGAAACAAGGTACTGTATGCTTCTGTAATGGGAGCTGCTGCTGTGTCCTTCTTACTATAGTGTGTGCACATAAGATCATACTCTAGATTGTGTCTGTTAATATACTGATGATACATTTAATCCTGCATACGAGTAGTTGTTGCGTGGAATAGTACTGAAGAATTGTGATGGATTTTTTCCATTATGTTTTGAAAATAACAACACTTTGTAAGTAGAGAGGGAGGATCCACTTCCACCAAGTCAGGGTCAGTCTTCTTCACCCACTGAGGAGGTTTTAGCTTGCAGTACATGCAGAGAGCGCTTCCGCTCATTTCTCCCGTGTTATTCTCCAAAGTGAATGTAAACTTGAATAATGTACATCATTTGAATGTAATAATTAAGTTGATTGTTGTTTGTGGAAGCTCCAGTGAATGAGCCCCTGAGTTTTAAACATCACTTTAAATGGAAGATTTAAAGTGATGTTTAAATCTTCCATTTAGGCCCCGCCCACTCGATCGGATCGACGATCGGTATCGGCCGATACTGATTCCGGCGATCGGCCCCAAAATTGGCGATCGGAGCATCCAGTATTATTATTATGTTAGATACACACAGCTGCTAGTTCATAGTATAAAAAGCTCACTAATCATTTCATGAAATCGCTGCAGCAGAGGTTCAGGGCTGCAGCCTGAGAAGTGCCTGCATGCACAATACGCTTTATATGCAGCCAACTGCATTTACTTTCATTAGATCTAAAAATCTTCAGCAGGCTGCTTTTGGATGAAGGAGATGTGGATTTTATTTAAGAAAAGTACATATTGTCTCTGTTGTTGTTTATCACTAACTCACATTGCAGTGCAAATGCTGTTGTGTCACAAATATGTGATTATCCACAGTAGACGATACACAATAATTATATATTGCCAGTTCGCCATATTTGAACTTTTTACCAAATCACTTTCATTATTATTTTATTTGTGTCGATTTAACAGTGTCTTCCTCATGTTAAATCTTACTCAATCTGCACTAGGTGGTGTGTGCTGCTGTGTTCCAACAGTTAAACTAGGATACTTTCAACTAATGACACTGTAGTGCCCAGGGGCCTCATTTATAAAGGGATATACGCTCAAAAAATAAATTGTGTACGCCAGTTTCTACGCAATGTTTGCGATTTATAAAATACTAACTTGACGGGGAAATGTGCGGTCCTCCACGCAAACTCTAACCCATGCGTACGCACCAGAGGTGGGACCAAGTCATTGTTTTGCAAGTCCAAGTCAAGTCTCAAGTCTTTGCGCTCAAGTCCAAGTCCTAAACTTTGACCAAACGAGTCTTAAACAAGTCATTATGTACTTTTCACCAAATGTAATGACATTGATCAACAGAATAATACTTAATTATCAAACTGCTCTTTATTAGTCACATTAATCATTTAATAATCCATTTTCTCTCTGCTGGTAAAGTAACGTGTTTTCTTCTAATTTAAGAGGGATCAGTAAGGTAAGGCTACCGTGACGGTTTGATTCAGAAGGAGTTTAATGTATAAGATCCCTGATGTTGAGGTGACCAGAATGTTTATTTCCACTGTGTACAACATGTTGTGAGGGACCCACAATCTATCTTTATGCAAGGGATAATGTGCAGCCAGGCGTCTCTATGGGGAAGAGAACACCTGCATCTAGATCCCTCTGCAGGTCGTACTTTAACTATATTTTGATGCTAATACTTTTCTACTTTTACTTGTAACATTTTGAATGCAGGACTTTTTATTGTAACCAAATATTCCTACACTCTGGTACTTTACTCAAGAACAAGATCTGAACTTCTCCCACCTCTGACAATAAGTGGTTACCAAAAAGAAAGCCCTGCTCTGAAGATTATTTTCATTTTAGAAATCCTGCACTCAGCTTTGCTTTCTCCCATATCATTGAAAAGCCAGATGCTGCTTCTTTTTTCGGTTTTCGCTCATTTCTTGACTTTTTCCGACGCGCTTGCATTTAAATCCGTCTCCTCGTCTCCCCGTCGCTCTGTGTAGCTGGCCTGTACCACTACAGCTGCTGTGCCCCTCACCCTTCTTTCACATAATGCTATGATCCTAGTGTGTCCTCGCATATGATTGGCCGCATGGTGGCCCAGCTAAATAAAGTCCCGCCCCTGCCAGCAAGGATTCTCAGCAAGAGTAGGAGCGGCTGAAGATTCTGCTCTCCCCGACGGGAGTCTGCTCTTCTAGCTGCATCTCGCGATCGGCGTGTTGGAGACCCCTGAATTAAATGATCAAGTCACCTCAAGTCAGAAGGCTCAAGTCCAAGTCAAGTCCCGAGTCATTGGTATTCAAGTCCAAGTCGAGTCTCAAGTCATCAAATTTGTGACTCGAGTCTGACCTCTGGTACGCACTAAGCACAAACACGGGAGGGACGAGAAACTGCGACACCGTTGGCAGAAGGAAGAATGGAGAGAAATAAATACGGATATGTTATTTAAAACCACCTCGAATATGTTGTGATAATGTTATGAAATGTTTTCTCATAAATGATGCGGTAAGCAGGAGGACAGAATTACGTCTAAACTGACGCCATTTTGCATTTCTATAGGTTGTAGATACGAGCATGGTTTTATATACTATCACGTTTAATCGTGTTTTATGCCGTTTGACAAGACTTGATAAGTCGCTCGTAAAACACAGGAGGTATGGAAACTAAGAACACCATGTGGTCAATTGTACAGCTAATATAACACAACACATTAGTTGTATTTCCTTTAACTGGTGGATTATGGATATATAGATGCTGATCGACAGCTGGAACACAAACCACCAAATACAAAAACATAATTCAGATCCAGTCGTCATGACTCCACTCCGGAGGGATTCCCCGATCGTTTCTTACAGTCTCTCATCAAGGGGGGGTCTCCTGTCCCCGGTACAAACACACTGCCTGAGGAAGGCTATGTGTATTCTTTTTGTCATTAACCTTTTTCGGACCACTTATTTATTTATTTTGGTGACGATCCGACCTCCATGCTGCTACTCTGGTTCAAACTGCATCCACCAAACAATATGAATTATCTCCACCTCCCCAAAAGAACCCAAATCTGACACGGTGTGAGATGTCTTTTTTAGCTGTTCTGGTCATTTCCTGGTCAGTCAGTCAGTCAGAATGAATGAATGAATGAATGGGCGTTTCTTTGACTATTTATAGGCAAATATGGGCGTTACGTGAAGCCCGCAAAAGCTGCACCGCATTTCGAGTTGATTGTGATTTATAAAGGGAAATCAGCGTAGGAAGTGCCGTACGCACTTTCCTCGCCGGTACGCAATGTTTTGTGAATCGGAAAATGTCTACTTATTTTTCCAATTTCTACTACGTAAGCAACCTTCCCACGTGAATCCTACGCACGGCGTTATAAATGAGGCCCCTGGTGATGAACAGGAAATTTGAGCATGCAAATACTTGGCATTGGTACGGGGCCTTATGCGTAGGCCTACTACAAATATACATTTTCCTCTGAAAAAAAATGCCAGTGCGGCGTTCTGGTGCGATCTGGCAGCTCTACGCCCCTGCATGCAAGTACCTTAAATGTGTGTTCGCCATAGATATTTTTTTCTCAAACTTATAAACCCTTCACAAATTAGCTTGCAAGTTACCTAACTAGAGTGGTGTTGAATACATACATTTTAACAGATATACTCGGATACTAATGTACCTGTATTTCCAGAGGGCTGCCCACAAACTGAATGGGCCACAGCGGTGGGGGCCACACACTAAATATTGTGACATATGCCCCTTTTCCACCAAACCGATTCCAGGGCCGGTTCCGGGCTAGAGCCTGATTAAGCTCCGGTTCTTAGCTGGCCCCACTCGGCTGCCCGGCAAGAACCAATACTTCACGCTTACGTTGGAAGGGTCAAGCTTAACCTGAGCAATAACATTTCTGGCTCTGTCTGGCTTGGACTCAGGAAGGTCACTAACTACAAGCCCAAAAACCTCACTCTTCATGAACGACCGACGCCTTGCCTGAATCAGTTTTTCTGTCGCTTTGAAGAGTTTAGTCCTGACCCCACCATCACCCGTGACAGCTCCCAACAGCTCCAGTCTCACACCTCCACGCCCCCCTCCCCTACAGTGTCCCGCTTTCCCAGAAAAAACTCAGTACCAGAAAAGTTAGTGGCCCAGATAATGTCTCCCCCTCCAGCCTGATGCACTGTGCTGATCAGCTGTCTCCGGTGTTTCCAGACATCTTCAACACCTCACTGGAGACATGTCACGTCCCAGCATGCTTCAAAACCTCCACGATCATACCGGTTCACAAGAAAACAAGGATCAGAGGATTAAACGACTACAGACCCAGAAGTCCTTTGAGCGCCTTGTCCTGTCACACATCAAATCCATCACAGACCCCCTCCTGGACCCCCTGCAGTTCGCCTACAGAGCCAACAGGTCTGTAGATGATGTTGTCAACATGGCCCTTCACTTCCTCCTCCAGGACCTGGACACAGCAGGAACCTACGCCAGGATCCTGTTTGTGGACTTCAGCTCCGCCTTCAACTAGAGGTGGGCGATATGACGATATATATCGTCGAGACGATATTAGGTCTCCACGATATGCCTTCTCAGAGATATCATATCTATCGTAATACAGAGAGTCACTCAGTCATAGAATGTGAGTGCTGCGAGTGCACCAGGGTAGGATTTTCACGGCGGTCATGACGGCCGGTCTGGCCGTGAAGCCCCGAAACTAATTGTACGTCCAACGGCACCATGGCCTGCGTGCCCCTGATACTGTTAAAATCTCGAAGTTGCTTTAAAAGCGTCAGAAAAGTGGTTTCTGAACTGCGTTATGCTGCGTTCACAACGGACGCAATGCGAATATTCTCACCCTAACCGCAAAAAAAAAAAAAAAAAAACGAATAACGAAATTGAAACCCGAATAGTACTCCAACGAACGAATATTCGGATATTCAGGTACAGCCCTAGAAGATAGTGGCCTACCCCTCCCACCCTGGGGACAAACTGTTCACCCCCCTCCCCTCTGAGGCTGTGCTCCATCAGGACCAAAACTTCTTGCCACCTGAACAGTTTCTTCCCCTTCCGGCGTCATCAACAAGGCCCCCCCCCCCCACCCCCCACTGACACTTTACCTCAGCCACATCATAGACTATGGATTCCATTAATGCACACAATGTTGACAATATTGCTTACAGCATATCTTTTATATTCTATAATTTATTGCATTCTATTTCAATGTAAATTACTGCTTTATTTTATTGCTATCTTACTATATTTTTATTAAAATGTTCTTAATATAGTTCGCTTTCTGTGTTCTTTTTTAAATTAGTGTTTTTTTACTTTTATGTATGCACGACAACAGTCAAATTCCTCGTACGTGTGAACCTACCTGGTAATAAACCTGTTTCTGATTCTGATTCTGAGTACCTTAGCAACTCTGCCTTGACTGAAAGGAAACTTCCTATAAATGTGTTTATAATGCTCAAATCCATAATTGTGCTCTTCTTCCTTTCCCCCATTTTTCCCCCTCTACCCACACCACTAGGTGCTGGAGGCTGGTCCCCCCTGGATACAGACCGTTATCAATGGTTACAGGTAGACCTGGGTTCAAGGAAGCAGGTGGTTTCCGTAGCGACACAGGGTCGCTACAGTAGCTCTGATTGGACCAGCAAATATCGGCTACTTTACAGTGACACACAGAAAAACTGGAAGCCTTATCTACAGGATGGAAACATCTGGGTAAGAATCATGTCATCTCATCTAAACTTTACTCTTAACCAATTGAGGACATTTGTGGCCAGAAATTGCCCAAATATGTAATTTACATACTGCTGAACTCAGTGCAGCTAAGTCTCTGCAGTGACAGTGACTCTTTCAATACATAAACCTCAAAATTCTTCAGATGTAACTTCACATATTTCCTACAATAATAGTTATAACGCAAGTAGGAAATGCATAGAATTAAAAAAAAATGTACATAAAAACTGTCAGGGTTTGGCCAGAGTGTGGACCCAAAAGCAGTACAAGCAGGGGGGCAGGGATGAGAAAGTAAACGAAAGGCGAGCTTTTATGAAAAGCTGGTTCAACACAAAAAACGGCAGGAGCAGGCGAGGTGGAACAAAAGGAAAAGTAACAAACAAAACTAGAACAGGAGGGCAGACCAGGGAAATCCAGAACAAGACATCCAAACCACAGGACAAACCATGACGAACTGACAAGGAACGCAAGGGAAAGAAAGACTAAATACACAAGGGTAATAACAAGACAAGACACAGCTGGAGAGGGGAGGTGAAACACAGGGGCAACAGGTGAACACAATGAGACAGGAGGGAAAACACAGAGACAGGAAACAAATACAGACATGAGACAGGGGCTGAACACCTTTCAAAGTAAAGCAGGAAACCAACGGAAAAATTAAAATAAACAATTTGTGACAAAAAACTATACAGTAGCTACTGCCAAATCAATGATTGCAAAGCAAACTGCATATTTGCACTAAGCTAATGCAAATTACATAACAGTCTTAAACACAATACATATTTTACAATAGTCAGGCTTTATAATATGTCTGTAATTACAAAGTAATGGACATTTTGTCTCTCCCTTTGTATCAAATCCCAAATTTGACTCAAGTTGAGCTATGACTTTACTATAAGCCAGTGCTTCTCAAAATGACCACTGGTGGTCTGTGAGCGCCCCCTAGTGGTCCTTGAGTATATTGGTAACATTTCACATTTGAAATAAATAAATACATTTAAGTTTTCCGCACTCTCTTAAGTTTTAAGCTCGCAATGGAGCGAGCTTAAGTTTCAATTGCATGATATAGCCCAGCGCAACACCTTTGTCACACATGTTGCCACTTGTTTGTACCATTTTCAAGCGATTTGTAATCTGTTCTAGAAAAACGATGTTTTTTTTTTTTAGATTTCAGGAAGCATATAAAACAAACAATGGATGTCTTTTATGAACATTTATCCATGCTGGAAATAGATTTAGATGTGTTAGGAGTTAGATAGAGATTATTATCTAATGCATTTCTCTCAGTAGCCAACGATCTGTGAGTCTGTTGGCTCGGACATAAACTCTCTAATAAATGTAGTCTACATTTCATAAGAGGTTTAAAACCTGAGCATTTTAAATTGCATTTGAACTAAATGCTTATATAATCTGTAGTTGTATTTGTATTGTTGATTGTGAACGAGGCGATATAGAGAAGGTTAAGCTGTCATTATTAGGCTGTCATTTCTTATATACTGTTGCAGTGGTAAGCAGGCCTATTGTTTTTGGGGAGTTAGTTGGTCCGTGAGTGTTTTTTTATTGGTTAAGTGGTCCGTCTTTGGTATGAAAAAGTTTGAGAAAGACTGCTATAAGCACTTCACTGTCCACGAATGAGCTTGCCACCGCTCTGTCTGATGACAATAATTAGAACTGTAGCGACCTTTTTGACAGAATTGTTTTGCATGTTTGTGTTTCAGACGTTTGAGGGGAATATGGACAGTGAAGCGTCTGTTCGCCACGAGCTGCAGCACGCCATTCTGGCTCGCTACATCCGCTTCATCCCAGTGGGCTGGAGCAGGGAGGGACGCATCGGACTGCGCCTGGAGCTCTACGGCTGCTCATACTGTGAGTGACAACAGAGGGAATCCTCGTGTTCAGGGTTTTATAATCAGGGTTACGGTCATTAAAAACCTGGAAAAGTCATGGAAATTCAAAATGCAAATTCCAGGCCCTGGAAAAGTTATGGAAAACAATATTTTTCCCAAAGGTTTGGAAGAGTCATGGAAATGTAACTAAAGTTGCATCAAATATAATTTATATTTGATCTAATCGCTGAAATAGTAATACTATAATGATAATAAATACTGTATGGTATAGTAATGAAACTGAAAATGGCATTTAACTGACGAGCAGGGCCGTATCCAGGATTTCCTAAATACCGAGGTCCCAACATGTTAGGGGGGTTCGGGGATTTTTGGGATTTTCATGATCTACTTAGGTGCTTTTTAAATCCTGTGGGGGGTCACACATTGGATAATATATTGATTTCAAACCATGTCAGTGGTTATTTTTGAAAGTGTAATGCATAAGAATCAGTTGATTGTTACTATTAATGATCTGGACATGCAGAAGAGGCTAAAATGATCACAAAACATTGTCAACATTCATTTTCCATGTCTCTCTCCTTTCCATAACCTGCACCCTCTCTTCCATCTTTTTGAGTCTCTGTCTTCTTCCTGTTCATTACTCTTTCTCTCCTCTACTCTTTCTCTTTGTTCAATCTCTCCCTCGTTGTTCACTCTTTGCTCCTCCTCACTTGTCGCTCCTGCCAGTGAATAAAAAGCAATTCAGCCATTTAGTTCATTTCACTTGTTTGTTTGTTTGTTTGCATTCTTTTGTTTATTTAAATCTATTTTGTTTGATTCTCAAAAGAGAACGAAGATATAAGCAAATTGTGTTTTATACAATTGTATGTTATTATGACATCATAACTGCAATAGATATATGTTGTTTTCAGGGTGTCCGCGGGGTCTTAAAAAGTATTAAAAGTTGATAAATCAATTTAGCGAAAATTAAGGCTATTAAAAAGTATTAAAAAGTATTAAACGGCATGTTCCAAGGTATTAAGAAGGTCCACAGCAACGACAACATGAAACACCCTTTAATTTACTGAAACAACATGTCGGGAAACCCCTTCAAGGTGGCCCCATGCATAGCGTGCCATAAAATGCTGCTTCTTATTTTAAGTTTCGTTGCCTTGCTCCGCTCTGTGGGGGGACTACCTGAGAGATATACAGCAGGAGAACACGCCGTCCACCGCGGAGAATAAACAGAAGGGCAACCATGACAACCATGCTCCGGGGTCTTCTTCGCTGCTTTTGGTGTATTTTGTGGCGGCAGCAGCGCCACTTACAGGCCTGGCATATGTACTACAGCGTTTCCAGCATTTCCAGCGGTGTAGTGTGAACGGACACGTTAATGAATCGAATGCGTGTGAACGGAAGACTTTTTTGCGTTTGCGTATGCGTTTTACTGTATGCGTCCTCGTGGGGCCGGGGTTTAAACTATATCCGGTCACAGAGATCTGCTATTTTAAAGTAAGGTCAACACATATCGACCCTAAATATAGTCTATATTAAGAACGAGAAAAGTCTTAACATATATATGGTTTTTTGTAAACATATGACAAATGTGTGAGGGTGATGACGTCAGAGCGTCGTCCTATGTGCCGGGCTTAGCCCCGGACAGCCCCGGCCCAATTTAACCCCTGGGTATTTGTGAGGGAGCTCCTATATGGCATTACCCCGCTGAAGCTCACCAAAGTTTAATATATTTCATAGTTCAAAGTTTTGTCAATTGTTTTGTTTATTGGTCAAATACTGGTTTCTAATGGTTTCTGAGGAGTTTTACTGGAATGAAAGAGCACAGAGTACAGAAGCAACAAAGCAGCATACTGCATTAAACCTGACCTTCACAGAGAGGTTGAAGTTCATGTGCAGAGGAGGCTTCAGTAGTCTGTCTGCACTCTGTTTAGTTGTGCTATCTTACAATCAATATAGTAAATGTGAGGTAAAGTGTGCCAATGTAACCGGTTAGAACTCGAAGTTGCGATGAGGTCTTAAAATGTATGGGAAGGGTCTTAAAAAAGGTCTTAAAAGGTATTAACAATTATGCGTTTATGCCTATTGTAAATTAAGACTATTGTTATAGATAGATAGATAGATAGATAGATAGATGGGGTTATTAAGCCTACATTCATCTGTCCGACTGTACCTGCAGTTCCTCCCTGACTTCCATCACTTTCTCTCTCTCTCTTTCTCTCTGCCTGTCCTGTCTCTTCCGTACCAAAGCTGAGCTTCGACTGACGTAGTCTTTTCATTATATCTGAGTCAGTGTAAAAAGAAAACAATACAATGTTATATCTTCAATGTTTTACTCAAATTGAAATGAAAGAAAAGCATTACAACGTTTGTTAAAAGGTAATCCTCAATGGTGGATACGGCCATGCTGACGAGGTGTTTTGCTGGTGAGAGATTTTAGTTGCTTTAGCTCAGGGGTCGGCAACTCCTGGCACACGTGCCACCATTGGCACCGTAACCAGTGGCACACTAGGAATAAGTGTGCAAAATATTTAAATGTTATTTTCGGATCCTGAACGAGACCCCCGCCAGAGCGCGTCTCCCCGTTACCTCCAGAAGGAAGCCATGCACGCAACGCAGCCCTGCTCTCTTTAACTCAAGGCGACTTTCTGCCGCTTTCCTCCGTGGTGCTGATCGTTTCACAACAGAGGAAAGTTACAGTACCCATAAGGAGCTGTACAAATGCCGCAGTTTTTGCGTGGCTGTGTCTTTAGTTGAAAGCCCAGAGGTGATCTGCTCATCTCTCATCAAAATAATATGCTATATATGAACCTTCGGGGATAGAGCCTTCAGTGTGGCAGCCCCCACCCTCTGGAACGCTCTCCCTGCGGAGATTCGCAACATCCCCACACTCGACGCTTTCAAAAGGGCCCTCAAGTCCCATCTGTTTGCCAAGGCTTTCGGCCCCTAAATCGATCTGTTGTTTTGTCTGTCTGACTTTTGTTTTGTTATGTTTGTTTTAGCCCCATTACTTGTAAAGCGACCTTGGTCCCTTGAAAGGCGCTATATAAATCCAACCTATTATTATTATTATTATTATTATTATTATTATTATGCTACAAAGGGGCGGACTGGCCATCTGTGTGTTCTGGAGAATCACAGAACGGACAAATTATTATGCCGTTTAAACCAATTATTTCAATTTGATTGTTAAATTCGGCATCATGTAAGTTGCGCTGACAGGCATGATGCCGAATTTAACAATGAAATTTAAATAATTGGTTTAAACGGCATAAAACATTTTTTTATCAGCGTGCCGATGATCGTGAATTCGCTGTTTTTTTTTTTTTAATGGCACTTCATATCAAAAAGGTTGCCGACCCCTGCTTTAGCGTGTAGAAGCTAGTAAGCGTACTATTTGATTTGTTTTAGATAGGCACTACATGTTTCATATGCAGACCTTATTTTCCTGTTCCATGTTAAAATAAACAATTTTCAGTGGTACCGCTGAGCAGTGTTTCCGCCAGACCAGGGCTGAGAGGTTGATTCCACCCTGAGAGCGGGAGGGGCTTATCCCTTATAGATATTGTATTTTTACGTTAGTGAGCTGGATCATTTGGCTCGGCTCTCTTAAAGCGCCGGCTCTTTCGCCTCCCACACGGCTCTTCATGTTACCACAGTTTACCACGGAGCCTCAGTTTCGCCGCTGCGAGGCTCTGGTGCTCGCAGCTCACGCGCGTGCTCCACTAGCACTGCTCATCGCGTCCAAATCGCGCACGTTCTGTTGTCCTGTAGCAGGCAACGCTGATGATGGGGAAACGATCTTCAATACTCCGAGAAGAATCCCACCAGACTCCTTTGCCCCTCCAACAGGGGGCTGTCCTTGTTCTTTTTCCTTTTCGTTATTTCAAGCGATAAAAACTCTCGATCTTCTCTCGAATTATTAATACTTTTGGACGCCCTCGGCTCGAGTTCAGGGCGTCCCGAGCTGAATAAGCGCGTCAAATGACGGCAAGACGCCCCCTGGCGGAAACGCTACCGCTCAGAAAGAGTAATGTTTCTGGTTATGGAAAATTAGGTAAAGGTCATGGAAAAGTCATTGAAAATCATTGGTGAAAAAGTGTGTGAACCCTGTATAACAGGGATCACCAACTACATTTGTCCAAGGGCCAAAATGTATCCAATAGACACTATCGCGGGCCAGCGATTTTTACATAGCCCAGAATTTTGAAGTTGTTGACCGGGGTTGTTAACGAAGGATCACTTCTAGGCAGGGTTGGGAGGGTTACTTTGTAAATGTCGTCAGTTACTGAATACTGAATACATGCTCTGAAAGTCATCAGAATACAGTTACGTGTCTTAAAAAAGTATTCAGATTACATTTAGAATACTTTTGGAATACTTTCTTTTTCCATAACAGATGGGTATGTTTTGGTAAACAGGAGACACGTATTTGACTGTTTTAATGGCTTATCAAGAGCACAAACACAACATCTTGGTGTCATTCTGGACAGCTCTCTCATCTGCACCCCACATAAAAAACATCACCCGGACTGCATTCTTCGTACTGTCTTAAAACCTTTCCTTGGAATATGTTATGAATTGTAAGGTGTCCTTGGGTGCTTTGAAAGGCGCCCCTAAATAGAATGAATTATCATTTATTATTATTATCTGAAACGATGTAATAACTTTTAAAACGTTTTCTAGTCTGCCCCCATGCATTCAGCTGCAGCAGGCTAATCCCGTTATAAATGTCATCATTTCGACAATAAAGAAATGCTACATAAGCGTTATCTTTCACATTTTATCTAACCATCTCCGTTTCTAACTTTGAATATATTTTAAAAGAGACCTCTCTCTCACAGACACGCTGCAGCGCCGTGCAGTGTGCACACAGTTCTGCCGGTAATGAAGATTACATTTTGTGAGGAAACTTTTCCACCAATAATTCCAATAAGTATTCCAAAATGTATTCACTTCAGGTTTACGAAAGTAACTGTAATCAGATTACTCGTTTTTCAAATGTAACGCTAGCTGAATACAGTTAGCCTACTTGATTTTTGTATTCTGATTACGTAACGCCGCTACATGTATTCCGTTACAACCCAACCCTGCTTCTAGGCTACTGTCCCGCAGCTCTTGCCTCTCTGTTGGACTCTGTCGCAGCGGGGCTGCTGCTGTGGTGCGGAGTGCACAAAGCAGACTCTTCACAACGAAGGATCACTTCTTCTTCAAGGCAGGGAAGGTTTCACAGTACGCAGTCTACTGACCCGCAGCTACTGCCTCTCTGTTGGACTCCGGTACTGCACCTTACTCACGAGACGTTGTAAAAAAAACGCAGTAACCACTCCGCCAACGCCACAGTAACCCCCGTCGTGCGGGCCGGATGAGAATGTCTGACGGGCCGGATGTGGCCCGCGGGCCGCCAGTTGGTGGTCACTGCTGTATAATAATACATTTTATTTGGGTGGTGCCTTTCATAGCACCCAAGGACACCTTCCCTGTTACATTAAAAACAGTGGATTTAATGAAATGTCAGCCGGGGTAAAACAAGACAAACAACAGGAAATGGACTAGGACACAAAAGGACACAGGGTACAGTTTATAAAGAGAATGCCAGTTTGAACTGGTGGGTTTTGAGTTGGGTTTTGAATGTTGTTATGGAATCAGACTGTCCAATATGTAGTGGCAGGGAGTTCCAGAGTCTGGGAGCCGAGCAGCTGAAAGCTTGAGCACCCATGTTTTTGAGAAGAGAGCTTGGGATGGTGAGAAGTATTACAGAGGAAGAGCAGAGGGTGCGGGAGGGGGTGTACTGCTGAAGGAGGTCGGTGATGTACATGGGGGCAAGGTTGTGGAGAGCTTTATATGTGAGTAGAAGGTTTTTGTATTTAATACGGTAGCATACAGGAAGCCAATTGGGGTTCACTGTTGAGTGAGAATGGGGGTGGAAGAGGAGAGACAGTTATTATAGTGATTCACCAGGTCAGCAGGGTGGGGGGATGTTGGAGGATTGGGGTAAGAATTAATCAGAGTGGTGAGATCTGTGGGTTCAATATGTTTAATGTTTCTGAAGGTGATGGACCGTTGTTCTTTGGAAAGGGGAATTCATTGACAGCAAGGTTAGTGGGAGTGATGCCAGTGCAGCGGAGTAAGTCCAGTATGTGACCTTTGTTATGTGTTGGGAGGTTGACATGTTGTGTGATATCGAGGCAGTCCAGGAGTGAGATGAAATCATTTGCAAAAACATTGGATGGGTCGTCAATGTGGATGTTACAGTCGTCTAAGAGGATAACAGTAGGGGACATACAGATGTTAGTAGTGATGAAAATTCAGTGAGAAATTCAGGGCTTCGGTGGTCTGTAAATGGAAATAATGATGATGGGTGTGTGACAGCAATGACTTTAATGTTTTCACGGTGGGTGCAACACAGCAAGCCCCCCCCCCCCCCCTCCCAGTGGCACGGGGGTTTAAAAGCATAACCCGGAGACGCGCTCGTGACCGTGAGACTCAGAGCGCTTCATATGAGCAGTTTAAAAATCCACATGATGAGAGTTAAAAACAAAAACAATGTAATCCAGCGGTTTGATGATCCAAATGGTTAAAGTGAAGCGACGAAATCTGCACTGCTGAGTAGTCGTGTTGGTTGTAGCAGCAGGTTATATCTCTCACAGGCTCCACCCTCTACTGGACTCTATGGGTACTACCTTATCATGCAAGCATTCACCTACTGAGATTTCTATGGACGTAGCAGGCCCCGGGGCGGGCCTACCTGAATGCATGCGCATCTCACTTCCGTATAAAAGGAGGCCTCGCCTCCTGACCACCGTCCTTTACTCTTCAGCGAGCTTGTGATGTCCCTGGGATATCACGTCACATGGCATTTTTCCAAAGAGGACCGTGTTGATCTCCTGGGAGTCTCCGTCTTTACGGGAGGGCTCTATGGATCGATCTCCTTGCTCACGGGATAAGGAGTAATCGCAGCGTGGCTGATTCTTGCCCATCCCCAGCAGAAGAAACACTGTCCTACACTCCCCGCCCCCGCTGTAAACCCCAGTATAGGGAGCCAGCAGGTGGGCGTGTGCACGTGAGTGGAATAAACCGTGTGCTGTCAAAGCACTGTGCGGGTTCAAGAGACGCTATTGCCGGCGTGCTGTTGTCAGAGAACACACCTTGCCTGGTATAATAGCTCTGATTAATGCATTTCACCGTTGAATGGAAATGCAGCGTTAATACGTGGGCGCGCGGCCCTCGTGAGAGAGGCCTCCACAGGGGAGCACGGTGAGACGAAGGGAGAGGTGCCGGCACGGAGATCTCGTGCCCGCGGCGCCCTCCACCTCTTCAGCCCACCCCGTGGAACCGGCGTGCCGGCACTCACGGGGGAGGGCTGCCCGTCTTCACGGATCTGACTGGCCTGGCGGGGGGAGAAAATCTCTCCGCCCGGGACGAGAGGGCGAGTCTCGCCTCCTCGCTGTATAATGCACAGATCACTACGTTTTCTAACAAGAATGAGGTTGATCTGTATCCAAATCTGAGTGTCTTTTGTTTCCACAAATGCTACACTTACACACAATGTTAACCGTACAAATTCTCCATTCAATGCCCCAGATGTAGCTCCTGTAAAGGAGGTGGCTAGTGGGCATGCGCAGATGAGAGGGATGAACCGCAGGGAGTGCTATCTAAAGGAGAGCGCTATGCGGGTGCAGGGACATTATGGCCGACGTATTGCTGTCAGAGGACACACTACGCCTAGAGCAAAGACTCCAATTAATGCAGTTTTCCATAGTGGTAAAGGCTGCATTATGGCAGAGCCCGCACTCACACAAGAGCGTGTGGCGGTGCATTCAGGGACCTCAGTAGAACACACTACGCCTATAAAGACTCCGATTAAATGCTGTTTACCGTAGTGGTAAAAACAGCATTATGGTGGAGCGCGCGGCGGTGCGTTCAGGGACCTCAGTAAATAATCGGCCCTTTCTGTGTCGACCCTCCATAATAATAATAATAATAATAATAATAATTCCTTACATTTATTATAGCGCTTTTCCAGATGCTCAAAGCGCTTTACAAATACACATTACACATGCAATGGTCAACACTGTGGACAATACCCACAGGAGCAAGTTCAGGTGAAGTGTCTTGCCCAAGGACACAACGGCTTTACAGACGCAGCAGCGGCGGGTTTCACCCCTTTGATCTGATGATCATTGCACAGCGCACTGCGCCACACCGTCCATCTTCACGCCTCGAAGTCATCGAGGCGCTTTTACAAGTACACATTGATATCATACATGTACTGTGGACATTACCCACAGGAGCAAATCCGGGTGAAGTGTCTTGCCCAAGGACACAACGGCCTGACGCAGTGGCGGCAGGAGCGGGTTTCGAACTGGAGTTCCCCAGCACCCCCCTTGATCTGATGATCAGATGCACAGACCACTGCGCCACCCGTCCCCCATGGGCAAATCTTCCCTTCACGGAGAGTTGCGGCGGAACGGGTCACCAGAGAGTACCACAGTAGCTGCGGCCCCACAGCTGAGGGCTTCCCATTAACACAATGTTATGGGGAATTGAAACTCAGCTGTGTACTGACAAAGTCGATGGACAGGATGCCGAAATGGGGCTATTCACTCCAGTTTTGCAGCGTCCTACCTCCTTTTATGGGCATGCGAGAGGAAATCTGGAGGAGATTGGTTTCCTCTCAGCAGAGATTCAGGCTCTGGTGCAGAAACAGACTGTGTCTGTTGTCCATCCTCAGCACAGAGAAAATGGTCTTTATTCCATGTACTTCCTGGTTTTCAGGAAGACAGGGGAATTCAGATCTAGTCTAGATCTCAGCAGCCCGAATCGCTACAGTGCCTGCAGAAAATTCTGCATGTTAACTATAAAACAGTTAATGGGGCTTGTGCAAACCGGGCGATTGGTTGACCACCATCGACCTGAAAGACGCATACTTTCATGTGGAAATTGCTCCGGAGCACAGAAAGTGTCTGCGTTTTGCTTTCCAGGGTATAGCCTACGAGTACAACAGAGTACCGTTCGGCTACTCCCTATCCCCACGCACGTTCAGTGAATGTGTGGCCACTGCGCTTCAACCGCTGCGCGCCCACGGCATGAGAGCTTTTCTTTTACCCAGACGACCTCATAGTCATGGCCGGGTCCAGGGAACAGGCAAGGCTTTGCACAGTACAATTGATCACACACCTAACCAAATTAGGCTTTGCGATCAATTGAAAAAAGAGCACCCCCATACCTCACCAACATACGTTGTAGTTGGGAGTGGTGTTCGGTGCAGGCGCGCTACGCGCCACCCTGTCAGGGAGCAGAAGTGCGTCCCTTCTCCGGGCGGTTCACAGGCTGCGACAGGGGGCGACAGTGACAGCTTTAACTGTCATGCAGACTTTGAGTCTCATGACGGCTGCTCACATTGTGGTCCCGCAGGGGTTACTGCATATGCGCCACCTGCAGAGGTGGTTCTCCAGCCTGCGTTTGGATCCCAAGAGGCACAAACAGCGGCTGGTGACCATCCCCCCCCTCAGTGGAGGGCAAACTCCGGATCTGGGGGTCTCCCGGGCGCCTCCGGAGGGGATCTCCACTGGGACGGATGACCTCCTACATCACAGTGTTCACGGGAACAGGATGGGGAGGGACCTGCCTGAAGAGGGCTATAGGTGGGCGCTGGTCTCTAACGGAAACACAACACAGCAACCTCGTAGAGCTACGGGCGGTAGTGTTAGTCCTCCAGCATTTCATGCCCCTAATTCAAGGGAGACATGTATTGGTCAGGAGCGACAACAGCACCACAGTGGCTTATATCAACAGGCAGGGCGGAGTCTGCTCCGCCGTCTTGTTGGCCACAGCGGAGAGGCTGTGGTTGTGGGCATCAGAGGTGGTGTTATCTCTGAGAGCCCTCCATATCCCGGGACTGGAGGACAGGGGAGCCGACCTCATGTCGAGGGATTCCCCAGTTCTGGGGGGCAATGTCTCAAGAGGCAGGTGCAATCAGGGCATTACCCACTCTGGGCCGTCCTCTCCAGGCTTGGCTCCTGAGAGGGAAAAGGCTGAGACAGGGTGGATTGTCTGATAGCGTTATTCAGTCTATTCAGGCAGCTAGAGCGTGATCCACCACAGCCTGTTACAGACCAAAGTGGCTGGGATTCCAGCGATGGTGTGAGGAGCGGAAAATAGAGCCCCTATCTTGTGAGTTAGGCTCTATTTTTTCCTTCTTACAGTTATTGGTGGACAGAGGACTAGATCATTCTACTATAAAGGTGTATGCAGCAGCCATCTCGTCATGTCATGAGGGATTCAACGGCAGGTCAGCCTTTTCTCATCCACTGATGTTGCGGTTTTTACAGGGGGTCAGGAGGCTGCGCCCAGTAGGGCACGCCTCCACCCCACAGTGGGACCTGCCGCTGGTGCTCGAGGCTTTGGTCACAGAACCATTTGAGCCTCTGGAGCTCTCCTCCCTGAAAGCACTGTCGTGGAAGACAGCATTGCTACTTGCCTTAACGTCAGCCAAAAGAGTGTACGAGTTAACCGCTCTGTCGGTGCACCCGAGCTGTTTACTGATTCGGGGTGACCGGAGCGGCGCGACACTCAGACCGAACCCCTCCTTTGTGCTCAAGAACCTAAGGAGTGCGTTCAGGTCAAGGGTTATTCAGTTGGGTGGATTTAGTCTTCCACCCCATGGTGGGGCCAGGGAAGCTAAATTACACCTCCTCTGCCCGTTGCACGCGTTAGCATGTTATGTAGAGCGCACAGCTACCCTGAGACGCACTGAACAGCTGTTTGTGTGCTTCGGGGCGGGGTGACTGGAAAAGCTCTGTCCACGAAACGCCTGGCAGGCTGGCTTTGCGAAGGCCTTGCACACGCCTACGAGCAGACAGGGAGAGCCTGTCCTATGGGGGTCCGTGCGCACTTCACACGAACTGTGGCTGCATCAACAGCCTTATTCAACGGTGCGAGTGTGGAGGATATATGCACGGCGGCGTCTTGGTCAACGCCAGGCCCCTTCATAAAGTGTTATCTCTTGGACATGTCTGGCTCTTTCTCAACGTCTGTGCTTGCTGGGGCAACACAGGACTGGTGAGGAGGAGGGGGGGGGGGCTGTTGGTTAGTGGGCATCTGACCCTCTCCCCGGGCGTAAAATTCCCTTACGTTTCTCCGGACCCCTGGAGGGTCGCGGGGGACGTGGGGTGCTCTGGGCCCTTTTCAGGGCTGGAGGGCTCCCCTCGCCTGCCTGGGGGCAGGAGGTGGATAGCCCTCCATACTATAGTCCCTACACACTCTGTACACGGTCAGTGTTTGAGTGTGGGGACATAGGGGACACTTGCATTCTCCCCGTGTTCTTTAGGGACTCAGGAAGGAGAGTGCATAGTGAACCCTTACAGGGCTGGGGGGTTTTCCCTGTCTGCCTATAGGTGGACGCAGGGGAGCCCTCAGCACTGTTTTTTTCGAGCACACTTTTTTCCGCGAGGCAAGCGCGTCAGGGTGTGCTCTATCGGCCGCAGCCCAGACTTCTCCACGGTTACAACCGAGGGGGAGGTGAGTGAGGCGCAGTGGCTGCTAAAGCCGGTCAGGGACAGTGAGGTGGAACGGTGTGCTGGACGACAGTGCGTGCATACAGCCTGTGAGAGATATAACGTTGGGTTACGTATCGTAACCCTTGTTATATTGCCACAGGCGGAGCCCTCTACCTTGGGGCACTGTCTGTCCTATACCGCTCGCTGAAGAGTGGTGTAGGATGGTGGTCAGGAGGCGAGGCCTCCTTTTATACGGAAGTGAGATGCGCACGCATTCAGGTAGGCCCGCCCCGGGGCCGGCTACGTCCATAGAAATCTCAGTAGGTGAATGCTTGCATGATAAGGTAGTACCCATAGCGTCCAGTAGAGGGCTCTGCCTGTGCTAATATAACAAGGGTTATAATACGTAACCCGACGTTTTCTCTCGAGGCGGAGAAACCAGACATACGGTGCTGAAGACGAGTGACAGGTTAGCCGGTAGTGGCTAACCTGTGTGGGGCGGCCTCCGTGTTGGCAGCAATCCACAGGCGGAGATTTGCACCCAGGAGAGCTGGCAGAATGGCAGCGGACAGATCCGAACAGGTGTGCTTTGCAGGGCGCACCAGATCAGGCTATCAGGTGAAAGAGAGCACAGCACAAAGGGGCCCCAAGTAGTCCAGTACGGTGAGCTGTAGTGATGGCAGTTTGACACTGAAGCTTCGAACGGAGCTTCAACCCTGGACTTCCTATTCCATAGAAGCAGTGCTTCGAAGCTTGCTTGAAATCACGTGACATGTGACGTCCGAACCAGCAACTGCTTGAAATCACGTGACATGTGACGTCCGAATCAGCAAATGCTTCAAATCACGTGAAATATGACGTCCGAACCAGCAACTGCTTCAAATCACGTGACATGTGACGTCCGAACCAGCAACTGCTTCATTTCTTGAATGAATCAACTCACTGGTTTGCTGTCCAATCAGGTGATTCAATGCACTGCCTCGTCTCGATTCTGAAAGGTGACAAGTTGAAACAGTTTCGAATTTGAGCGCTTCAACACTTTATAACCGCTCTAAACAATGCGCAATGTGTGGGTTGTTGTCGTAGTTTGCGTTGTTGCTGTTGAGTTGTTGGTATTGCATTTGAATTGTATTATCATTATAGAGCAAGCCAGGAAGAAAGATGGGTCGTTCTGGCTCGTGAAACACTTCGAAATGTGGAGAAGTTGTGAACAAAAAGACAATAATTACTATAAAAACACTTCAATAGTTTAAGGAATAGATAGCCCAGTGGGTAGAGCCGGCGGCCAGGATGCGGCAATGTCTTCCACATCTGGTTCAAAGCCCAGAATAGTCAAACTTTTGATCATTGCTCTTCAACTTTAATACTTTAATAACTGATAAAAGGCCCTCTACGCCCAAAAAAATGTCCAGCACTCTCTAGTCTCTTCTCAATAACCCAATACACACAATTATCAATCTTTAATTGCAAATAGAACATGATATTCAGTCTTAGTGTGTGTGTGCATCGAATATTTTTCAAGGCAAAGATACGTTAAACCCACTGCAGCCTTGCACTTCGCCAGGAGAGGTCGCTGTAACTGAAGCTTCGAGAAATGAACCTATTTCCGACACAATTGTCCAAGTGGTTTGATGCTTCATTCAAAGCTTCATTTTGCCATCACTAGTGAGCCGTGTACCAGTGTTGTGCCATAGGTTGAAGGCTTGCCGTAGATTGAAGCCCTGTTCGCAGGGACGCGCAAACGTGACGTCATGTTTCCCTCTAGATTATGCTCACCAAAGCATTTTACTCTGAGCCCAGCAGGTGAAAAGCTAAAGAGGTGGTTCCAAATCCGGCAGGGAAGGTGTTGGTGCTGCCGGATTTGGAACCCCCTCTTTAGTTTTTCACCTGCTGGGCTCAGAGTAAAATGCTTTGGTGAGCACAAACTAGAGGGGAACAGCCAACACCAGTGTGATTTTGGTGACAGTGTGACTATCCTGGACAAAGATATAGGGGAGGTTCCAAATCCGGCAGCACCAACACCTTCTCTGCCGGATATGGAAGCCACTCTTTAGTTTTTCACCTGCTGGGCCCAGAGTAACATGCTTTGGTGAGCATAATCTAGAGGGGGACAGGCAACACCAGTGTGATTTTGGTGACGGTGTGACTGTCCTGGACAAAGTTGTAGGGGGGGGTTCCAAATCTGGCAGGGAAATACCTGCTCTGCTGAACATGTTATGTAGAGAACAGTGCAGATCGTCCCTATTGACACCAGGATTAACCTAGTCTAAAATAAGGAACATTAATAGTGTGATATAGGCACAGATATAAGATCAATAATACACTTTATTTTAGGGCACCTTTCAAAGCATTCAATGTCACTTTAAAATAAAATAAAAAATAAAATATGAGTGGCATTACAATACAAACATGTGTTCAGTAGGAAACCACAGAGGAAAATTACATTCAAAGGAGCGATTAAAGTGAGTGAAGCCAGTTTGAACACATTATCTTTAAGGCTTGATTGAAAATAACACAGTGTCTGACATATGTTATATCATTACTGTCATATCATTGCTTACTATTCGTGGTTATCAGACACTTAAACAACAGAGAAGAGCCTCCTCGCAATATGCACATTATTTATTCAGCCATTTGCTGGTTGATCTGATGGGAAATATATCATTTAAAAAAGAGAGAAAAAAGCTTATTAAACTAGACGAACGCTCAATACAGGCGATGACGTCACCTTTGCGCGTCCCCGTGAACAGGGCTTTAATCTACGGCAGGGCTTCAATCTACGGCATAACACCGGCGCGGCTAGCTTCAAGCTACCGAGTGACAGCACAGTAGCACTAGCTCGTACGGTGTACAGACTGTTAAATAGACCCTCCAGAAAAACGCGATTCTGCGATCGCAGAATTGACCGCATAATCAGCAAAATGGCGCAGATTTTTGAAAGGGCGCATAATCCCCGCATTTTTCCACACAAAGTTGAAAAAATGAAGTTAACTCGTCTTGACGTGAAATGATGATGATGATGAGGCGAAGTCATCAGCTCGCGCATCACAGAAGGTAAACAACACCGTAGAGTGAACGTGTGGAGCTCACACGAGAGAGAAAACACCAAGATGAAAAAATCTAATCCATCTCATTTACCGACGAACATTCCTGCTAAAGACCGGGCAAAGCAGTACCCCGATGTCTTGCACGAAAGTGGGGGGAAACTATTCTGCACCCCGTGCAACTGTGTGTTGGAGCATAAGAGAACATCGACGGTGACGACCCACTTTGATTCATTCAAACATTCGAAAATGCTTTCTGCTGCTGCGGACAAGAAAGCCAAACAACTCACGTTCACCGAGGCATCAACCTCCAAAACCTTTTCGAGGGCTACAAGAAACGAGGTGAGAAGCCTACAAGATTGAAGCTGTAGTAAATGAAAACAGAATGAGGCGGAGAAGTGTGTGTGTGTGTGTGTGTGAGAGAGAGAGAGAGAGAGTGTGATTAAAATAGCCCAATTTCTTTTACAATAAATAAACATTGAATGTAGGGGTGTAACGGATTACTATTCCTTATTTCGTGGGTCATCTAGGATTCACAAAGTTTTACATACAGTGTTTCCCCTACCGTTGCCCACCCTGACAGAAAGTGTGTCGCTGGAGACCAGACACAGAGTCGTTTTTAAAAGTATTTTTGTAACTTCATATTTTCCTTCTTTGGAGTTAAGTTTAGTGTACCCTTTTATCCGTATAGGAGTAGTGTTGATTTACTGTTGATGAACAGCGGTAATGAACCAGCTTTGATAGATTGTTCTGCTTCACCACAAAAGCCTTCAAATATCAAAATAACAAAAGCTTTTAGTGTGAAGAATGTATAGGAAATTAAATGTTCACCACAAAATTAGCAAAGCTTTTATTAGCGGCTATTCTTCAAGTCTCCTATTACCCCCACCCACCCCGCACATCAAATGCACAATTACGCGTTTAGCATCTACATTGTGCATCTACACAACAGTACAGTGTAATTTTTATGTTGTGTCATCTCCATTCAAATCTATTTGAATTTCTAATCTCCATTTGAAAACGTCTCCTAAGCACTAGCTGTGATGAGCACTAAAGAAATGCAGGGAAAAGGGAAACACTTTCCCACGATCCAGCAAGGAGGCACAATGATGACCCCGCTTCCATGATCTGTTCTTTTGGCAGGAAAGATAATTGTCTGAACCTTTTTTGTGATTTTCTCATTTTCTTCCAGGGGCAGATGTGATCAGTTTTGATGGCCATGGTGTCATCTCCTACCGCTTCAGGAGTAAGAAGATAAAGATTGTGAAGGATGTGATCTCTCTTAAGTTCAGAACCACAGCTGGAGCCGGGGTCCTGCTCCACGGAGAGGGACAGCAGGGGGACTACATCTCTTTGGAGCTGCGCAGGGCCAGACTGCAGCTCAGCCTCAATCTAGGTAGCAAGCATGTTCACAACAGAGAACCTTTTCTATTCTATTGTCGTTTTAAGGACTATATTATACTGCTGATACTGCTGCATGATAATGCCATGATAAACTTGTACAATCTTTCTCCGTGTGATTTACTTGCTGCTCTCCAGGAAGTGACCAGTATGGTTCCATCCAGGGTCACACATCTGTGACCAGTGGGAGCTTACTAGATGATGACCACTGGCACTCAGTCGTCATAGAGCGCTACCGAAGGAATGTTAACTTCACACTCGACCATCACACTCAGCAGTTCAGGACCAATGGAGAGTTTGACCACCTGGACCTGGACCATGAGGTAAATTACAGTCCGTACAGTTCGGAAGCCATCAAAGGAATATCAGATATATCCTGAAGCAGCCATGTTTCCGTAAAGCACATTAAACTACACTCCTGATATAGTGTCTGACTCCTGGCTAACACCCGTAGTTTATTCATTCCCATCATCCAGTGATTTGACGTCTCTTGTTAAGAATGAATCTGTAACCAAAATGCCTCCTTCGTCTCTTCTGGGTTACACGGCACCCCCTGTGTCCTTTTCCAGATTTCAGTGGGGATAGCCATTGTTCGGACCACTATGCTAGCCTGTTTTAGCATGATTAGCTTCTCTCTGCTGGAAACAAGGCAGCCATATAGTGGCTTGGATGCACAACAGAAGCAAATAAATGTCGATAAAACAAAAAAAACGAAATCTCTCTCTACACCAAAGTTTAGAGAGGGCACAGCTTAAAATAACCCAGCTTCCCCCAAATTAATTTTTGGTGTCTCTACGCCGGGATCCTGAGTCGTGGCTGACCCTGTTGCTCCGGTCCTGTGTCCTGAATCCGGTGTCCTGAGTCCTCTATCCTGAGTTCTGGATTTGAGTCCTGGACTTCGAGTCGTGGCTGAACCTATCACTGTGGTCCTGTGTCCTGGATCCTCTATCCTGAGTCCTGGACTTCGAGTCGTGGCTGAACCTGTCTCTGTGGTCCTGCCTGACTCTCATCATACGACTTCCCTGATGGCTCCCACAGGATTGTTGATATCCTCGTGGATTCATCTTCCTATTATACACACATGCATTTCCAAACATTTGGACTACCTATGTTGCAAATGTATTATCTTTTCAATTTACACACGGCATCTATTGCACGTCTGTCCGTCCTGGGAGAGGGATCCCTCCTCTGTTGCTCTCCCTGAGGTTTCTCCCATGTTCCCTTTAAACTGTGGGTTTTCTCTGGAAGTGTTTCCTTTTACGATGTGAGGGTCTAAGGACAGAGGGTCTAAGGACAGAGGGTCTAAGGACAGAGGGTGTCGTATTGTCATGATATTCTGTACAAACTGTGAAGTCCACTGAGACAAATGTAACATTTGTGATATTGGGCGATATAAATAAACATTAATTGATTTATTGATTGATTGAAAAAGGTACCAATAGAGTAAACATCTAATCAAATTGGAATCCTAAAAGATAAAAATAGTAAAAAAAATCTAGCAACTGCAACAGGCTGTATGTATGCATGGTCGGCGTATGCACACTAATACATACATTTTACTGTTATCAAATTGGCAATATGGCAAAGTGCAATTTCTAAAATCGCAATATTTGTTATAAAGGCAAAATATGTGTGGAAGCCCCATTCTGAATAAGTATTGTCTACAGATCAAATGTTCAAGACTTAAGAAAACATCTCTGTTTGGTCCTAGCAATTATTCAGTAAATCATAATTTAAATTTTGTTTTGTTGTTATGTTAAAATGTCTTATTAAAGGTGGGGTAGGTAAGTTTCATAAACTGGCTTGAGTGCACTAAAATTTGAAAGTAGACAGCCGAAAAGAATCCGCCCCTTCCTTCAGACTTCCTTACAGAGCACCTCCTCCGACACACATGAACGCGCACATGACGTCAGCAGACTGGTGAAAGTGGCCGCCTGTTGCTGGCGAGTCATTGAAGTACTGCTGCAATGCACGCCCAATGAGGGCACGCCCAATGAGGGCACGCCCAATGACGGCACGCCCAATGACGGCACGCCCAATGAGGGCACGAGATACATTTGTGCGTGCACAAGATAGCATTCCATGGAATATAACAAAAAGTGTATCTCGAGCCGGTTTCTGAAACTTACCCCACCTTTAAGTGCTAATTAAGTAATGAGAGTTCCGGCCGGTAAGTGTGTGTCTCACAGTAGTACAATAAACATGGGGGTGGGATGAGTTTCATTTAGTCTCTGTCGCTCTGCTACCTGTTCTCAGATCAGTTTCGGGGGGCACCCTGTTTCAGCAAAGCCCAGCTCCGGAGGCGTAGATAACTTTGTGGGCTGCATGGAGGGAATCACCTACAACGGAGACAACATCACCAACCTGGTCCGCAGGAAGAAGGTGGACACCTCCAGCTTTGTAAGAAAACTTTGAAATAAATGGTGTGAGTGTGTGTGTGTTTACAGTAGGTTATAATTCTACCAACTACATTTCCACACTCATGCATGCATTATATTTAAGTAATATCCATAAATAAGGTCTTATTGATCATGATTCAATGGGTGAGATGAGGTAACAATAGGCCTGAAATGACAATTAGGCTAGATGCCATTGTCAATTTGAGTTATAACCCCCCAAAAATATCGTATGCTTAATAACAGAACAAAACGAGGTCTAAACACCAAAGCTATGGAGAAGGTCCTATTTTGTGATTGGTTGGATACTGCGGATCTAATTACAAGTAGTTAAACATTTCACATTACAACTTGTAACTAGATCCGTTGTTGATGTGTTACTGTTCATAATTAGAGCTGCTGTAACAGCTCAAGTCTGTCTCTGTCTCTTCTCCTCTGTAGCGTAACCTGACATTTTCTTGTGCTGAAGCCAACTCCTTCTCCGTCTTCTTCAACTCCACGTCCTTCCTGCGGCTGCCGGGTCAGACTGACAGCGACACGCTGTCCGTCAGTCTGTCGTTCAGGACTTGGAATCCCAACGGGCTGCTGATGTTCACCGCACTAGCTGATGGCTGGGTGGAGGTGGGACTGACGGAGGGCAAGGTCACCGTCTACATGAATGTCACACAGAAGAAGAGCATGCGTATTGACATCTCATCAGGTTTGCTCAGATCATTGATCTTCAGAATGGATGTTCAGGAACCCTCAGATCTTCAATAAGTTAGAACTTTTAATTCAATTGTTTTTATTGCTGCTTTCCTCATATTTTTTTATATTTTAAATGTTATCTTTAAGTTCAAGAACACGTTAATATTATATATATTACTAACACATCTTTGATTGGAGAGAGTTCATGTATTACACAGAAGCGTGTTTAATGGGTTTTGTTTGCTTTATTTTGGGCTGTAATCGTAAGTAAATGTGCTCATGTGCTTTTATCTGTGCACACTTTTGTTTGTTTTAGTTTAATGCCATCAACCTGCCAGAGACTGCAGATGAAAATTAGCCTCTATGGCTAAATCTGGCATTTTCATGATGGACTCACATGCTCATGTTAATTAATGTGCATTGTCCCTTCTTATATAAAAAAACCAAAATGAATCTAACCCTAACTTCTAAATGCTAAGATATATTAAACCGAAATGTTTGACATTTACTATATTCAAGCTTTGACATATGTGCTCGACAAATGCTGCTTTGAGCACTTTTGGATGACAGACACAGAGAAATGTTTACAGTGATATTAATGTCATTCCATTCTGTGGACTTCAGCAACTGGAGCTGGATAGTCAGTGTACAGTGTACAACTTTTATAAAATCATTTTTTCTAGCCGGTGTGTGAGGGGGAATAAATTCTGTTGTTGAACATATTTATGACATTATTATACATTTAAAGCATGCGTGTTTATAGACTAAAGTGTGGTTTACCTTGCAGGCTCAGGTCTGAATGATGGCCAGTGGCACAGTGTCCATCTGAATGCTTTGGAGAACTATGCTATGCTGACAGTTGATGGAGACGAGGCCTCCACAGTGAGAACAGCCATCCCAATCCAGATCCAGACTGGAGGAACCTACCACTTTGGAGGTGATTCCTCAAAAACATTACTAACTGTCTGTTGTAACTTGTATGTGTCTTGAAAAGGTTGCAGTAAATAATGTAATAATGTAATCTGTAAATGTTTGTTGTTTGTGTTTCATATATTTTTATCTGGATATTTGTCTGTTGATGTTGGACATGGAGCTGCTGTAACGCAAGTCAAATTTCAGACTTGATCTGACAAATAAAGTAATATCGTGTCGTATCGTAATCTGTCTCTAGACACTTTAGACTCAGGACCTGAATGTTTCTAATATCTTGCCTACAGTCATAGGGGTGACACAGCAGGAGAAGATGCAGCACATACAAACTGTTCAGTCGCAGCAAAGTTCATTCTATAAGATCTTTAGTGTTATATTAAAGACTTTTGACCTTCTCCGCTTGCCTTCAGGAAACGTTCTGCACGGCAACACTCGATCCCTTCAGCACTCCTTTCAGGGCTGCATGCAGATGATCCACATAGACGACCATCTGGCTGACCTCAGGGCTGTGGAGCAGGGCCTCATTGGAACATTTGAAAATGTCAGCCTGGATATGTGTGCCATTATAGACAGGTATAAACATAAGATTGGAACAAATCTAAGAATGGATGAAGGTTCAGTTGGTTGTTCTGGTGCCTAACAGCAAATATGGTAGGTTTGAAACAGGTTCTCATGAGATTCCTCCCACTATCCCTCCCTTCTTTATTAGGTGTGTTCCTAATTACTGTGAGCACGACGGGCACTGCTCTCAGACGTGGGATACATTCAGCTGCAACTGTAGTGGCACAGGATACACTGGAGCCACCTGCCATACATGTAAGTGCACATGCATGCTCGCACACGCCACACAAGCACACTAACTGATCTGTGTGTGCTGACCCATGTGTCTCCTCTGTAGCCATGTATCCGCAGTCCTGTGAGGAGTATCAGCACCAGGGGAAGAGCTCAGGGAGCTTCTGGATTGACCCAGACGGCAGTGGATCTATCGCCCCCTTCAGAGTCCACTGTGACATGACAGGTGAGATGTCGCTGAAAAGGTTTAAACATATTTGTACGTGCCACCCATGGTAATAAAGCAACAAAAGACCAGAACAGCGCTTGTCAATGTTTGCCCAACCATTTTACACAAAATTCTTCTTTCAACTCCTCAGCTTAAAAAAACATGGCACCTTTTTCTGAACGCCAATGCCTTTTGTCCATGTTTTCCAAAGAGGAGAAAGCGCAGCCATCTTGAGAAAAAATTTTTTCAAGCGCATCGCCGTTTTGGTGCGACTGGTGGTGCTTCCGGATGAAAGTATTTCAACTTTTCAGGACAGCTCTGTTGATGTCACTGTATACATTGGAGGAGAAGCTTGTTTTTGACCATATCTTTTAAATAGAAACTATCAAAACAAAGACCTAAAGGATTGTTTAAGCAAGCAATGGATGTTGACTTTTACCTCCATACCGAGATCGTCCTCCTCGCTCTACGGCTTTCAGAATGAGCTTTGACAGACCATTCAGTCAAAAGTGTGAGAGCAATAACCATCTCATTGGTGTTAATGTTAAAAAACCTGTCAGACAAATATATAGTAGCACAAATTGATTTTTTAAAAACCCCTGCTAGCTTGTCTTACAACAGCGATGATACATTGTCAATAATTTGTTGTCATAGAGACATTGAAAAAGTGCGGGGAACACTATTCTGATGCTGGGCGGACGACCTCCCTAGGGTCCTAGCAGCGCTATGTGGACACAGGCTCTTAAACAAAAACAATTCTTTCCCTTTATTATTATTATTATGTGTGTTTTAGTGAATGTCAAAATACATGTAAGTACTGTGGTATAGAAACATCTATCTGTCATATGATACTAATGCTGGTATTTCTCTGGGGCTTTAGAGGGAAAGGTTTGGACGATGCTGAAGAACAACCTCTCTCCTCAGACATCAGTCACCAGCTCAGAGCAGGAGGGGAAGGCAGTGCTGCAGATCACTTACAATGTGACTGATGAACAGGTACACAATGACTACACACCTGCTGTTAGCCACCTGGCTGCACACTTTGTCTTGTTGTGTTCAGAGTGGAGAACTTGAAGTATTTGTGTGCTTTGCATTGGTGCTACTAATAGGATACAGTCATTAGTTAAGGTATTTTTGTTTATATTTATTTTACACTGTGTTGTGTAATGAAGGTAAAAAATGTATCAGTTTAAAAATAACATTAATCTTGTATAACAAAAGAAAACATAGAAAGAAGTTCTGTTTGTGTGTCCCTCCTGTGAGTGCAGCTGCTGTCAGTGTCCAGCAGTGCAGAGTACTGTGAGCAGTACGTGGGCTACGCCTGCAGGATGTCCCGCCTGCTCAACACTCCAGGTAAAACTGCATGCAGATATATGATGCACGTTAACCATTAACCAATGGACTCTTCAGGGCATTTTTTTATTCATTTATATAAGAAGGGACATTGTACGTAATTACATGAACACTTGAGCCCATTATGTAAATATGGCAGAATTGTTGTCTGCAGTGCCAGGAGGATGATGATGGAATAAATAGATACATATAAGAGCACACAAGCATAACAACCACATGAGCACAATATCAGCAAAAAGTAGTATCAGTAACACAATTATGGCACATATTAATGCATATCTGCACAATTACATACATGTAAATACTCACTCTTAAACCGACAACAGGTTTAGGTGTGTGCTCCGAGTTGGTGGCTTGCCATCACCTATTATAAACCATGAGATTGCGCTAATGTTATACCCTTCAGTCACACTGTTTGAAGACTCATTCAGATGTAAACTCTATCAAAACAGTTGAGATAAAGTGCACATGGTTAACAGTTCTGTGTAACTGATATGTTTTGGTGTGAATTGTACTGTGGAAAATACTACTGATATTTTCAAGGTAAACATGTGTCTGAACTAAAACATTTTGAATTGAAAAATGACACCAAGCTGATGGTCTGACTTAGATGGTGCCCCTTATACCTGGTGGGTAGGAAGAGCCAATGAGAGGCATTCTTACTGGGGGGGCTCAGGACCAGGCATACAGAAGTGTTCCTGTGGTATTGAACACAACTGTACTGACGCCAAACACTACTGCAACTGTGACGCTGACCTGCGCTCATGGTGAGTGGACCCCCATCTGTTCTGTCCATTTTACAAGGGGGGGGTATAATGCTTCACTTGAATCTTTTTTATGAAGTGACGATTACAGTTGTTATTTGAAAAGTTAGTTGCATTCTCTCCGTAGGGCAGTTTCATTGTTGTATTTGTACGTTGATTAACTCTTATAAGCAAAGTCCTTTATCTGCACAGTTAAATGATGCAGTAGACATATTTTGTTAATACGTCAGTTGTGTTTACTTTGAAATCAATATGCGTGTGCGTGTGTGTGTGTGTGTAGGAGGGAGGATGCAGGCCTGTTGGTGTATAAGGACCACCTGCCGGTCAGTCAGGTTGTGGTTGGTGATACGAGCAGAGCTGGATCTGAGGCCAAACTCACTGTAGGGCCACTCAAATGCCAGGGGGACCGTGAGTGTCTCTCTCTCTCTCTTGCTCTCTCTTTTAGAATACACACACCCTCATCACACAAATGCACATCTATCTTTCACAGAGACTTGACGTATCATTACAGAAATGAGTATGTTCATGCATGGCCTGCTGTTGTTTTCCGAAGGGAGCTTCTGGAATGCAGCGTCCTTCAGCAGCCCGGCCTCCTCCCTCCGCTTCCCGTCCTTCAGAGGAGAGACCAGCACCGACATATCCTTCTACTTCAAGACCTCCTCCACCCGTGGAGTCTTTCTAGAGAACCTAGGAACAACCAGCTTCCTTCACATTGAACTCAAAGGTGTGTGTGTGTGTCTGTTTGTGTAAACACCCCTAGTTAAAATTGAATTATTTCAATCGCTTTGGATAACAGCGTCTAGTGACAAGTGACATGTCATGTAATGTAATAAAGACTGGAGATTAGAAGCAGGGGGATAAAGAATAGAGATTAGAAACAGGAGCATAAAGAATAGAGATTAGAAGCAGGGGGATAAAGACTAGAGATTAGAAACAGGACCATAAATACTAGAGACTAGAAACAGGAGCATAGAGACTAGAAATAAGGGGATACAGACTAGAAGCAGGGGCATAAAGACTAGAGACTAGAAACAGGAGCATAAAGACTAGAAACAGGGGGATAAAGACTAGAGACTAGAAACAGGGGGATAAAGACAAGAAGCAGGGGCATACATTGTTCTTAATGTATTTTGGTTTGAGTGATTTCACACCAGGACATTAGGACCCTGCGTTTAGTGTGTGTTGATCTTTCACATGTGGCAGTGCTGATCTGAGTGTGGTGCTCCCAGGGGGCTCGGTGGTCTCCTTCTCTTTTGATGTAGGCGGTGAGCGGGTGGAGCTCAGCGTCCGCTCGCCGCTGCCTCTGAACGATGACCAGTGGCATCACTTGGAGGCAGAGAAGAACATCAAGGAGGTCCTGCTGCAGCTTGATGGACAGTACAGAGAGGTCAGACCCATGCCCCCCCATGGGCACACAAAACTGGAGTTCTACAGTGAGCTTTATGTTGGTAAGACACACATCTAGTACTGTACTGTCCACAGCTGAGAAATGTCTTTGGAGTGTATCAACAGAGGTTACGGTTAGTTTATTTATAGAGCAAATTTCAGACACAAAGGCAAATCAAAGTGCTTTACATGACCATTAACACACAAGAAAAATGTGAGATGTGACTAAATGTTCCAAACCTCATCAGGGAGTCCCACTGGGATTCTGGCAGAATGATTCTAATGCTGCGTTCACACCGGACGCGATGCGATGTTTGGGGGCGGCGCGAATACATGTAAAGTCAATGCAGAGACGCGGACGGACGCGAATTCGCTCCGACGGCAAGCATGAAGCGGTGGACGTGAATTCCGCGCCGTGATTGAAGGGGGCCGCGACAAACGCTCGAGTTCAATTTTTTCAACTCCAGCGTCATATTCGCGTGACGCAATCTCGCGGTAGCCAATCAGCGGTGAGGATCTCAGCCTGCCGTCACTGACGTTCAACCAGAAAACATCAGCCGTTAGCTGTTAGCAGTTAGCACACAGAGCTCACAGCTCATATCTGTTCAGAAACTGGACAAAAGTTAAACAAGTACAAACCACAGACTGTCTGTGTCATGGTGAATACAGTCGCTGGTTTATTTATGTCTGTAGGCCGTTGTTGTGAGTGTTGACGGAGTATATACAACGTTAGCTTAGCCTGGTCGACCCAATCTCCATTCAGAAAACAAGCATTTTAAAAGGTTTTTCGCCTGCCGTCTGTCTGCAGACTTGTCAAGCATTAATTCATGGTTTTTACTAACCGGTATCAGTATGTTGTTACTTCGCCATCATTTAGAAAAGTGTATTACAATTTAATCACGGTAACATATGTTCATTTTGTTGTAGTTGTAGCTCCCGAGCCAGCGCATCTTGTTTGAATGACGCAAGTAAACACAGCTGAAACTCGAGCGTTTAGAGCGATGCGATAGGAGTGATTAGAGCGAAGCGAATATTCGCATCGCGTCCGGTGTGAACGCAGCATAAGGATCCCTGTGACGTTTGTCATGATGAACAAACTGTGTGCCAGTTAATGAAAGCTATAGTATGTCTTTATAACTATAATTATTTTTGTCAAATTTGCTATATGGATGGAAAACAACTTATTCTAAAGAAATACGTAAAAAGTGTCTGTGCTCTACACCTGCATTTTTACGATTCACACAGTTTCAGAAATCAGAAACAGGTTTATTCCCAGATATGAGGAATTTACCTCGGTGTGTATGGTGCATACATAAACACTGTCAAAGAAGATAAATTATTACAAATTAATTTCTTTTAAAAAAACTAGCTTTGTGTGCAATATACACAATTCGGAGGGTTGTGCAGGCTTGACAGTATTAAAATGAACAATACATTGTTTGCATTAATGTAATGCATGTATTCTAATGAGCCAGTGGCGGTGCAGCTTGAATGAAGAAACTTGTGACTAATGTCATATTTCCAGGGGCATCCAGTGGTCAGAGAGGCTTCCTGGGCTGCATGCGGGCTCTGAAGATAAATGGTCTGACTTTTGACCTGGAAGAGAGGGCACAGGTATCTCCAGGGGTGAATCCAGGCTGCCAGGGCCATTGCAGCAGCTTCGGGATGCACTGCAGGAACGGAGGGAAGTGTGTTGAGCAGTACAACGGATACTTGTGTGACTGCTCCCTCACTGCGTACGATGGACCCTTCTGCTCAGATGGTATGGCCTCCAACATGCTGCATCCCTTTAGATTATGTTATTCATTAGATAGATCAGATGCAACAGTCATTTACACTGGGGATGGAAGGCAAATGTCCCCACCACAAAAAGGCTGGTTTAGTCCCCATTACCTTTTTTAAAGTTTACTTTTTTTAATAAATGTTTATCAAAAAGTACAATAAGATACATCAATTCCAATTTTATTATAATAATAATATATATAATTGGTGTGGGTAGTCTTAAGAAAAACCCTGTCTAGATTACTTATTATAAAATTACCAAAATCATGCATGTACCAATCAGTAACTTTAAACATTTCCTGACATACTTTCGTCTTTTGTTTCAATCTTGATAAATACAGTATCTACTCTGACCTCAAACTGATCCCCCACTTACATTGTCTAAACGTGTACATGTTGAAGATGACTTAGAGATCCTTAGACCACTCACTCTGTCCCCATCACTTTGCAACACCAAGTGACACCCTTGGGAGCAACAATCCTTCTTGTGTTTGTTAGATGTAGGCGGATACTTTGAGACGGGGACCCTGGTGCGTTATGACTTCCTGCTGGAGGCGGCAGCAAACGTGTTGCAGGAGGGGAAGAGCCTCTCAGAACTTGGTGTTCGTGGTGATGCCAATCTGACCCAGGAGGAGCTGGTGTTCAGCTTCAGCACCTCTAGCACCCCCAGCATCCTCGTCTACGTCAGCTCCAGGACTCAGGACTACCTAGCAGTGGTGCTCCGACACAACGGTGGGCTCATCATTGGACCTCATCCATTTCTTACAACAATATAAAAATATATATTTATTAGCCTGTGTTTGTGTGTGTGTCCAGGCACTCTCCAGATCCGCTACAGTCTCGGGGGGCTAACAGAACCGTACACCATAGATGTTGACCATCGTAACATGGCTAATGGACAGCCTCACTCTGTCAACATTACGAGGAACCTAAGGGAGATACGGCTGCAGGTCAGTGCAACACTGCAAAATCATTTTAGGTAACAGTTCCACTGAGAAATTAGTTAATTTAGTTTTATTCTGGAGAAGTACATGTTTAAATAGGCCCTTTGATACTTTACTGTAGTATGTTCTATAGGTTTTCGCGCATGTTAATGATCTGCAAATTCTAAAATCCCTGTGTTCCCTCCAGAGGGAGTATCTCTCCCACACACACACACACACCCCCCCCTGCCTGAAACGCCTGCATTGGACTCCTTGTTTACTTCAGGAACATAGTGATATCGCTATGTACACTGAACAAAAATATAAATGCAACACTTTTGTTTTTGCTCCCATTTTTCATGAGATGAACTCAAAGATCTAAAACATTTTCTATATACACAAAATAACCATTTCTCTCAAATATTGTTCACAAATCTGACAAAATCTGTGATAGTGAGCACTTCTCCTTTGCCGAGATAATCCATCCCACCTCACAGGTGTGGCATATCAAGATGCTGATTAGACAGCATGATTATTGCACAGGTGTGCCTTAGGCTGGCGACAATAAAAGGCCACTCTGAAATGTTCAGTTTTATCACACAGCACAATGCCACAGATGTCGCAAGTTTTGAGGGAGCGTGCAATTGACATGCTGACAGCAGGAATGTCCACCAGAGCTGTCGGCCTCACAACCGCAGACCACGTGTAACCACACCAGCCCAGGACCTCCACATCCAGCATGTTCACCTCCAAGATCGTGTGAGACCAGCCACTCGAACAGCTGCTGCAACAATCGCTTTGCATAACCAAAGAATTTCTGCACAAACTGTTAGAAACCGAAGGAGGACGGCTTGGGGCTGCGCTTGGAGGACGTGGTTTTTGGTGACGCAGGCGTTGGAGGCGCTCCGTTTTCGAGGCGGTGCACCTGTCTCACCCCGGCGTTAAACCTTCGGTGCGCTTGGTGGCCGCGAAGTTCGTCTGGCGGGGGCTGAAAAAGGACGTGAGGACTTGGGCTGGTGAGTGCGTGGCTTGTCAGCGCGCTAAGGTGCACCGCCACACGAAGGCGCACCGCCACACGAAGGCCCCTTTGGAGCATTTCCTGGTGCCTGAAAGGAGGTTTGACCACGTCAACATCGACCTGGTTGGTCCATTACCCTCCTCTCAGGGCTTTTCCTGCCACCTCACCATGGTGGACAGGACGACCCGTTGGCCGGAGGCGGGTCCCTCTCGTGTCAACATCGGCGGCTGACATAGCCCGGGCTTTCATTGTGACGTGGGTGTGTCGGTTTGGCACCCCGTCAGACATTTCCTCGGACCGGGGTTCACAGTTCACGTCCGAGCTCTGGAACGCCGTGGCGAGTGGTTTGGGGGTTAAGCTTCACAGGACTACCGCTTACCACCCTCAGGCTAACGGCTTATGTGAACGGTTCCATCGCTCCATGAAGGCGGCCCTCAAAGCCGGCCTGACGGACGGTAATTGGGTCAACAAGCTGCCTTGGGTGATGCTGGGCCTGAGGACCGCGCCTAAGGAGGATCTGCAGTGCTCCACGGCTGAGATGGTTTACGGTCAGCCGCTGAGGGTTCCGGGGATTTCCTCCCCAACGCATCGGCTCCCTGGTCGGCAACGGCCCAGCGGGCTTTACTGCAGGACGCCGCTGAGGCCTTTGCTCCGATCCCCACTGCTCGGCACGGAACTCAGGTGTCCCGGGTTCCTGTGGAGCTCCGCTCGGCGGGGCATGTGTTTATCCGACTAGACGCGCACAGAGGCCCCCTGCAGCCCCCTTTCGATGGGCCTTTCCGGGTCTTGGAACACGGGGACGAGCACTTGGTGGTCGACCTGGGTGGCAGAGCCGAGCACGTCTCGGTGGACCGGGTGAAGGCTGCTCACTTGGACCAGCCGGTGGTGCTGGCTCAACCTCCGCGACGGGGCCACCCCCCGGCCTCTACCCCTGTCACAGAATTGGGGCCTGCGGCTCCGGTCCCATCTCTTCCAGCGGCCGCCCCTTCAGAGGTCGCCTCCCGGGCTCCCGTTCTTCGGAGTCGGGCTGGTCGACTTGTCGTTCTTTCCCGCCGCACAGACTTTGTGTATTGTGAATTCTGGGGGGGCTTATGTGGTGACAGTTACGGGACATAATTCACTGTGTCATATAGTGTGTGTGTTGCAACCCGGACCGGTTAGTGAGGGTACCGGGGTTTGGGGTTATTCCTGCTAGCTTGTCATGCAGAGCAGTTGATGTACTAACCTCTTAGAGATTAATGAATAATAAAGTGTGGAAATCCATTCTGAATGCACCGCCTCTGACTCCCGTTCATCGGCTCTACAAGACCATGTTTATTGTGAACCCTAAATAAAATGTTGACATTTAAAATCTATATTGAGTGGCTTTAGCCAATTTTGGATATTGCTCCTCAAGCTTGCAACATATGCACAATATAAAAACACTGGACTCTCTTTTCCTCTTTACAGAATGTACTTCATGTTAAAGATATCTTTAATTGAAGGGTTCTGGAGGAGGAAACAATTGTGTTTTTGTATGTTGGTCTTAAAAATCGTTCCAAGAGCCGCGTTCACACCAAGTACTTTGCCGTACTTAGTTCCCTGCACTTAGTTCCCAGCACTTAGTTCCCCTATGGAACTAAAGAGCCGATCGCGTTCACACCGGAATAAGTTCCCTGAGGGAGGATTAGGCAAATGAAGCCGCTGACGTCACTTCTTCTTCTTCTGCTTTGGGTTTACTGGCAGGCCGCAAACAACTTCACGGCGTATACTGCCACCCGAAGTCCCCGGCCGGAAGTCCCCGGAGTTGGGGACTGGCTTCAGTAGAAGCTGCTGGGACTCCCAGCAGCTTCTATGTTTTGTAGAGCCACCATTTTATTATCCTTGCATTACCATTATTAGCATTAGCATTCTAATTAGCATTAGCATTCGAATGCTAATAATGCTAATACAAGGATAATAAAATGGTGGCTCTACAAAACATTTCAGAGTTTTACAGGGCGTGGTTTGCAATTCGCCCAGCCAATCAGAACTGGGGCACTTTTTTCCCCCCAGGAGAGTACCACCTCTCAGCAGGCACTACAAATGGGGGTAAAAGTTCCCGGCACTAAGTATTCTTTTTGATGTGAACGCGACATAAAGGGTACTAACGGAACTAAAGGGGAAAAGTACGGGGAAAAGTACTCCGGTGTGAACTAAGGTATTAAAATAATAAATTAAGGCAGTAAGGACTCTGCTCTAAGCTAAAATTATAAATCATTTTATTTATATCTTTTTTTTTGTTATTATGATTATTACATTTTTCACATTTTATACATAAATGCAGAACAAACATATACAGGCAGCAGCCTCCCCCCCCGGCACCCAAATTATTAGTGCAAATGCTGTTTACTTTTTCTAAATATTTTATACTGAAATATTCAGCTTTTTAAACTCTTTTTGTAACATGGAACTCAAGGGGAGGAACCTTCAAATCCTCTTTTAGCTACACTGTTTGCAAAATGCTTCTCCTTCCACATACTTTCAGCTAGAGACTTCATTCCAACTTTAAAATAATCACAAGAAATTCAGCTATTAAACTTATTATTCAGATTTTTGATATCTTTTACACTTTTTGAGATATTTAACTTAGTTTGGAGCTTGGTAAAGATGCCTTCTTCAGATGTTAACATTAGTGTGTATTGTGCAGCTCGTTAAGGCTTA
Source organism: Harpagifer antarcticus (assembly GCA_902827135.1). Classification (NCBI taxonomy): domain Eukaryota; kingdom Metazoa; phylum Chordata; class Actinopteri; order Perciformes; family Harpagiferidae; genus Harpagifer; species Harpagifer antarcticus. The sequence continues at coordinate 290,979 of CADEHL010001055.1, forward strand.
GAGTGCGTGATGTCACAGCTAGAGTGGAGGAGAGCTTGAAATACGCCTTACATTTTTTTTTAAACTGCCATAATTCCCAAACCCTACACTCCTGGGACATAATTTGATGCTTGAATTGTAGGAAAACCTCTCTTACGTTGAAAAATAATAAAAAATTAAGCAAAAAAATTAAACAAAATGTCTCTTGAGGGCATGAAGTGACAAAAACGTTCAACATGTCTCCATTAAAGGGGACCTATCATGCAAAATGCACTTTTTGATGTCTTTTATACATAAATATGTGTCCCCGGTGTGTCGGGGAACTCATGCAACGTCAGAAAATAAAACCCTCTCTCTTTTCCTCCATACCCACATCTCTAAAAACGGGGCTACAACGGAGCTGATCCAGATTTGCGTCCGATATGACGTAATATCGGAAATGTAGGCTGGCTTTACACCCACGGCCCTATCAGAAACGTTGCTATCAGAAACAATGCACGACTGTTTTGGACGTAATATGGTCGGTGTTTACATTACCATCGCTAACACTCAGGGCTAACCTGTACTGGAGAGCATGTGTGTGAAGAAGCAGGAAATACAAAGGAACTCACCTTGTGGTATAACCGGCAAGAGAGAAAGCCTTTGAGCTCCAGACTGTTTCAGAGAGAATCCTTGGTAATCCATGATATGGCGTTTCATTACCGCAGTATTGGTAGAATCTCCTGCATGAGCTCAGCCCCCTCCTTTTTTTTATCAATTTTTTTTTTTTGTAAAGCTTTATACCCCAAATCAGCACTTTTGAAATAGGAAGTGAAATGGAGGGATATGAGACATGGCTAGAATGGGTGATCTGTTTGGTATTTTGAGCAAAACACTTCATAGACATATTTGTATATATCTGAGACCTATGCTATTGCCTAAAAATAGCATGATAGGTGACCTTTAAGGCCCATTGTAAATTCAGCCTGATCTTTCCTCAGAGCAACAGCTGTACACCTTTAGTAAATCTGCCAAAAATGCCACATTATTGACCCGGAAGTAACTAAATAGTGTCAGTGCAGTGTTATTACATAGTTTGTTTATAATTGCACATTTTCTTCAGTTACAACGGATTTAGTTTTTTAACCCTTTCATGCATTGTGGTCACTTCATTAGAGACTGCTAATTGAATGCTGTTTTCTTAATATGCATGGTGGATCCACAGTGGATTTTATTATAATATTTGTGTATTGTATTTGATAGTTTTTGCATAATATATCATTTTGTTCATTGGTTTGTTAAACATATATTACTACTTAAAAATCAGTTTAACATTTTTTTCTCATGCATATTAAAGATGAAAATATCCTTAGTTTGTTTTAATTTGTGCATGAAGGAGTTAATAAATCACACACTGATGGAACATCACTATATTGTAATTATTTATATAGGCCTTTTCTATCAAAAAATTTCGGGGTCGGTCAGGGGGTACTTGGCTGAGAAAATGTTTCAAAGGGGGTACATTACTGACAAAAGTTTGAGAAGCACTACCTTAGAGGCCTCCCAGACTGTCCCTACTTTATCTGTTGACCCGCTGTTCACCAGGAAGAAACTCTCAAGATCCTCTGCCATTAAACTATTACATTCTGTGTCCTGAAGCAAGGAAACATTCATCCTCCATCTGCTTTTCTTAACTCTCTCTCTCTCTCTCGCTCGCTCGCTCTCTCTCTATCTCTCTCTCGCGGGTTGACAAGCCTCCAAATATCTGTCAGTCCAAGGTCCTTCCCCAAAAGCTCGATATTTATATCTTTTAACATTTCTGATATATCTTTTGACTACTTACAGTATATTAGACGCACAAACCTGTAAATGTGAGCACACATACAGCAAAAACCATGATATGAACAGAAACCACCTGAGCTATCTAGTATATCATTAATAAAACAATTAGATTTCTCTGAAGTGTTTCCCATAAAAGGGGCTGCCCATGTAATAATCTACCTCTTAGAGCCCACGCTGGAAGATGAACAGGTGGAAGCAGCATATGAAAGATAATAGTAGGACTTACTGGTCTTTTCTTTCATCCATGTTCTCCAGCTGGACCACTACCCAGTGTCCACACACTTCCTGCCCGAGGCCTCCGACACCAACTTCAACCTGCTCAAGAGTATCTTTCTTGGAAAAGTATTTGGTAAGTGTGAAGATGAGAAAATGTGTGGATCCTGTTCAGACAGCACTGAAATCTACTGGGGTTATGCATTAGGAGTTTCAGCATCTTGAACGATAAGCTTCAAAATTATCATTTGTAAATCAATTACCCACCCTTGAATTCTTGAATATGAATATGATAATATGCTTATTTTGAGTGTTGATTAATTTCATTAAATAAAGGTTTGACAAAAGCGAACATATGTCCAAATATCTGTTCACACACGTAACTCGTGCTGTAAACTTCATTCAAACTCATATTTCTCAAACACGTATATTTTTAGAAGAACAAAGCTCTCAGTGATAGATGAGAAAGGGGGGAGACAGAAGTGATGTCAAAAATCTTCCCAGTGCCGGCAACTTTCCAGGTGAGGACACTGGATGCTGACAGGAGAGGAGTTTAAGAGCAGTTTTAAACACGTTTGTGTTGTGTGTAAGGGAACTAATATCTGAAAGGAATGGCCACTGTTGCTTACTATAATAGAATACCTTTTTCCAATAAGAACTATCCTCAAATGTGCTAATTATAATCAATCAAGTTTTCATGCTTTTATTTTTGCTGTTCGTAAATGTTGGTTTAATATCTAAATATGACATCAAATCAAATCAAGTTTTATTTATATAGCACATTTATAAACGATTTTTGGTCGAGCCAAAGTGCTGTACATATAATAAAAATAGCCTACAGTAGAGACACTTTACAGCAAATACAACAGCACAGATTGTTCAGAATATCAGTATGAGAAAAACGACACCCTCTGTCCTTAGACCCTCACATCGTACAAGGAAACACTTCCAGAGAAAACCCACAGTTTAAAGGGAACATGGGAGAAACCTCCGGGAGAGCAACAGAGGAGGGATCCCTCTCCCAGGACGGACAGACGTGCAATAGATGCCGTGTGTAAATCGAAGAGATAATACATTTTACAGCATATAGACCGAATGTTAGGAAATGCATGTGTGTAATAAGAAGATGAATCCATGAGGATGTCATGGATCATCTCTGCTCTTTTTAAGATGAATGAATATGTATGCATGTTCCTTGTTAGAATAATATTATTTTTTGATGGTTATGACCATCATGTAGAAACTGGACAGATTGACCCCATCTTAATCGAGCGCTACAACACGCCGGGCTTTGTGGGCTGTCTGTCTCGCGTCCAGCTGAACGGCGTGGCCCCGCTGAAAGCAGCCATGCGCTTGGGCCCCGCAGCACCCGTCAGCACCCATGGGATTCTAGTCCCCTCCAACTGTGGAGCATCACCCCTCACCATCTTCCCCATGGCCTCAGCCAGTGACCCCTGGCACGTCGAAGCAGGTAGAGACACAGACAGATGATGCCTGTTAACCTCAGAACCAACCACAGTCAGATTCTAACAGATGTTCCTCCACAGCTGGAGCGGTGTTCCCCTTCAAAGAGAACAAGGCCAAGGAAGGAGTGGACCGCAACTCTGCCATCGTGGGAGGTAAATCTCATTCAACTCCTACAGACTGTGAGAGCTGCAGCTGTCTCCCTCAAACACAATGTCTTTTTCTATCAACATTACACAATTTAAGATTTATCACATCTAATCTTGTCAGGAAGGAGCACAAATATAAAAGCAATAAGTAAAGAAAGAAAATACCTAGAGCAAATGAAGTGGACAATGCACAGGACACATATCCAAGTCAATCAATCAATCAGTTATTTTATTTAGTCCATTATCACAAATGTTACATTTGTCTCAGTGGACTTTACAGTTTGTACAGAATATGAATATGACACCCTCTGTCCTTGGACCCTCACATCAGACAAGGAAACACTCCCAAGGAAACCCCACAGTTTAAAGGGGAAAATGGAAGAATCCTCGAGGAGAGCAACAGAGGAGGGATCCCTCTCAGGACGGACAGACGTGAAATAGATGTTGTGTGTAATTTAACCTGCCAAGCCCTGAGCCTGTTTTTCAGGTCTCAGGCTCGAAAATGACATTCCCAGAACAAATGACCATATCTTCACTTCTAAAAGGGGTAAATTAATAATCTTTTTTCTCAAAGTAATGATAAACCTGTGAGTTGGATGTAGAAAAGTCGGAATCAATATACAGTGGGGCAAAAAAGTATTTAGTCAGCCACCAATTGTGCAAGTTCTCCCACTTAAAAATATGAAAGAGTCCTGTAATGTTCATCCTAGGTATACCTCAACTATGAGAGACAGAATGAGAAAAAAAAATCCAGAAAATCACATTGTCTGATTTTTAAAGAATTTATTTGCAAATTATGGTGGAAAATAAGTATTTGGTCAATAACAAAAGTTCATCTCAATACTTTGTTATATACCCTTTGTTGGCAATGACAGAGGTCAAACGTTTTCTGTAAGTGTTCACAAGGTTTTCACACACTGTTGCTGGTATTTTGGCCCATTCCTCCATGCAGATCTCCTCTAGAGCAGTGATGTTTTGGGGCTGTCGCTGGGCAACACAGACTTTCAACTCCCTCCAAAGATTTTCTATGGGGTTGAGATCTGGAGACTGGCTAGGCCACTCCAGGACCTTGAAATGCTTCTTACGAAGCCACTCCTGTGTTGCCCGGGGCGGTGTGTTTGGGATCATTGTCATGCTGAAAGACCCAGCCACGTTTCATCTTCAATGCCCTTGCTGATGGAAGGAGGTTGTCACTCAAAATCTCACGATACATGGCCCCATTCATTCTTTCCTTTCCACGGATCAGTCGTCCTGGTCCCTTTGCAGAAAAACAGCCCCAAAGCATGATGTTTCCACCCCCATGTTTCACAGTAGGTATGGTGTTCTTTGGATGCAACTCAGCATTCTTTCTCCTCCAAACACGTCTAGTTGAGTTTTTACCAAAAAGTTCTATTTTGGTTTCATCTGACCATATGACATTCTCCCAATCCTCTTCTGGATCATCTAAATGCTCTCTAGCAAACTTCAGACGGGCCTGGACATGTACTGGCTTAAGCAGGGGGACACGTCTGGCACTGCAGGATTTGAGTCCCTGGCGGCGTAGTGTGTTACTGATGGTAGCCTTTGTTACTTTGGTCCCAGCTCTCTGCAGGTCATTGACTAGGTCCCCCCGTGTGGTTCTGGGATTTTTCATCCAACCCATCGTTTCACATCGTGAGGGGACACAGAATCGATGGGTACCCTCATTATCACTCAATTATACGAACTCTCGGAGATAATAACAAGAACACACATCAAAACATATGGAGCTAGTTAGCCAAAAACGGCAAAATGGCTCACCTGTGTGGTAGTCTGGTCAAAAGTTGTCTTCAATGGCATTAAAACGATGCTGACGTTAATCCATAGGTTAATCCAATGTGTCTGTGTCACTTTGAATGATTTCTGATAATCCGTGAGCAATAAATCTGCTTTTCGGTTTTGAGATGTCAGACCTAGAGACAGCTTCACTCTGGAGCAAATCTCTGTGCGCGAAGACGCCATCTTTTGTTTTTTAACATGAGTCTGTGCGGGACGATTTCCCTTCGATTCTATTGGCTCTAACGGTCAGAAAGAGATGTCACATGTCAAAATCGAGGAAGGGGGGCCAGAGATAAGGAAAATGGCCCCAGAAGAGGTTTTTTTGTGCAAAACCTCTTTAAAAAGGTCAAATATCACTTGTTTTGCATCAGTCTTGATACAGGGTACTTATTATATGTTGTACTTTGGATTCCTAAAGCTTTTAGTCTACTAACCCATCATCATCCATCTATATTGATTCTGACTTTTCTACATCCAACTCACAGGTTTATCATTACTTTGAGAAAAAAGATTATTAACTTAACACTTTTAGAAGGGAAGTTATGGTCATTTGTTCTGGGAATGTCATTTTCGAGCCTGAGACCTGAAAAACAGGCTCAGGGCTTAACAGGTTAAGCGCACTCTTATAAACGGATAGGGTGTCCGCCGCCCGAACACAAACTGGAAGATTTAAATCAGGCTCTAGCCCGGAATATTTTGTACTGCAGGGACCTTTGACTAATGGTTTGTAGTCTAGTAACAACAATTCAAAAGTTACAAACAAATGGTCGGATAAAGCAGGATTATGCAGTTCGACTAATAGTTGCTCAATTTCAATACCATAAGTCAGAACAAGGTCGAGAGTGTGATTATAATAATAATACATTACATTTATATAGTGCTTTTCCTGGTGCTGTAAACGCGTATAACAGTGGGTGGGGTTATTTACACTTTTACTGAAACCAATAGAATCTAATACAAAGTTAAATGCAACAGAAAGACTATTTTTATCATCGTCAACATGAATATTAAAGTCACCCACAATAATGACTTTATCTGTTTTAAGTAACAAAGTTGATAAAAACTCAAATAATTCTGAATAAGGACCTGGGGCACGGTACACTGTAACAAATAAGATTTATTGCAATGTTTTCCAGGTCGGAAAAACAAGGCTTTCAAAGGAGGTATCATTTAATTTAGGTTTAGTATTGATAAGTAAACTTGAGTCAAAGATGGCTGCAACTCCACCTCCTCTGCCTGTGAAATGGTTATGTAAATGTGTGTGTCATCTGCATAGCTTTGGTAACTTATTTTATGAATTTTGTATTTTATTTGTTATTATCTGAGCCAGTGGTAGCATGTAGATGTTAAAGAAAGAGGTTCCAAGATTGAGCCTTGAGGAACCCCACATGTCATATTTGTCAATTGTTAGTACATGTTAGTAATAGTGCCCTTTTCTGTTTTGACTCTAGGCATCATCTCCATCGTGATCTTCACTGTGCTCTGCATCATGGTGTTTGTGATCCGTCACATGTTCCGCCACAAAGGTTCCTACCACACCAACGAGGCCAAGGGGGCGGAGTCAGCAGACTGTGCTGACGCAGCGATCATCGTCAACGACCCGGCCTTCACTGAAACCATCGACGAGAGCAAGAAGGAGTGGTTCATCTGAGCCGCCCTCACCATGGACATATGACATTAGGATGTATGTAGTTTTTTAAGCATAGGTAGTAGTAGTGAGGGCCCCACCTGTGGACCCTACAGGATGTGCCGAGTGGTTTATTTAAAGAATGATGGACAATGGACACCATGGCATCACAGCATGGGTATTAAAGCACAGGGCTGCCTGCTAAGTGTGACTGGACCACAGCCTCAGGTGGTGAAGATGAGAGGGACTGTGCTCATTAGCTTTTATTTGAGTGTTTATTTGTATCACTGTTTATTTCATTTTGTTAAATAATTTATCTTATTTCATTTTTTTATACAAGCAATATATTTTTTCATAATTAGTTTTACTTTGTTTTAGTGTATTTATTGTTTCCAGATTAAGATCTTCTATGCCTTGCACGACGTGCCGGTATATAAGAAAATAATGACATTTATTGTAATGATCATTCATCCCAATCTCATTGTCTTAATCTTTTAATTTTACATTTATTTCAGTTAAGTGAATTTCTGACTGAAGCGTTTGTTTGTGTGTGGGGGGGGGGGGGGTCCGCACTTGCCAGCCTGTCTGCACAGGAGATGTAGCCATGACTTTGGACTAAGAACGGAAAGGAAATGTCACATTTCTATTTATTTTGATATTTATTGATTCTCTTATGATTGCATATGTTATTTTACTGTTACTGCTGCCAAATTAGTTGAGGGGTTGACCTTGAACTGAGTCCTGTCCACTGAGCTCCACTCATGGTTTTTACTTTGTATTAGCAAGACCAGTACGTGATAATGCTAAAAAGCTTTAGACCATGTGCTGTGAGACTTTTATTTAAGGAACTTAACAACTTTTGAGGAATCTTCTGGAGTGGTATCTGACTAAGAGTTTAACGTAGTGCATCCTGTGCAGAGACAGGTGAGGAGGGATTTAGTGTATAGACATGAAGCAGTAGGAATCACTTGACTCATTCTATGCTGTTACCGATCAGACAGGTGGAACCTGACACTATGGGGACAGGACTTTTGCATTTTCAACTTAGTATTTTGGAAGAATTTAGCAGTGTTATTGATATTGATTTATTTAGTCTTAGTTAATTAGTGGTCATAGTATGTGTGTCTGAGGGTGTTTAGCAACACAAACTCTTCAGGTAGCCTGAAAGGACTCTTAAGTTCACAGTTCTTCTCAAATCTGTCCTTTAAAGGCGATGTCTTTGTTCTTTGAGAAGTAGGGAGGTTCTATGGAAAATAATGTATGTTGCCCACATACAAAACTATGGCATACATCCTGACAATTGATTGTATTGCATTTGTATTCCTTTAACTGCACTGCAGTGTAATGGCATGCTGTTTGACACTGAATGACACATATTTCTGTTTGATAAGCCGCTGTGGCATGTCATTGCTTTTGCCTCATGTTATATGCAAATCACTTTGCTAAACTGTACTTCTTTCATAGCTGGTTTCTCATTATTTGTGCTTTTCTCATTGTCTTGAAAAATGTGATGCTTCCTATTGGGAAAACCAGTAAAATATGAGTCAAAATCACACACTGGCTGTTGTTAGTGTTTTTGACCAAACACATCTGGATCCAGGTGTTCAGCTTCTGGAAGATGCCGAACCTCTACCTTTTGACTGAAAATCCTACTGTATACTTCAGGAAATAAAACATTATCAGTATGGAGATGTTGGCGCTGGGAATAGAGGTCCTCCATGGATGGCAGCTCCGTCCTGGTGATGTGCTGTGCAGTTTCCACCACCCTCTGTAAAGCCTTACGATTGTGGGCGGTGCAGCTGCCGTACCAGGCCATGATGCAGCCGGTCAGAATACTCTCTATCAGAGGTGGGACCAAGTCATTGTTTTGCAAGTCACAAGTAAGTCTCAAGTCTTTGGACTCAAGTCACAAGTACGTCTCAAGTCTTTGGACTTAACCTGTTGAACCCCATCCCCCAGCCCCCGGGCGGAAAAACGCATCATCTGCAGGAAACAGCGTCTGAGGGCTTCTTAATAACTATGAATGTTTCATATCCATGTAACGGGAAGAAACTCAGCTAACTGATGATACTGTCTGAACCATTTTTAGCAAAAAAAAACACAAGGCTAACGCTGAGTCTCTGAATTAGCCCTGAGCGAAAAAATGCTAATGCTGTTAGCACAGAAAACACGGTATAACACCCTTATTACGTATCGTAACTGCACATCCAACATATCACTCCATGATCAGAACTCGCAACATTATAAACAAAAACAGACATCACAACACGTGGCATTAGGTAGCAAACAGGGCAATATGTCACCTTTGTCGTTGTCTGATCAAAAGTTGTCTTCAATGGCATTAAAACGATAAAAACGGTTAATCCATAGGTTAATCCAATGTGTCTGTGTCAATTTGAAATGATTTCTGATAATCCATCAGCAATAAAACTAGTTTTCAGATTTCAGAGCGTAAAACAGCTTTCGTTTTGGGCAAACTGCGTGCGCATAGCCCCCACTTCTCAATGGTAACGGTGGTGTGTATGTGGAAATTCCCCTTCGATTATATTGGCTCTAACGGTTAAAAAGAGATGTCAATCATCAAAATCGACCAATGCGTTCCAGAGAAACGGCAAAAACGCCCATTTCCAACCAAATCACCTCAGAGGTGGAGTTTTTTTTGCTAAACCTCTCTAAAAAGGTCAAATGTCACTTGTTTTGCATCAATCTTTGGATTCCTAAAGCTTTTAGTCTACCATACCATCATTCAAGGGTGGTTTTCACTATAAGCAAAAATAATTTTTGGACGGACACTATAATTTACAGTTTTTTACTATGTTCAATCGGAATTTTCTTTAAAATAAAAAACACCTATATTTATTCTGACTTTTCTACATCCAACTCACAGGTTCATCATTACTTTGAGAAAAAAGATTATTAATTTAACACTTTTAGAAGTGTAGTTATGGTCATTTAATCTGGAAATGTCATTTTCGAGCCTGAGACCTGAAAAACAGGCTTGGGGCTTAACAGGTTAAATCACAAGTAAGTCTCAAGTCTTTGGACTTTAATCACAAGTAAGTCTCAAGTCTTTGGACTCAAGTCACAAGTGAGCCTCAAGTCTTTGGACTCAAGTCACAAGTGAGTCTCAAGTCTTTGAACTCAAGTACAAGTGAGCCTCAAGTCTTTGAACTCAAGTCACAAGTGAGTCTCAAGTCTTTGAACTCAAGTCACAAGTAAGTCTCAAGTCTTTGGACTAATGTCCCGAGTCAAGTCCCAAGTCACGATGGGCAAGTCCAGTCAAGTCCAAGCCCTAAACTTTGAAAACCGACAAGTCATTATGTCCTTTCACCAAAACAGAATATAATATATCAAATGTACACAAATCATGAATCATGTATTTATTTCTCAAACAAGTTGCTCCTGAACACAAACATTAAAGAGTACCATAACAATAATAACTCAATCAATAAATGCATAGTTGTTCCTCATCGTATTGCAGATCAAACTGCTCTTTATTAGTCATATTAATAATTTACTAATCAATTTTCTCTCTGCTGGTCAGGGCCGTTTCTTCCTATATGCGGACTATGCGGGGGAATAGGGCCCCCGCGGCCACTAGGGGGCCCCCAAGCTGAAAGTATTTTTTTTTTGTTATTCATCCAAAAACCAAAAAAGTTTAATTCATTCACACAAAGATGAACAAAATTAGTAGAAGCGGGAGGGCTGAAGCATAGCTTGTGGAAAGTAGCCCTCCCGTGCATCATCCTAATACAGCGGCATTATTGCGTCAACAATTTATAGAAATGAAGGAGTACAAAGAAATAAAGAAAACAGGAGAAAAAATGTAATAAAAGTTAGGGCAGGAAAACAATAAATGCATATATATATATATATATATATATATATATATATACGCAAACTAGATATAGGGTCATTTTCTGCACATGTCAATAACAGTTTTTATCTTTTTTTGGAAATTAAAATACTATATATAAATATATACATAGGTACTTGGCAAATGAATAATAATAATAATATTTGCATAATTGCATATAAACATTGTGAACACTTATTTTCAAGTGACTTTTTTTACATTCATATGTTCACGCTGTGGTTTGGAACTGCTTTTGAATGTTATTAGGCATTTTGTTTTGGAAAATGTTGTGCATAATCAGTACTGTTTTAAGCTGTACTATGTCAACACATTTTAATAGATTGAGTTTTTTTAAATATGGGAGTTGTGTGTTCATATTTACCAACACCACAGACTATTCGTAATACTTTTTTTTGGGATGTTATTATTTTTTGTGTATTTGTTGAGTACGTGTTTCCCCATATTTCGGAGCAGTAGTAAAGGTAAGGGAGAAATAGACTGTTATAAAGAGCATCTTTTCTTCAAGAATGTTCTTAGTATGATACAAAATACCTATTGGTTTTGACAGTTTAGTCTGTACATAATTTATATGGTGCTTCCAATTGAGTTTTTCGTCAACAAGCAGTCCTAAAAATGTACATGCACCAACATTTTCTATCTCTGTATTGCAAATCCGTATATCTGCAGTCTGCAGTCATTTCTACTCTCAGACTTTGTATTGAATAACATGTAATTTGTTTTGGCCACATTAAGGGATAATTTATTAACTGCAAACCAGTTACATAGTATTTTTAATTCTGCATTCACAATTTTAACAAGATCGCCAAGATTATTTGTCTGTATTTGTAGACAGCCAAGCCCCCCTCCTGTGTTCGCAGTGGCGTTTCTATATGTACAAAAAGTGGTGGGGCACAAAAAACGTAGATGTCTATATATAAGCTTCTGCAGTGAGGTTTGTGGCTGGTGAGGCACTGGCACTAACTCTTCAGGTTTACACATATTATATTTTGAGCTAAATCAAAATATAATATTATTTTCAAAAGCTTTTTTTGTCTGATGCTTCAATTAATTTTAAACAGACAGTTCAACAAAAGGATATCCAAAAAATGTAATTTGATCATTTAAATATTGAATTGTTCTCTCTTAGTAAGATCCCATTTTCAATAAAATTGCGGTCTTACCTTGACTTGAAGATGAAGTCCATGCTATCCTTCTGGACAAAAATCTCTATTACTTTTTTCTAAAAGTCCTCCTTATCTTCTTGTAGTTTCAAAAGTCTATCATAAATCTAAATGATGGATTTATGATTATAAAATTATAAAAGTAGGGTAGACATGTGGATATTATCCGGCTGAACAAAATGTGCATTTATCTAACAGGTACGTTTCCCACAGATCTTATTTTGAGCTATTTTCTAAAATCCTATGGAGAAATCCCATTGTTTTTTTGTGGAGGGAAGCCATGCGCAGCTTACTTACTGGTTTTAGGACGCGTCTCTCTCCTCCTCTTCACACACCACACTTTTCGCGGCACACGTACTTACAGCCAATCAGCTCTGAATGATGTGAGATGACGTATGGTGGGGATGGCAGCTCAGTGCCTCTATGGTCATTATTTTTTTGCCACACACATTAAATAGGACAATACTCTGAGCATGCGCAGTGTAGTTTTTATAGTCACCGTTCACTTAGACAGTGAGAGGGAGTGGCATGATCGGGTTTTGTCCCACATGGCTCTCAACAGCTCAATAGGCACACACTGTAGACACTAATTAGAAGAACACAGACTAAAACAGCAATGTACAGATGAATCAGATGATTAAACATGATCTTAAAATATATTTTATATATTTTGTTATTTATTTTTTATGAGTGATCGTTGGGATCGTTGGGCTGTCAGCCCAACGATCACTCATTGGCTGACAGCCAATGAGTGACGTCTGAGGAAGATGAAAAATGTAAATTAAACATTGTTGAGAAAATGCTGCATCTCTTGCATTTATTGACATAGAGGAGCCTTATAGTTTACCTTTTTAATATCATTTTTTGTAATTTTCAATTGCTTGGTTTTCGTGAAATTAGCCTGTTTTCCTATTAAAGTGTAAGAGATTGATGCATCTCTACAGATCATCTTAAAGGCTTCGGAATCCCCCCCCATTGTAGTTAAAAAACTGTCAAAACTAGGGCCCCCAAACAGCATCTTGCATAGGGCCCCCAAAAAGCTAGAAACGGCCCTGCCGCTGGTAAAGTAACGTGTTTTCTTCTATTTGAAGAGGGATCAGTAAGGTAAGGCTACTGTGACGGTTTGATTCAGAAGGAGTTTAATGTATAAGATCCCTGATGTTGAGGTGACCAGAATGTTTATTTCCACTGTGTACAACATGTTGTGAGAGACCCACAATCTATCTTTATGCAAGGGATAATGTGCAGCCAGGCGTCTCTATGGGGAAGAGAACACCTGCATCTAGATCCCTCTGCAGGTGGTACTTTAAGTATATTTTGATGCTAATACTTTTCTACTTTTACTTGTAACATTTTGAATGCAGGACTTTTTTTTGTAACCGAGTATTCCTACACTCTGGTACTTTACTCAAGTACAAGATCTGAACTTCTCCCACCTCTGGCAATACATCCGGAGTGGTTACCAAAAATAAAAGCCCTGCTCTGAAGATTATTTTCATTTTAGAAATCCTGCACTCAGCTTTGCTTTCTCCAATATCATTGAAAAGCAGCCAGATGCTGCTTCTTTTTTCGGTTTTCGCCAATTTCTTGACTTTTTCCGACGCGCTCGCATTTAAATCCGCGCTCGCATTTAAATCCGTCTCCTCGTCTCGCTCTGTGTAGCTGGCCTGTACCACTACATTTGCTGTCTTTGTAGCGTCTGCACCCACATAACGTGTCCTCGCATATGATTGGCCGCATGGTGGCCCAGCAAAATAAAGTCCCGCCCCTTCCTGCAAGGATTCTCAGCAAGAGTAGGAGGGGCTGAAGATTCTGCTCTCCCCGACGGGAGTCTGCTCTTCTAGCGGCATCTCGCGATCGGCGTGTTGGAGACCCCTGCATTAAATGATCAAGTCACCTCAAGTCAGAAGGCTCAAGTCCAAGTCAAGTCCCGAGTCATTGGTGTTCAAGTCGCAAGTGTTTTGTGATTTTGTCGAGTCCAAAGTCATCAAATTGGTGACTCGAGTCTGACTCGAGTCCAAGTCATGTGACTCAAAGCCGCCCTGAGTTCATGCGAACTAGTTCAGTGACTCTTTTATATCGCGTTCACCACCAAAAAGAGCGGTACTAAATATAGCTCTTTCTCACAAAAGAGCCGCTCGTAAGTCCCTGCTAGAGAGCAGGGACTTTCGAGCGGCTCTTTTGTGAGAAAAGAGCTATATTTCTGATTGGCTGGGCGGATTGCAAACACGCCCCGTAAAACTTCCAAAAAGTTTTGTGAAGCCGCCATTTATTATCCTCGCATTAGCATTATTAGCATTAGCATTAGCCCAGCGCAGAAACGCAGAGGAGACTAACTTATGGCAACACAAAATAAAACATGGGAGCGGTGGAGATGAGGATGTGTCGGCGTTCTGGCGATTTACTCGGAAGGCTTCAGTAGAAGCTGCTGGGAGTCCCAGCAACTTCTACTGAAGTCCTCTTACAACTCCGGGGACTTCCGCCGGGGACTTTGGGCGGCAGTATCCGCCGTGAATGGTGCATGAACAATGGGTCGCTGGCGCCTGGCATCCGCTCGCCTTTTTCAGTCGCCAGTTGACCCCCCGGGAGCGCAAGTACAGTGCATTCGACAGGGAACTCCTTGGCCTCTAGTTGGCGATTCGCCACTTCCGTTTCCTGCTGGAAGGCCATGGAGTTTACGGCGTTCGTGGATCACAAGCTACTCACATTCTGCATGTCCAAGGTGGCCGAGCCGTGGTCCACCCGCCAGCAACGCCAGCTCTCATACATATGCGAGTACACCACGGACATCCGACACATCGCTGGTAAGGCTAACGTGGTCGCGGACTGCCTCTCCAGAGCGGTCATCGGAGCTGTACAGCTGGGCCTCAATTACCTCTGCACGGGCACAGACCAGGCCTCTGACCACAGGGTCCAGACACTCAAGGCTTCGGACACAGGCTTGTGCCTGGAGGAGGTCACGGTCGGTGACTCGGGCGTGAAGCTGTGGTGTGACATCTCCACGGGCCAGCCTCGACCGCTGGTCCCTGCGAACTGGCGCTGACCGTTTTTGAGGCGATTCACAACCTTTCCCACACCAGCAGGAAACCGTCCGTGAGGTTGGTGTCGCAGAAGTTTCTGTGGCAAGGGCTTTACACGGACGTGAAGTCCTGGGTCGACTGCGTTGTCTGTCAACGGGCTAAAGTGCACCGCCATACTAGAGCCCCTTTCGAACTTTTTGTGGTAGCTGAGAGGAGGTTTGACCATGTCAATGTCGACCTCGTAGGTACACTGCCCCCCTCTCACGGTATCACCTACTGTCAAGTTTTCCTCTGTTTTTGTGCAGATTCCCCACTTGAAAGGGACTTGAGGCATCTGCTGGACTTTGAGAACAGGACTCCACTCCAATGAGCGTTAGCTTTGTGTTTTTTTTTGCAAAGAAAAAAAAAAAGATCAGTTAGCTGAGTTTCTTCCCGTTACATCGATATGAACCATTCATAGTTTATTAAATATTAAGAAGCCCTCAGATGCTGTTTCCTGCAGATGATGTGTTTTTCCTCCCGGGGACGGGTCGATGGGGTTCAACAGGTTAACAGTTAGGCCCTGTGGATCAACGTAGCTATTACACATTTTTTGTGAGACTGGGTTGGTAGCGACAGAGCTGTTCATGGTTTCTTTCTCTGATAAATAAGATGAGAGGCTTTGTGTTGAACCTGATGAGTTCAGGAGGGTTTCTGAAGATGTGACAAATAAGGTACACATAGCATACAATGCCATAATAGGGTTGGGTGCCGAAATTCGGTTCCAACATTGCTTGTCGATTCCTAAGGAAATGCATCTCGCCGCTCTCTGTTAGACGGGGCGGGACGTGTAGCACAGTGGCAGGGTTGGGAAGCAAAACTCGGTTCGAAGTAAGAACAAATAGGACAGGAGGACTGCATAGTCTATGTCACGTCACGTGACATAGATATATGTCACACAAATATATGTATTGCAAAAATAGTGTGTAATTGTAATATTACTGCATTTTGTTGTCTTAGTACTTTGTGCAATGCCCATAACAGTAATATCACTGTTGTTTTTAAAACCTTACCACTTTATCAATTGTATGTATTTCTTTAAAGATTGTAACGCTATTGGTGAAGTTACTGTGTGTAGTTATGTGAAAGAGAACTGGAGCAGCTTTGCTGACACAGCACATCACATGCCTCTGATCAATATGTTCACCGATATCAAATGGATTGTATAACCAACACCGCGGGCGTAGTGGGGTCAGAACGTGGAACACAATGCTCTCTATTCACTACTGAACATTCTGCTATCTGATTCTGGAACATGGAGGAAACAGGAAACTGTTCGTCACATTTTGTTTGCTTTTTTAAATCAAATGTATTAGGTTTTGCCTCAACGACATGGACGTCAGAGATTTGAACCCAGGTTTGTTTCTCAGACGCTACGCTCTGTTCCCCCAGGAGAGAGCTTTGAGCTTCTGATCAGTAAAACATGTTCTAAATAAATCCTGTCTCGTGAAGACTTGGGAAGACGACTGGTGTGTATTCAACAGAAGAAGAGGACTGGTCATGGGGGTTGCTGAACATCCATGGGAGACCGTCTACTTATGTTTGAGGCTGTGCTCTGAACGTTCTAAACACTCTGCAACCAATCATAACACTCAATTATAATCCTAATGACGGCTTCACTATAAACTACACATCTGAACATCCAGCCAATCAAGTGAGTATTTCGAGTTTCTGCCGCAGCATTAGACTAAAGAAATGCAGGACGAGCCCCCCCCCCGGTAAGAAGCACATTCGTTTGTAAGTGTCATATACAGAACTTGTTTAATGTATTGATTCATAACATCCTTTTGGGCACACCTCACTGTGGGGGAGGGAACAGGGGGAAACACTCATTTTAAGTAAGGGTCAATTTGCTTAGGATGAATGAACTTGGAGTTTAAAGATGATACAAAATTCAAATAAAATAAAAATACATAATAAAATATATCTGATAGAAAAAATGTGATTCTATTCACCATGGCTTTCCAATGTCAGAGTTCATAATAAGACTTTATTCGCGTGTCAGCAGCTGCAACTCATGCATCACTTCCTTCTGAACACAAGAAACATAAAGTCGGAGGCCTCGGACTTCATTTCCCAGCACGCTCAGCTATCATTTTGCACACTTTTATTACCATCCTTTCAGAAAAAGGGGATTCATCTCTCGGTCACATTGTCAAACATCTCAACATAAACGCAGTGTGGTGTTCATGGGTAATGGGACAGGTGGTCATCATCTGGAATGTAGATCAAGAAAACCAAAAAGACACAAATAAGGCCTTCACAGGGCACAGCCCATCCAGGATGTGAAGTTCATCAGAAACAGCCCGGCTCTGCTATCAGAGGAGCATCCTGTTGGAAATGTAACAATTCAACATAATAACAAACTAAGTGAAACTCTTTCTGGAGGGTCCTTCAGGTGTATTCATGCGAGGAACAAACACATTGCAAAAGGTGAGGTTTGAAATGGAACATTCATAAAATAAGAGCTGCTAACAGAACAGAAGGTGAATTAGAAGGAGGAATGAAAGCACAGCATATCATGTGTACATGGAATGATTGTCTGCGGCATGGACATTTCAGAAAACAGAAAGCAACGGCCCTAATTCAAAGCTAGTTACTTGGTGTGTGTGTGTGTGTGTGTGTGTGTGTGTTTGAGAAACCCTGAGTGTGTAACAAAAAGGGAAGGTAGAAAAAAAAACTCTGCTTCTCTGTCCAGCCACAAGAGGCTATCCGGTAACACGGAGCAGATGATCAAGATGCAGCAACAACACAACAAAGATGTGTGTGCTACGAAGAAAGTGATAGAACCCTAAAGATGCTGCTTAGTGGCAAAGATCCTATGACTAAGATGGTTTGGCCTTTCCCCTCTGCTGAGAAGCCAGAACTTCACCGATCAAATATTACTTGGTTTTTACTATTTACCAAAACATTGTATTTAATATTAACCATGACATACTGAACACTGTTCCATTTCATGTAGAATGTCACATATTTGTCCATCTTGCACAATAAGAAGAGCATTAAAGAGACAGCTTCTGATCAGCTCAGTCCATTCAGCCTCACTGACTCCACACGCTGCAACACACACACACACACACACACACTTGTATTTCATGATCCGCAAAAGGATCCACACTTGTGTTTTTCAATGCACACACATGTGTTCCGTTTTATATACATGTAAATAAAATCCAATTACAGAAACAAGTTTTACATATGTATTTTTGATCCTCACATATTTGTTTTCCGTTTAAACACAAACACAAACCGCTTTCTGTGCACGGATCGCTGTGCATTCGTGTGTCGGTTTTTGAGACTCCCCTGACGGTCAGCCGATTCGTACTTGTAATTTTTTCCATCTATAGCCAATCAGATGTCTCCTCAATTCTAAGCCAATCACATGAGCGCGCCCCCACGAGGGTAGATTTCTTGCGTTCATGACGTAGCGCTTCATGTACGCACTTTGCGCAGTCCGGAGCTGACAGGTCCATGGAGCCTGCCTGCAGGCGCTAAGAGGCGCATTCACACCGCAGTACTTTTCCCACAAAGGTTCATGAGAACTTAGTTCATGAGAACTCTTTTATCGCGTTCACACCAAAAAGAGCCGGAACTAAAATGAGTTCATGAGAACCTTTTTACCCGCTCGAAAGTCCCTGCTAGAGAGCAGGGACTTTCGAGCGGCTCTTTTGTGAGAAAAGAGCTATATTTCTGATTGGCTGGGCGGATTGCAAACCACGCCCCGTAATACTCCCAAAAAGTTTTGTGAAGCCGCCATTTTATTATCCTTTAGCCCAGCGCAGAAACGCAGAGAGACTAACTTATGGCAACACACAATAAAACATGGGAGCGGTGGAGATGAGGAGGTGTCGGCGTTCTGGCGATTTACTCGGAAGGCTTCAGTAGAAGCTGCTGGGAGTCCCAGCAGCTTCTACTGAAGCCAGTCCCCAACTCCGGGGGCTTTGGGTGGCAGTATACGCCGTGAAGTGGTTTGCGGCCTGCCAGTAAACCCAAAGCAGAAGAAGAAGAAGTGACGTCAGCGGCTTCATTTGCCTAATCCACCCCCAGGGACTTATTCCGGTGTGAACGCGATCTGTACTTAGTTCATGAGAACTCTTTAGTTCTCATGAACCTTTGTGGGAAAAGTACTGCGGTGTGAATGCACCTAATCTCAGGACACCTCCACTCTCAGTACAGCGCCACTTTCCGAACAGGAAATGCACGCAAATACAAGCCTTTATATTATTAAGGTACAGCGCCACTTTCCGAACCATTGATGAATGCTTGTGTACACAAAAACGGAAGGCAAAACCGTTTTAAATGTGTGTTTCCTGTATGGCGAATACAGCTGCTTTATTCATGTCTGTATGAAGTTGTGAGTGTGGAGGGAGCAGCTACAGGTTAGCTTAGCCTAATCGATCAGTGCACTACGAAGCCAGTGCTAGACAGTGAACTGTCAACGGGGGGGGGAGCCCCGCCGGTCATTATCGGCCGATATTCACTCTTAATAGTTTGATCGGTGCTCTCTATAAAGGCCGATCAGGAGAGCTGGATCTGATCGATATGGACATACACGCGAGTGAAGTGTAACCGGACGCGAGTGAGATCAGATCAGCTGCTGAGTCTGACGGAGACACGCAGCTCTGCATGATCACCTGAAGCTCCGCCCACTGTTTAGCGAGCTGACCGGACAGCGCAAAATGCGTACATGAAGTGTCATGAAAGCAAGAAATGTATTTGGATTGTATTTACATGTATATGAAACGGAACACATTTGTGTCTGCATTGAAAAACACAAGTGTGGATCCGGAAATACAAGTGTGAGTCCTTCTGTGTGCATGTGTGTATTATGAGACTGTTCTGCAGGGAGGGGCTATAAACAGTATACCTTTTTTTGTGGCGGTTATAAATAAAGTTTTTGGAGCTTAATTCAACCGACTAAGCCTATGTTTGCAAACGGACAAATAGAACCCCGTCACAGGCCGATTCATTTAAACAGAGAGAAGAAAATAAAAAGCTAAAGCTCCTCCACTGCTTCAAGCTGTTGTCTCAGAGCACAGCATGAGCGTTAGTGTGGCAACAACTCACTATTAGAAACATTTCCTCCAGTGTTATCACATGTACCTGTCCTTATTATACAGAAGAAGATGCTTTAATGTAGCTGTGTGTGTGTGTGTGTGTGTGTGTGTGTGTGGGGGGGGGGGGGGACAGTAAACAGCAGTCAGTAACATCAACACGCTGAAAGGTCTGTGAGTCATGTTAGAGAACGGGCAGGAAGTAGCAGAGTGTTCTGTGGAAGCCAACATGATACTGTGTTTCGCATTTAGGAATGAAACACTGTCTCTAATACAACGCTGATGTTGACAGGTAATTAAGGCCAGAGCCACTATTGGACAATTTACTGTAGACTGACTAAATGTGTTAAATACCACATTTACACTGAACATACATTAAAATGACAAAAACCTTATTTATTTCAACCAACATTATGTGTTAGGAGCAAAGCGGAGTGTTAAAGGGAACTGAGGTATATTAGCATGCATCTCATGTAAACACATTCCATCACATTCACTCCACAGCCAGAAGAAGCCGTTTGAACCAGCATGTGACAGACAGGTGCGCTCCCCTTTTCTTCGTCAGCACATTTCAACTCTCCCAGGAGACAATAACTGTTTCAGGCTTCATCGACACGGCAGGGCACAACAGGAAATGTTCCTAGAACTCATCGGAGCTCTCAGGATGGTAATGGGCCCGAAAGCGTGGACTGGTGGTATTTAGGCACCTCTCCCACTCATACATAAATAGGTTGGCATACATTCAGTAAAAGCATTTTTTAAATGAAGGATACTTTATCAACATGGGGGGACATGGAGTTAGCGCAGGTCTTCACCTTTCTTCCAGAAACAAAAGAAAGGTTCCTCTCAGCTCACGGCCGCTGGTCCATGCAGTCTGAACAGGATGTACTATGTTATTTTCTAAGTACTTTCATACTGCTCCCTAACTTGGTCCGTCTCATATTTAAAACCACGGTTACAAATATTTGCAACGCTTTGGGAGTATGTCTTCTTCCATAGGTCTCAAAAAGATGAATGGTCAAGTTGTGCACATCCATGAACAATACAACACACCAAAGTCTGTGTGAACAAAGTCCATTTCAATTCACATCTACAAAGTGCATCTTTCTAAATATGTGTGTGTGTGTGTGTGTGTGTGTGTGTGTGTGTGTGTGTGTGTGTGTGTGTGTGTGTGTGTGTGTGTGTGTGTGTGTGTGTGTTTCTAAAGCATGTAAGGTGCAGGTAGGCAGCTCTGTGATGATTTGAAGGGAAGCTTAAGAGTGAGGGAGACTCACAAATGTTCCCCAGCAGTCTGTCGGCCGGGGTGGCTAAAGTCGCTGAAAGGGGGGTGGGAATTATACTATTTTCTCTTATAGGAAAAAAGAGGCCAATTTACAAGTCCACTCTGCTCTCATGAGGTGTGGTGCAGGTGGAGACCAATCACTGAAGCTTTTGGAAGCAGGAGCACTTCCTGTCAGAGGCCTGTTGGTCCTCAGCTCAGACTCACAGCCCAAGCAAAGGCTGAGCAGTGGGTGTAGTTATAGGTCCACCTCTGGAGGGTGTGGATGAAAGGAAGAGAAGTTCTTCTCCCACTGCTGCGATAAGGTAGATTCTCAGTGAGGAGCTCCCTAGTTATTATTGAATGTGGGAGAAATAGATTGATGGCCGTGGTGCGGGGGTGTTGCTCCGCTGAAATACTTCAAACAGTAGTGAACCATGTAGAGGCTCATATCTCGTAGCTTTAGAATCCCTCTTGGTGGAGGGTTCTACGCCCGACTCGCTGGGTGAATTCTCGGTTAGGAGGTGGAGTTTCCTCCTTTAAATAAATTCTGGACCCAGGCAAGGGGCGTGGCCTGATGTCAGGAGTCATCGTCTGTGTCCTCGATCAGAACCTTGGTGTCCCGGGTCTTGGATCTGGAATGGGAAAGAGGCAGAATGTGTTGATATGAAGGTACAAGTCAAATGGGTACCGACTGGCTTGTGACAAGAACAAAATATCTGCCCCCCCACATCACTGCACCCTCTCTTCTCCTTTTCTCTCTATTTCCTAACAACTACACGGTAATCTTTATTGATTTGCATTTTAGTTTTAACAAACCCCGACTGAACCCTGACGCCCTCACCAACACTGACGGCTCCATTGTCCACCCCTCCACTCACGACCGTCACTTTAACTCCCTCATGAAGACCAGACCTCCCCCTAAGGAGCGTCCTCCCTCATCCTGATCCATGCCTTCATCCAGACATGATACTGCAGCAGCATTCTTTACGGTTCACTTGCCTACATCCTGAATAGACATCAATATGTCAAAGAATCAGTTGCATACAGGCTGACCTCCCTGACGCTCTGACCACCCCCCCTCCAGCTCTAAGGTCCCCCCCCCATGTTGCTGAGTGTTGTTGGACTCACTGAGAGGCCAGCCTCGGCCTGCGTAGACTCATGCTGTAGCTCCTCTTCCAGTTCTTCTTGCCCTGCCGGTTCCGGACCCCGTCCTCCTGGTCCATCATCTGCTCCAGCAGCGTTTGGTCGTCTGCGTTGAGCGGAGCCACGCTGATGTCTCTGACGGCCCTGAACTCACCACAGTTATTCAGGTGTTCGTTCTCCAATCGGAAGAAGTTCCACACAAAACGTCTGGGAAGTACAAACACTGACTGTCAATAAAAAACGGGCTACTTACTAAATATTTGTAACATTATTGAGTAAAAGTGTTCCACATCCTGAACCAAAAGTCACATACTGTATCAGCAGTCGGTAATATTTTCTTCTGATTGAGAGAGTACATTGGTCATTACTTGACAGGAAATCAGATCAGATGGAAAAGATAAGACATCTTGGGCTTTGGAAGTTTGATCAGACAATACAAGTGATTAGGGCTCTAGGAAACATTCAGATAGTTTACTGAATAATGGACCAGTAAGAATAATTACAAGATTAAGAAAGAAAGAGGCAAAAGAAAAGAAAAAGGGTGAAGACAGAAATCTTTAAAGATATGATGACTGTGTCTACCTAAAGACCTCCATTGGGGCCAGCACAGTGGCCAGGATGTCGGAGATGCCGTGCAGCCCAGAGACTGTGCTGAGGGACACGGTCAGAATCCAGGAGAAGCGCAGCAGCACATCCTCCACTATGGCACTGTAGTAATAGGCCTGGGGGGAGAGAGGATGAGGAGGAGAGCAGTTTTAACACATCATCACAGGATGGGTTATATTGTCAGGGACTCTCGCCTCCTCCTGTGAGGAGATACCTTATGTGGGTACACTATCTCCTCTCTCAGGAAGGTATTCTCTCCTGCGTTCCGGTCAAACAGGCCCCAGTCCATCTTCAGATCCCAGATCAGTGTGTAACAGGAGCTGACCACCAAACAGCCGATATACAGGTAGAGGAAGATCTGTGTGTCAGCGTGGCCTTCAGCTGAGGAGAGACCGAGGGGGGGGGGGGTGGTATCAGACAGCTTCCACAGCAACAGGTTTATACGTTTAAAAATGGCAATGCATGTCCTATTTGTTTTCTGATAAAGCAGACTATTGTAATTGTACTTAATGAAAAGAAGACAGCTATAAGCAGGACCATGAAAAACCATCCCAAGCCTTTAACCTCTACATACATCTGCTAACCTGCTGTTCTACATGACAGCAACATATACCTATACCTATACTATACATTACATTGCATTTAGCTGACGCTTTTATCCAAAGCGACTTACAATAAGTGCGTTCAACCAACAAAATACTTGAAGAAAACAGAATCATATAAGTACATCAGGTATCATAGAGCAAAACATTTCAAGTGCTACTCAACTGGCTTTGGGTAAGCCAGTCCTTTATTAGTATATAAATGCTTTGTTAATAGTTCTATCGCTCGAACTGGAGTTGAAAGAGATGAGTTTTCAGTCTGCGCCGGAAGATGTGCAGGCTTTCTGCTTGTCCTGATGTCAATGGGGAGCTCATTCCACCATTTTGGAGCCAGGATAGCAAACCCACGTGTTTTTGCTGATGGGAACTTGGGTCCCCCTCGCAGTGCGGGTGCAGCGAGTCGTTTGGCTGATGCAGAGCGAAGTGCACGCGCTGGGGTGTACAGTTTAACCATGTCCTGGATGTAGGAAGGGCCAGATCCATTCACAGCAAGGTACGCAAGTACCAGTGTCTTGAAGTGGATTCTAGCAGTTACCGGGAGCCAGTGAAGTGAGCGGAGGAGCGGAGTGGTGTGGGAAAATTTAGGAAGGTTGAAGACCAGATGAGCCGCTGCATTCTGGATGAGCTGCAGAGGTCGGATGGCACATGCAGCTAGACCAGCCAGGAGGGAGTTGCAGTAGTCTAGGCGTGAGGTGACGAGAGCCTGGACCAGAACCTGCGTCGCTTTCTGGGTCAGCTGGGGACGTATCCTCCTGATGTTGTAAAGAGTGTATCTGCAGCAACGGGTTGTAGCAGCGATGTTTGCAGTGAAGGACAGGTTGTTATCTAGGATCACACCCAGATTCCTTGCAGTCTGAGTCGGGGAAACAACAGAGGTGCCGATGTTGATCGTCAGGTCAAGAGTGGGACAATCTTTTCCCGGAAGGAAACGCAGTTCAGTCTTGTCAAGGTTGAGCTTGAGGTGATGAGCAGACATCCACTGAGAGATGTCAGCTAGACAAGCAGAGATGCGTGCGACGACCTGGGTCTCTGAGCACTCGAACAAGTTCAGACCGAGCCAAAGCTATTACAAACGCCAAATATCCTTATGTTGCCATGTTAGCAAAGCGCTACCTGGCTGTATCTGCTACCTCTGTCCCTAGAGAGGGTGTTCTCCACAGCAGGAGACATTGTTAGTGCCAGCAGATCTGCCCTTTCGGCAAGCAATGTGGACAAGTTCATTTTTCTTTAAAAAAACATGAAAATACAACGACAAGCAAGTCCTAATGTCAAACTGGCTGCTAGGTACTAGTACATTACAGTTCAAATGCTGCACCTTAATGTTTATTTTATTATATTTATTTGAGTGAATACATTATTCACAGTTTAATAATAATTAAAAAAATATATATATATATGTTATGTTTTGTGATAATTTTTTCTGCTGTACCGAAAACGTACCGAACCGTGACCTAAAAACCGAGGTACGTACCGAACAGAAATGTTTGTGAACCGTTACACCCCTAGCAATAACATATTGCTGTCAGTGTGTTTTGGACTTTTGTTCCCATTGTCTACGGCTTCAGTGGTCATATACAATTGTTAGCTGTAGATGTGATGAGTGGCAAACATGTTTAAGTAAATAAGCGATGAAAGAATTATAATTCAGACACCTGATATTATTAATTAATTAATTATATAATAACAGCACAACATACCCTCCCAGAAATGTGAAGAAAAACGTTCTTTGAGCTGCAGGATGGCCGGACTTGAATAAAAAGGCCTTTTTAGTGTGACAGGGAATATTTGTTTTGTATTCAGGGCACGGAGTAGGAAATGACTCTGCTGTTGCATGAGTTTTCTGAAATCAAGGTTTCTCAAAATATATTGCAAAGCTGATTTCTTTTGAAAAACATATAACCACAAACCATCACTAGGTGGCACCACACAACATGTAATGCAGTGCTTCTCAAAGTGTGGTCCAAGGACCACTGGTGGTCCGTGAGTATATTGGTAAAATTTCACATTTGAAATAAATAAATAATTAATTTAATTAATTAAATTGCATGATATAGCCCAGCGCAACACCTTCGTCACACATGTTGCCACTTGTTTGTACCATTTTCAGGCGGTTTGTAATCTGTTCAAGAAAAACTATGTGATTTTGGATATTTGTGGAGTTAGGTGGTCCGCAAGTGTTTTTCTATTGGTTAAGTGGTCCTTGGTATGAAGAAGTTTGAGAAACACTGATGTAATGGGACCAAAACACTTTTTTTGTTGTTCTTATTATTTATTTATATAATTAATTTATATTTCTGTATGATTATTGTATTATTTGTGTGTGTTTCCTATTGCCATCTATTTGGCTATTTCTCCTGTGCTAAATTAGAAAAACGGAAATGGGAAATTAAAAACAGAACGGGGCTCCGAAAACAGGAAGACCTTTTACAAAATTATGTAAAATTATGAAACTACCATAAGCCAAAATGATAAATAAAGGTCTTTCTCCAATAAAAGCATGTTTAAGCTTAGCTGTCTGTGTATTGAACACCACACGTGTTGTGTACTAATATCTACCTTTATGTGTGCTGTATAGGGCAGCAAAGGTGACAACAAAGAAGGAAGTGGAGTATTTCCCAGCGTTCACAAGGTGAGGGAAGGCCCGTTTGGTGTCGCGGTAACGGCGCAGACACTGCACGAACCGGAACCAAGCAGGAAGACACTGGATCACTGCTCGCACTCCGTATGAGTAGGAGTTACACACATCTCTACCTGCAGGAGAGGGGACACAGACATGTGGTCAGGAATAGGTGTAGGTCCATCGTCATTGGATCCGGCTGCCAACCTTTCACTGTTCACTCTCACCCTCGCTGCTGATGAGTCCATCATGTTTTTTCCAGTCTAGTTCAAAGCTGTAGAAACAGATCATATACTCCAGGTCCATCAGAACGACACCCAGAGAGTTCAGCTGGTCCGCCAGCCAGAAGTCTGCAAAGCCAACATGATGGAAGGGAGCAGTCACCACTCGAAACTGTGGAGGGAGGACAGAGGACAGAGAAGAGATATTAGCAGTTTCCTTCACAATCATACTGGATAGATAGAATCGGAGGGATGAAACCCTCTTTAATGGTCACACATGCACAGCACACACAGTGACATTTGGCCTCTGCATTTAACCCATCCTAGCACCAGGAGCAGTGGGCAGCTATTGTACAGCGCCCGGGGAGCAATGGGAGTGGGATGTCCGGTGCCTTGCTCAAGGGCACCACGGCAGGGCCCAGGAGGTGAACTGGGACCTCTCCAAGTAGCAGTCCAAACTCCATATTTAGGTCTGGTCGGGGACATGAACCGGCGACCCTACGGCACACAGTCCAAGTCCCTACTGACTGAGCCACTGCCGAACAATTGAATTGAAATGAAATGCAATGTAGGTGTATGGTTTACATCTGCTGCTTCATGTTCATAGATTAGGAGCTGCAGAATGCTTAATGTCAAATAAGAAATAAACAGGAGGCACAGATTGCATCAAATGGTAAACTGAATATTTTAGGCTATTTACACAATCAGTACTCTCTCTCAAACCCTGAAAACAATATCATTTTCTGCATCAATTACACTTTACAGTTACACAAAGATGAACAATGGTGAGAAAGAAAACGGATTTTTGTAAAATGTAATTGAGTAATTTACTGTACCAAGAGTTTTAGGAGCCAGAAGCGTGACTTGTAGTAGCAGGTCTTGAAGGGGTTGATGAGGAAGAGGAAGAAGAGGCCGTAGAGAGCGAGAGGGTTAGCCTGCATTGGTACCAGGATGCTATCACTGAAGAGGCAGGACAGCAGGCTCACACACCACAGCACCCCCAGCAGACCTGCAATCTACACACACACACACACCCACAATCAGCATTAAAACAAATCATATTTTTATATAATATAATTCGGTAGTGTTGTGATATATTATTTGCTCGGACCTCAAACAGATGTTGGTGTGACAGGTTGTTTCGGGGGTTGAGTTCAAATATGAGCACATGGTTAACTCCTGCCTGCCTCCAGCCGTAGGTGTTGATGCCTGAAAGAGCAGAACAGTGGCTCATGCATTAATAGGATAGATACAGCTTCCTTCTTTAGGCCTTAGGCTTTTCTCAATTATCAATTTGTTGCCTCCTCGACTCCTTAGCTGGTAGCTTGTGAGACGGAAATCAAACTCAGCCCACAATCTGAAGGACATCAGATTCCTAAAGTGCATCTGGAGGAGCGGTAATGAGGATGGAGGAGGATATTCCGGTGTATTCTCTGTAAGTATTTCCAGCATCAATGATGTTTAAAAGAGGCCTGGCACACTGGAATAATCACAGACCCAGTCAGGTCTCAGCAAATGTAACTGTTCCCCTTGAGTCGTAATTATTTAAGATGATCGAATGTGCGATCAAGCTTTCTTCATGTTTATGTAGTGCCTCGTAAGAAGCTGTCCTAAGATTCATCAATGACATTTCTTCTGGATTTTACTTGTAATGAATTTGCTATAATCATGGCATGGCCAGGGGCCTGTACTACGAAGCAGGATTTTCTCTTAGCGGCTAATTTCAGGGAAAACTCGGGGTTTCCGGTCCTACGACGCTGGTTCTCTTTTTAGCGGGCTAGATCTCCATGGTAACTTATGCCGAGCGGCTAACCTGCCCCGGAGCAGGTTAGGTTGCAGGCTAAGAGCTCAACTCAGTGAAAGCACCGCCTGCTGACCAATCAGAGCTCAGTGTGCGGAGTTTAAAGTGATCAAGTCATATTACAGGAGAAAGGAAATACAGAAAAGCTGCCGTTGCAGGAAAGACGGCCGGCAAAAATCACCGACTGTGTGAACATGAATAGAATATCACCTCCCATCTTCAGAGCAATCTGACTATTATAACATTAGCGTTAAGAAAGCTTAATTAAATATCTGCCACAACATAAGTAACCGGATCAGAGTAACATTAAGTACAGTCCGCGGCATATCACATCATAATGTATCATATATCTCCTTATCTGAGTCAGCTGAGCCGTATCTGGCCGTGCAACACTCACAGTGTCACATACTGTATGCAGAAGGATTATTTTAAGCCACACATTAAGTTGAGGAAACGCTCGAGTCAAATGTAATGAAAGTCAGATCGTGTCTTAGACGGGCAGTGATATCATAAACCTGTTAATGTACGCATTCAAACACTTGTTCTGTTACCAGCTGTATTCACCTTGCAGGTGCAGCTCTGTGGCTTTGATCCTGGATCAAGTGTTTAAGTCATGGATGTTTAAAGTTTAACTTCTTCATATGTCTAATATTATAGTTGACTTTTCATTCAGGAAGTATGACGCTGCGCTGTCAGTATGCTTCTCCATGTTTGTGATTGGTCAAATGTTGCTAACCCCGCCCCTTTCATGTGAACGCGCACCCAACTAGATAGGGCACGCCGGGCTTGAGTTACCAAGTTGATAACCAGCGTCGTAGGACCGCTTAGCGAGAGAGCGTTTGTTTTGGATTAGGTAAGCCAGGTAACTCAAACATATCCAGGGTATGTTGAACTGGATTCGTAGTGCAGGCCTCCAATCCAGCTGCCAACGTCTGCTAACTGGGTCTCTTTATTTGCACAATTGGCTACTTTATATACAAACATGTGTAGTGCTTTACACAATAAAATATTATAATTATTATAAACTGCTTTAATATACAGAAACTTGCCTGGATTTAATTGTATAATTTGTTTGTGTGTATGTGTGTGAATACCTAACAGGAAGAGGAATTCTATCAACAGGAAGCCTCCTCTGTAGATCCTGATCATAGGCCAAACATCAGCCGTGCGGATCACCACAGCCCCTTGTGAGAGAAAAGCATATCACTTTACCAACCATGTGCAGGACTAGTTTTAAACATTCAAAAAACTGTTGTGACTATTTTTCTAAATATTATCTTTAGATAATGTCCCATTGTAAAGCAGGCCATGCTGTTTCCACATCGGGCTGGGGACCATCAACTTATAATATCAATATTGTGATATGAGACGAGATATTGTCTTAATAGTTATATCACAAATGTGGTCTATTCCTGGTTTCATGATAAATGACAGTAAACATGATATGAGAAATTCTCCTTATATAAACGTTTGGTTTGATTGTCATCACATCTCCCAGCCCTATTTCCACATATCATGTTGCCGTGGCAAACAGTTTGAGGTTAGTTATTTACAAAAGCCATCAATTTGACTGTAACAACTTGAGAGTAAAAAATAAAAACCCTTAACATATAAGTCATGAAAAACTAATATTCATAAACTCCAGTGTGGTTATTTCCAAGGAAGGAAGGAGAGAGGAAAGATGGAAAGAAGGAAGGAAAGAGGAGAGGAAAGGAAGGAAGGAAGAAAGGAAAGAGGAAAGATTGATGCAAGGAAGGAAAAAAGGAAGGACAGAAGGATATAAGGAGGGAAGGAATGAAAGAAGGCAGGAGGGAAGAATGCAGGAGGGAAGGGGGAAGATAGGTAGGAAATAAGGAGGGAAGGAAGCAAAGAAGTAACAAAGGCAAGAAGGAGGGAAGGACAGAAGGAAGGAAATAAGGAGTGAAGGAAGCAAAGAATTAACAAAGGCAAGAAGGAGGGAACGACAGAAGGAAGGAAATAAGGAGGGGAGGAAGGAAGGAAGTAAAAAAGGAAGGAAGGAAGTCAAGAAGGAGGGAAGGAAGCAAAGAAGGAACAAAGGAAAGAAGGAGGGAATGAAGGGAGGGAATGAAGGGAGGACTTGTGCTAGAGGAGTACCTGTAATGACCACTGTGACCATCAGCACCAGGAACACTCCACAGTACAGCCCCACTCTGAAGGTGGTCCAGGCAGGAGCCGGCTGAGGGGACACCACAACACTCTGAGCACATTTCACAGCATTATACATACATGTGATCATTAAACAGCATAATGCTGTCTATCAGTGGGGAGACCACTACAGGTGTCCTCTTAGCATATTGTATCATGATTATATACAGTACAATTGCAGTGTAAGTTGAGAGATGTAAAGGTTAGACTTGTATGTTTGTTTTTGGGTCAAATAAAAGAGAGTAGTTTTTTGTTAGAAATCCATTCTGAACATCAACATTCAAAAGGATCAGATCGAAACATCCAACTGTAGATTGTGTTTAACTTTTGGGACAACACATATCCATTTAAGGGTCACTGCTAAAAGTTGCTTTATTTGACTAAAACAGGAGCATGTGAATGCAGAGGATGACAAGTTAGTGAGCAGAACCTATGAGTAGGGTTGGGTACCGAGAACCGGTTCCGAACGGGAACCGGTTCCAACATTTCGATTTCAACAGCATCATTTAGAAATGTGAATTTCGGTTCTGCTTTTCGATGCCTGAGGAAATGTTTCTCGCCGCTCTCCGTAGCCTACTGTATGACTGCGGCGGGCGGGAAATGTAGCGTTGTACCTACACTTCTACAGCGTAACCATGGGACCAGGGCCGGCCCGTCCCACTGGCGTTATAGATGTTCGCCTAGGGCGCCAGATCTGTGGAGTCTAAGTTATCTCAGTGGGTCTCAAACGGTTTGATCACAATTTATGTAAACACATATTTCCAAGGCACTCCTTTATAATTATTGGGATAAAACAGGTTTGAAATCATTCCAATGTAAACTATAGGACAGTAAACCAGACATATCGTTTTAAACTGGAGAGATAAAAACATATGCATTAGTAAAGTAGTAAAATAAGATATGAATGAACAACAAAAATAAAATACGTTACATGTATTTGTTATTGGCTATGGTAGGTTATTGGTTATGTTCACATACTTATTTAATTATTAAAATGTAAACCGATCTTTTTCATATGGGTGTTTAGAGTTGTACCCCCTAGATCTAGTCTCTAGTCATTCTGCTTAAAGTGCACCAGATTGAAGCATTTTACTTCAAAATGTTCAAACATTTCTTCCCGGTATGCCTGAGAGGCAGATATGCTTGTTTTTCTCAACAAGAACTGTTCTTTAAAAGCTGGACTGTTGCTCTGTTGTAGCTTCAGTGGTTCTCAGGTTACAGTTACATAGCAGTGAATATAAACAGACTGATTCATGTGAATATTACTGTAAACTAACCTGTGTAAAAGTTTCTCGAATAAATGTAATTTTTTTGGTGGAAGAAGCGTGTATCATTTTTTTACCCTGCCCCTCAAAGAATCGGAATTGAGAACCGTTAAGAACCGGAATCGAAAAGTAGAATCGGAATCGTGGAAATTCAAACGATACCCAACCCTACCTATGAGTTGATACTGTGTGTGTGTGTGTGTGTGTGTGTGTGTGTGTGTGTGTGTGTGTGTGTGTGTGTGTGTGTGTGTGTGTCAGACCTGTGCAGCTCCCAGGGGGGGGACCCTCAGTCTCTTCATGGCCCTCTGCCTGTCACCGCCTTCCAACTCTGTTGTGACCAATGCCTGAAACACAGAGAGGATGTTGATGTGTCCTAGCTCTCATGTCTTTTCTACATAAACATGTTGTGATGGCCGCACATTGATTCAAGTTGTTTCTTCTAAACTGTAATGGCAGGGGAAAAGGGTTAAGGCATGTTGTTTATCATGAAATGAAATGAACTATGACACATGTATATTATCCTCGCAACTGCAGTTGTTAATGTCCACTGTTATGTACGGTTTGAGGGTGTGGGTTTGCAAGCCTCATCTACATATTCACCTGTCACTGGGATGCCAGGGGCTGGTTCTCCCGGGAGGAGGAAGTGTGTGTGTGTGTGGCGAATGTGGGTATTCAGCGGGATATTTAAAAGGGGACGACATATGCTATATTTGAACAATATATTGTAGGGCCATACCTACATAAAGTATATAAATATAGTTTTTAGCCATGCCTCATTTCGCTCTATTTGCTCTTTCCAGCGCTGTTTTTGCAGGGGACTGATTCTGTGAGCTGCAGCTGACCACGCCCCCCTTCAGGAGAGGGGAGCGTGCTTTGAGATCAGCTGCTGGGCTGCAGCGGGGAGAAGAGGGGGACAAAAAGAGATCTCCGTCCTCCGTGTTTTATTCTTATAGAAGTAAGAAGAGAAGTAACGGGGCAGAAGCCTCCTTTTTACGCAGCGGTCCAGACATAGACATCATACGGCGACACATATTCAGTGTGCAGTTCCTTTGGCATTAGGGCAGGGATATCTAGATACTTTCCAAGGTTTGACATAATGAATTGTGCTACTTTTAAAGCAAGCAGCGATGTTTTCAAATCTGTAATCAAAAAGCTCCTCAAAAACGCTATCGAAGCAGTTCCTGCCGTTGCTACGTTAGTTCAAACAGTAACAACGGACTATTTTTCTTAGCGGATGCATGTCAATTTAAATCAATACATACAACTATTTTTAAATCAATAACACCTTCATGCCGATCTAGATCCCTCCGCTTCGCGTCGGGCTCCTGATCAGCCTGTCGGTGTTCTTTTCCCCATAATGACCGCGTCGCTGCACATTATCCCTTATATACAGGACTGTCTCAGAAAATTAGAATATTGTGATAAAGTTCTTTATTTTCTGTAATGCAATTAAAAAAACAAAAATGTCATACATTCTGGATTCATTACAAATCAACTGAAATATTGCAAGCCTTTTATTATTTTAATATTGCTGATTATGGCATACAGCTTAAGAAAACTCAAATATCCTATCTCTAAATATTAGAATATCATGAAAAAGTATACTAGTAGGGTGTTCAACGAATCACTTGAATCGTCTAATTAACTCGAAACACCTGCAAGGGTTTCCTGAGCCTTGAAAAACACTCAGCTTGGTTCAGTAAACTAAATCACAAGTATGGGGAAGACTGCTGATCTGACTGCTGTCCAGAGGACCGTCATTGACACCCTCCATCAGGAGGGTAAGACACAAAAAGAAATTTCTCAAAGAGCAAGCTGTTCACAGAGTGCAGTTTCAAAGCACATCCACAAAAAGTCTGTTGGAAGGGGGAAATGTGGCAGGAAACGCTGCACAACCAAGAGAGATGACCGCAGCCTTAACAGCATTGTGAAGAAGAGTCGCTTCCAGAATTTGGGGGAGCTTCAAAGACAGTGGACTGAAGCTGGAGTCCAGGTATCAAAAGTCACTGTTCACAGACGTATCCGGGAAATGGGCTACAATAGCCGTATTCCCATGGTCAAGCCACTTCTGAACTCAAGACAACGGAAGAGGCGTCTGACTTGGGCTAAGGAAAAGAAGCACTGGACAGTTGCACAGTGGTCCAAAGTCCTCTTTTCAGACGAAAGCAAGTTTTGTATTTCATTTGGAAGTCAAGGCGCCAGAGTCTGGAGAAAGGCTGGAGAGGAGCAAAATCCAAGTTGCTTGAAATCCAGTGTGAAGTTCCCACAGTCAGCGATGGTTTTGGGGAGCCATGTCAGCTGCTGGTGTTGGTCCACTGTGTTTCATCAAGCCCAGAGTAAATGCAGCTGTGTACCAAGAGATTTTAGAGCACTACATGCTTCCGTCTGCTGAAAAGCTCTATGGAGATGAGGAATTCATTTTCCAGCATGATCTGGCACCTGCCCACAGTGCCAAAACCACCAGTAACTGGTGTACTGACCATGGCATTACTGTCCTCGATTGGCCTGCAAATTCCCCTGACCTGAACCCCATAGAGAATATGTGGGGTATTGTGAAGAAGAAGCTGAAAGACACCAGACCCAACAATGCTAATGAGCTAAAGGCCGCTATTGAAGCATCCTGGGCATCCATAACACCTCAGCAATGCCACAGGCTGATTGCCTCCATGCCACGCCGCATTGATGCAGTAATCCGTGCAAAAGGATTCCCAACCAAGTACTGAGTGCATTAATGGACATTTTCAAATGTTTGATTGTGTTTTGCTGTTATAAATCTTTTTTTTTTACTTGGTCTGAGGAACTATTCTAATTTTTTGAGATAGGATTTTTGAGTTTTCTTAAGCTGTATGCCATAATCAGCAATATTAAAATAATAAAAGGCTTGCAATATTTCAGTTGATTTGTAATGAATCCAGAATGTATGACATTTTTGTTTTTTTAATTGCATTACAGAAAATAAAGAACTTTATCACAATATTCTAATTTTCTGAGACAGTCCTGTATGATTATATAGAGTCATTATTCATTTGTTTTAAAAGCAGGAGGCGCAAACGCTTGCCTCGGGGAGGGAGAAAAAGAGCCACAGCGGAGTCTTCTTTGCTGCTTTTGTGGCAGACTACAGCGCCACTTACAGGCCTGGCATATGTACTACAGCGTCTCCAGCGCTTTCGAGCAGCAATGGCTGGCCGTGGCCTAACCTCTCATTCCCCTGATAGGTGGAGAATTGACCAATAGCCGTAGCCCCACTTTACTGACGTCAGTAAAGTGTTCAAATCTGGATCAGTCTGTATCAGATCCGTTGCAGCCCCTTTTTTAGAGATTTGGGTATGGAGGAAAATAGAGAGGGTTGTGTTTTCTGACACTTGGTGAGTTCCCTGGAACACCGGGGACACATATTCATGTATAAAAGACGTACAAAAGTGCATTTTGCATGATAGGTCCCCTTTAAGTTTCCTCAGCATGTATACATAGGTTAAAATGCAACGGGGAAGTAACTGAAAGTAACTGATTGTGGATATTGCATCGACCGACCTGGAAGCACGTCTCCGTGGAGAGGACGCGCACAGATAGAGAGAGAGATTCTCTGGAGAGAACACAGGGTGAGATCGCTCCTTTGTGCCACGCCGATCATTGCGTTTTCGTTTTTTGTGGATTATGGCCTAAATAGGCCGACAAACATTTCCGTGTTTTGCTGCCGACGGCGCAGGAGCAACAGCTTTTTTGTCAATGAACTATAGTGGCCTGGATTAGGCAGTAATGACCATTTTGGTTTATCGCCGAGCGGACTTTTTGTTGAGTTTTGTTTGTGTTTTGCTTGGCTGGAAAAATTTCAATATAATTGAATAACGTATAAAACCTGACTTTGTTTATTTTGTGACAGTAGTACTGTAAATACACTTTCGTGGGGATTATTTTGTGGAAAGAGTAGACTGTCCATTTATCAGTTCTGTTTTGCCTTTATAATATTATTTCATATCAAGAACAAAAGATTCTCTCTCTTTTTGATCCATTTCTATAAAAACCTGTCTGAAAATGAGCTGATCAGATTTTGGAAACTTTATGATGTCATAACGATGTTTTGTCTTGTGTAACCATTAGCCAATCACCAACCAAGGTAACCCCCCCCCCCCCCCCCCCCCCCCTTATCACCTGAGTCTCCTCCTAGAGCACCATTGAGTTCTTTGTAACCAAATGTCTCTCAGAGGGGCGTGGGGAGGGTCTCCTTATTTTCATCTAAAGTAACAGACAGAGAATCAGCACTTTGGAAACAGGGCTGAAACAGAGGGGATTATGGGTAATGCTGCAATGATCTGTTTGGTGTTTGGAGCCAAACCCTTCAGAGACATGTTCTGTATATATCTGAGACCTTTAATATATTGATGAAAAACAGTATAATAGGGGACCTTTAAGAAAACTAGAACACTCTTCTTGCTGTATGCACATCAATACTAATGAAGCATATGCAAATTAAAAGTGTGTGTGTGTGTGTTAGGGATGTTAAGATTCACCGATTCACCGGCATAAACGTTCAAGATGCGAGTGCACCGGTTGAAAGAGTGCACATTGGCTACAGTTTGGGTTGAACTCGCGATGCATTGATTGTAGCGTCTTTGCAAAAACGATT
Organism: Harpagifer antarcticus; assembly: GCA_902827135.1. NCBI lineage: Eukaryota > Metazoa > Chordata > Actinopteri > Perciformes > Harpagiferidae > Harpagifer > Harpagifer antarcticus. The sequence continues at coordinate 327,485 of CADEHL010001055.1, forward strand.
CATTCATATAATGTCCTCTCATCCTGTCAGCACTCAGCAGAGACGATCTTTGATCTTTGCTTCGTACTACGGAGGCCGAGAGTGTCAGGTATCAACACACATGGAAGTCGAGGAGAAAGAGAAACACAGCGCACCGGAAAAAACCTTCAAATCAAACGTCTGGCAACACTTCGGATTTTTCAAGAAAGACGGACAACTTAACAAAAATCGCTCGCAAATTGTAAACGATGTCGTGCCGCTTTAAAGTACACAAGTAGTACGAGGAAGTTAGCGACGCACATAAAGAGGCGACGTGGGGTCTGCGTCTGAAAAGAGAAACCTGAAAGTTAGACATACCAGTGAAATCACTCAGTGAGGGGTTCTGTCAGAGAGAGTGGTGTTTAGTTTACAGCAGCCTGTGACGGCCAATAACAGTTTAAATGTCTTCCTTACTGTAAGCAGTTATGAAAGAGCTGTTTGAGAAAGGTTCTTTGTATTCTTTATTGTTCCCATAGAAACCACTGCTTTCTGCTCACTGGTGAGTTAGCCTCTGGATGAGTGTTGAGCACATCAGTCAGCAGCTGTATGGGCATGGCACTATGGTCGCTGTTATTTGCACATTGTTAATCCTGGGCAATGCATCCTTACATTGTTTAACTGTGAGGTGTTAACATTGAAGTGTACTCTGGAGACAGAGAACACTACTACCCTTGTGAAAAGGCCAGCTTGTGAAAGGTCCAAGTGCTTTTTTATTTAAGCTAAAAAAGAAACAGCATGATGGGATGCACAGTATTAGTAGAGAGAACCAAATATGTGAAGCACTTTTTTGTTAATTTATGATTTGCTGCATATGAGGAATACAACTAAATCCTCTGTCGTACCATATTGAATTGTATCATTATTTTTGCATCGTGTTAAATCGTATCGAACTGTATCGCAACAGGGGTGAATCGTATCATATCGTATCTCCTGGTGCTTCAAATGTACCGTTAATGTATCGTATCGTTGGCAACCTATCGAGATGCCAACCCAGTCTCACAAAAAAACGTTTAATAACTACGTTGGTCCACAACGTAGGACGTAGTGTTTCTACAAAAACGCCTCTGAAATTGTAAGATTTATTTTAACTGAACCGATTTCACCATTCATTCCAATGGCTGGCGTCTATGTCACGTGATCTTCACATTTCTCCCTGCAGAAAAAAAAAATATGGCCGACATTCGTTTTATTCTCGGTGTAAAATGCCTATTTTAAAGTTAGTTTGACCATTAAAATGCGTTTTGATGTCATTTGATGCGAGAAATATGAGTTGTTATTTCAGATGATGTGTGCAGTGGATGCACATGATCTTTAGTTTGCTAGTTATTATGAAGATTACTTAATTGTTACCAAGGTGGTTGCTAGGGACGCTGCCATCGATATTATTTCTGTTATGTTGTGTAACTGTTTAATGGTGTTATCTTTATTGCTACCCCCTTCCACGTCAATGTATAGTGTTGGTCCACAGCGCAAACATATTCGTTTAACAAAATCCGCATCTAAAATGGTGGCATAGAAACGTTATTTTCCCCTGTGCAATTCCAGTCTCACATCTTACATCACATCGTCATTAACAAATACCGGAAACACTTTATTCCGAGTGTGCTTGCTTTTCTCTTTGAAAGTCATCACATAAGTCATCACAGCATTGTAATACACGGTTCGGCTGCATTAAATATTACATATCTGCCGTAGTTCTGTATTTATAGAGCCCTGATGAGAAGACTTCTAGACAAACATGAGGAACTGAATACGTGACGTGGATCATAAATATATCAACAATTAAACAACATCTTACATTTCTTTTCACACAATACGTCTCCTTGCAGTATCAACACTAATTCGGCTGACTTTTATATTTGATCCAATTGGTAGATAGGCTGTATTTAAACCATAAAGGTGCACAGCTGATACAAAGGGACACCTAGTGGTTAAAGCATGTTATTGAATCTCATTATTTTTATTATTAGATATTAATAGGATCCCTATAAAGTATATTCATTACTCGTTATTCTCTACTAATAGTTAATTAAAGACTGTATATAATGACTATTTTGCACATCCCTTTCAAGATTTCAAGATTTTCTAATGTTTATTGACATATCATATAGGCCTACACAACTATGGTGTAGTTATGCATTGAATGAAAAACTTTGTGTGTACCTCCAGCAATGTTGAAGCATTTATTTTAACTGATATTATACATAATGTATTATACTCTTATAAGATGTATGTAGATAGAATAAGAAATGTGCAGAATAGGACAATTTAATGGTGGAGGTATACACAAATATTGAAAGATGTCTTGTGATGCACTGTTGAGGAACCTGCGACCCAAGTTGTTCATCTCCGGCCTTGTCAGGTATTGAACAATCAATAAATAAAGAACACAGAATTATTAAATATAAAACACAGAATTTGTGTGATTATACTAAATGATTTACAAATAAACACCACTGCATATTTACAACTGTTACACATGCTGATGTAACGCAAATGTTCCAACTTGGGATCAATAAAGTATATCTTATCTTAAGATGATCGATGTCTACTGAACCTTGACAAGTGCATGTTTCAGGCTTATCAATTAATGTAATGTAATGTTATCAATGAACAACAGGAGGGGTCACAGACATAAGACCAGCTGTTAAATAAAGCTCTTCTGACCTTAGCTGGCATGTGGGTATATATTGATGCTGCTTATGGACACAAGCAATTTTCACCCATTTATTAATCATATGTTTTAAATTTGAGTGTTTCCTATCCCCTAAACCTCCAGGGATGTACACCGTTTAATACTGGCAACTTCTTATTATGGGAAATACGAAAACGTCTTTTAAAACTACAACTCCCTGTAGAGACGTGCCATAGATAGAGAACATGTTGCGAAACACAATAGCCAGCATGTGTAGTTCTGGGGACGGGGTGGGGCAGGGGGGGACGGGGTGTACACGTTCAAATCCAGTTTTGGACAGTCTGCCGTGGTTCCATCCCATTTCAAGTGCTGTTCGAGGCTCAGCGTAACCCTCGGAGCACACTCTCCAATCGCAGAGCTTGAGGGCTATCACGGGGTGTGTCAAGCGAAGCGGAGAGTATACTTACTTCCGGGTGTAATATTCTGCAAAGCAAATTAGCTGCTCCGACCCTCGGTCCTGACGGACTCCAACTTGTGTTTATTAATCAAACAAATAAATAAACACAAGGATAATTATGTGTTATTGTTGAGTAAATGGAGAATTGCACAGGGGAAAATAACGTATCTATTGTGGTGATTGACATTATTCACCCACGGATCTATGAGTTAGGGTATTGTTCTGCACGGACATTTTAGTGAGCCGGACTTCCTGTCTCCGCCGGTCTTCGCTTCCCGGGCATGAAGCTGTTTACATGTGTTTTGAGATGCTAAATAAAAGTCTAGCTTGTACCTTTGATACCCCGCCTCCGACTCCTCGGCACCACACTATGCCACAATTTTAGATTTTGTTAAACTAATATGTTTGCGCTGTGGACCAACCCTATACATTGACGGGGAAGGGGGTAGCAATAAAGATAACATCATTAAACTGTTACACAACATAACAGAAATAATATCGATAGCAGCGTCCCTAGCAACCACCTTGGTAACAATGAAAACGTTGAATGGACACAATTTCCTGAAGTAATCTTCGTAATAACTAGCAAACTAAAGATCATGTACATCCTCTGCACACATCATCTGAAATAACAACTCAAATTTCTCGCATCAAATGACATCAAAACGCATTTTAATGGTCAAACTAACTTTAAAATAGGCATTTTACACCGAGAATAAAACGAATGTCGGCTAGGGCTGTGCGATTATGGCAAAAATCATAATCACGATTATTTGGGTCAATGATTGATATCACGATTATTCATTGACCATTTATTGAACTTTAAAACAAATAATATTTTACCAATAAACAAGATCAACAAATATGTTGGAGCGCACTTCCAAAACCATACTAAACATATATTATTAATATGATAAATACAAATAAATTAGACCAAAATAAATGAAATCAAACATATTGCAGTGCACTGTCACAACCTACTGAAAACTCCTTAACATATAGCCAACATTTTGGTTCAACATATTCCACTCAGTTAAACGTTGAAGGCTGGCCAACCGTCATGGTCCAGAAGTAACAGGAAATAAATGTTGAACTACAATTTAAGACCAAATAAAAATGTTTTGGCCACCATGTCAAATGCTGGTAGGGCTGCTCATGTAATCTCTTAAAGATTTTTTGCAAGAAACACCAGCCTGTTTACATGGTCTGGTTTCAGAGATGAGCGCAGGTAGGTGACAATATTGCCACCTGTACTGAAGACCCTCAGCCACGCCCCGACACATGGGGTGACGCCGGCCAATCACAAAGCTTTGATGCGTTCAAGTGCATTATTCTGGCACAGGAAGATTATGTTCCAGGACATTAACGATAAAACAGAATATTGTTGTTCTATTTTTAGACACATCTCGCGATCGACTGGTTGGGCACCCCTGGGCTAGACCATAGGTCCGTTGTGGTGGCAAAGTAGTCAGCTGAAGCCACATCTCTCTCAATTTCCGCACGGCATTTGTCACATAGCGCAGGCAGCGCAGACCTGCTGCAATAATACCGAGACGGCATCGCATAACGCTGGTCCAACGTGTTGACAAGTTGCTTAAAGCCCTGGTTGCTAACAGTGCTAACTGGGCACATATCTTTAGCGATGTGAAATGTAATGGCACCTGTAATATCTCTGTGTCTCTGCGAGCTCGTCGCGTAAGCCGTTGCTCTGTACAATTCGTCCTGAATCGATGACTGTGATGATGTGGTGGATGAAGTCGAGCGGGCATCTGCTTTTTGTTGTATTATTGCTCGGTCGTATTGCACGTTGTGGTTGTATTTCAGATGATTAAAGAGGTTGTGTTAGCGTGTGGTGCCAACACAACCTGGTAACAAATCATGCACTGTACTTTGTTTTGCTCCACGTCGGACTCCTGAAAGCCAAAGTACTTCCAAATAGTGGAAATAGTTGTACCCTTCTTTTTAACGAGTTGCTGCTCTTGTTCTGACATCTTCGCTCGCGCTGAACACTCACAACACACGTCACTCCCACGTGGCCGAGTGGGCTTTTAGGGAGGGGCGAAAGCGCACCCAGCAAAAATAATCGTATTTTGTCAATTATGCGGTTTTCATAATCGTCGCAAGCCATAATCGTAATCGCGATTAAAATACGATTAATTGCACAGCCCTAATGTCGGCCATGTTTTTTTTTTCTGCAGGGAGAAATGTGAAGATCACGTGACATAGACGCCAGCCATTGGAATAAATGGTGAAAAAAAACGTAGGGATCTTACAATTTCAGAGGCGTTTTTGTAGAAATACTACGTCCTACGTTGTGGACCAACGTAGTTATTACACGTTTTTTTATGTGACTGGGTTGGAGATGCACATCCCCAGTGTGTGTGTGTGTGTGTGTGTGTGTGTGTGTGTGTGTGTGTGTGTGTGTGTGTGTGTGTGTGTGTATACCTCAGTCTCAGAGATGAGCTGTGTGATTTTCTTGCATGTGTAAAATGGAGCCACTTCAACATGGACTACCCTCCAGTCGGCCCCTCTGGAAGTCTCCAAAATCTTATCATGCTTCTTCAGGATCTTCCTGAAACCTGTGAAGTTCAGGTTCTGCAGAGACAAGCAGGGAGAGAGCACTTTTAATGAAAGAACAATCAAAGCTGTCAAAGCGGCTGATTGAAGATGAGAAACTCTAAAAGGGATATGCCAGGAGGCTCTGCATGTGGTCCAGCTGTGTTCATTCACAGGGAATGTGCAGTACACCAACTACAGTATCAGGATTAACGGAAATACCATGCCGCGAACAAACAAGCAGTAAATCACATCTGACATATTAAAAAGCTGTTCAGACGACACATGCAGCAGACTTAGAACCTCCTTTGGAGTTGGCTTTATGTCCACCTGATACATTTAACTCCAAGCTAACATTTACTTTGTAACGGTTTCCTTTCATGTTAATACCCTCTGTACACGTATGAGTGCAGTTTTGACTACAATTTGTATAAACTGCATTATCAGTATCACAGTATGATATCACCACAACAAACTATTCTCATTTATGTGACCAACATTTTTTCTCTAAAACGTATTATGATTAGTAAACATGTTTAAATATATGTTACTAGGGCTGTCAATGTTACATTATAATGTTTACCATGAACTGCAAAGCAGTGAAAGCTAATGAAAGCTACATGTATTGCTCGGACTGGAGACAACTGATCCAGGATTAATGTTGTGCTCTTGTTGGTTTCAGGTGTGGTTCAAACGGAGGAAAAGCATGCACCATGTTCCTGAAGTTGCACAGGAAAGGATGATAGTGAAATGAAAAGTTAATGAAACCCCCAATATCAAATCAAGAGAAAATAAATGAGGTGTAGAGAAGGACTGAGTGTTGGATCACGCTTTGTGTTTTAGTTTGAGAGCGTACCTGATAGTTCTGCAGCAGAATGAGGCTGAGGTAAAACTCGGAGAAGGCCAGCTGCAGGTCCTTTATGTTCCTGTGTTTGCAGCGCTCCTGCTGCGACAGGGCGAACACCGTCTTCCTCTTCCTCAGCCCCCGCCCGTTGGCCCAGCTCTCCCTCTGAGCATCCAGCGATGACTGCAGCTCGTTCTGCAGCGTGGCAAACCGCCGCTGGGCCTCAGCAAGCTTTTCTGGAGGGAGGAGAAGAATACAAGAAAAAAGATTTTAAGTGTAGAAATGATGTGCAGGATAATAATCCCAACAAACTCTCAGAGGTTTATTGAAATGGGTGTGTGTATGGAGCAGTGGTAGTAGTTGTAGTCATTACCAGAGTAGAAGGTGTTGATCTTGGCCAACTCTTTTTCACACGTCTGGAAGAACTTCTCCTCAAACTTGGCATAGTACCTTTTAACTGTATCCTCATCTGTGACTGTAAGAAGATATCAGAGGTAAGATTAGTGAACCTTCAAAACCACAGTGAAGACTATCAATCACCTTAATGGACCTGAATGGAATTAATGATGAAGAGGAGGGCAGAAAACAAATGCAATTTAAGAGCCAGTGTGTTGTGCTGCAACAATGGAAATGTGGGACGAATACATGTACTCTGTTTCTCAATCTGATTCTGAAATCTCCGTGCAGAGGCCTGCAATGGGCTGCTCCGAGCAGAGGGAGCAGCAGAGCACACCCTTTTGGATTCTTTTGACCCTAAAAAGGTTTTATTTAAGCTTTGCAACAACATGTGTACGTTTATTGCATGCCACACCTTGTTAGATGATTCTCAAATATTCTGCATGGTGAATGGTGCTTCGTGAATGGAAGTGCTACAATGTTGCTACCTCAGCTCACATCATCCATCTGCACCTCTCTCCCCTGGCCTGAAGATACAGATAGAACGACAAGCCTTGGTTATAGTGCTGTTCTTTTGTTCACCTCCCTAATTTTAGCTAGGGATCAGCCACTTTGGACCACACTGAAATAGCGTAATAACTATTAGATGCATTGCCAAGGAATTTATTTACAAAAATGTATATTCTTCTACTAAATAATTCTTCTGAGTCTGGTAATGCCCTGATTTTTCTCTCCCATGAAGTTGACATGTGTAGTTTAAATGAAGTAATCCTTCAGAATGAATTAACTTGCTGTGATTATCACCTGATTTTAGTGGCATTCATCTCAGCATGTAAATACATGAACTTAAAACATGGATGTGTCCATATAGCGTGCAGTGACAAAGACATTGTGGTATGGCTCACAGACTGACTCATTTGCAGCATGCCTGATTTGTCTGAGCCTATTCTTAAATGGCTCGGTTATATACAGATCTCTATAGTCACATGTTGCAGTGATTCACAGTTGACCCTACTCCATTCTCTTATTCTGATTTGGAATGTGATTTAAAATAATCCAATAGTTACTGCCCTCAGTATAAACAGATATATTATCCACAGTAATTTGGACACCGGAAAGAGAATGAGAGAGAGAAACTGGGGTTACATACTGTATCCCAGCTTCTATGAGTATAGGCGCAGCCCTCTAAGTCAGGATGCTCTCTATGGTGCACCTGTAGGAGGTCAGGATCCTCTCTATGGTGCACCTGTAGGAGGTCAGGATCCTCTCTATGTACCTGAGGACATGCACATATATTTGTTGTCAACTACAAAGACAACCAATGATCTTAAAAGCAGATTGTCGGGCCTCCTTCCTATTTATACGGAAATGAGTCCGTAGGTGGGCCCACGTCATAGGTGGGCGTGGATTTAGTCTGTCAGTGCTGCGCATGCGCAGTGGGATTACCCAATAGCGATAGCCTAAAACTGCGTTCACACCAGACGCGATGCGATGTTTGGGGGCGGCGCGATTACATGTAAAGTCAATGCAGAGACGCGGACAGAAGCGAATTGGCGAGCATGAAGCGGAGGACGCAAATTCTTGAAGGGGGCCGCGACAAACGCTCGAGTTAAATTTTTTCAACTCAAGCGTCATATTCGGGTAACGCGATCTCGCGGTAGCCAATCAGCGGTGAGGATCTCAGCCTGCCGTCACTGACGTTCAACCAGGAAACATCAGCAGTTAGCAGTTAGCACACAGAGATCACAGCTCCTCATATCTGTTCAGAAAATGTACAAAAGCTAAACAAGAACAAACCACAGACTGTCTGTGTCATGGCGAATACAGTCACTGGTTTATTTATGTCTGTAGGCCGTTGTTATGAGTGTGGAGTGAGCATATACAACGTTAGCTTAGCCTGGTCGACCCGATCTCCATTCAGAAAACAAGCATTTTAAAAGGTTTTTCGCCTGCCGTCTGTCTGCAGACTTGTCAAGCATTAATTCATGGTTTTTAATAGCCGGTATCAGTATGTTGTTACGTCGACATCATTTAGAAACGTGTATTACAATTTAATCACGGAAAAATATGTTCATTTTGTTGTAGTTGTAGCCCCCGAGCCAGCGCGTCTTGTTTGAATGATGCGAGTAAACACAGCTGGCAGCCGCGGTGAAACTCGAGCGTTTAGAGCGATGCGATAGGAGCGAAGCGAATATTCGCATTGCGTCCGGTGTGAACGCAGCATTAGAGGGCGAAGCCTATACGATATAGAACAAAGTATTTATTTGTAATGCTCTGAACAACACAACCAAATGTGAATGTGAATGTGAAATGTGAATGCATTCCATTGATGTGGATGCATTAATCCCAGAGAAAGACATTTGCATGGCTGGATAGGACAAAGTAAGAGAGAACATGTCTTTTTGGTTACCTTTAAATTACATGTTTTGCTATTCACAAGCTCTAAATACTGTTTAAGTGCCTTTGAGCACGATACAGAGTTCTGATGGCACACCTCCACAGTGTTAATGTGGGAAACTGTGACAGTAAAGCAGGGTGTTGCTGGAAAATGGAGCCAAAAAACATCAATTGTCAAATGGAAAGTATAGCCTATTACCGAAAAACAGACCTGTCATAATGATAATAATTATAATAATCACGGTACATGAGCGCAGTCACAGAGAGAAAAGAGCAGAATAAGGAAGAGAAAGGATAAGGAGATTACTGGAGTCTGACTGCTGGCTGTTTTGCACCGGGGAGGGGGGGGGGGGGCACTCCAACTGAGTTAATTTGGTGTCTTGTTTAAAAGCAGCCAGTCTGAAACAGTGAATCACTGAGTGTGCAGAGTCTGACTCAAAACCACCTGCAGTCTGCGTCTGGCTGACAGAGGAGAGCTGGGTCCACACACAGCTTCCCGTCTCCTTTTTGATGAAATCACACAGAAAACATTTGAGGAGTACTGAAACAGATGCTCTCGCCTCACTGACTATACATTTCTTATGATCAATGCTAAATTGCCATGAAAAACTGAATCAAACTGTTTGTTTTGTTTGTCAAATATGTTTCCCAAACATTTGTGTGTTATCTATCTTATGAATGTGTATAAGTTGTCATTTATTTTAGAATGTTTGACAGCCAGCTGAAGGCTCAAGTGAACGGCTGTTCATGTGAAAGTAAAGAAGCTGCTGTGTCTCCTTCAGGGTCTTGAACAGGTCTTTAGTACAGCAGTGTGATAACCAAGGATTGCCATAAACTCTAACCCAAAGAAAACTCTAATTATTGATTATATTCAGATCAGAGGTAACACCACAGAGAGCATTATGGTCAGCTCTTTTTTTCTGAATAAGATCTACATGACAAAAGCCAATAATATACTTCACAGCACATCTTTTTTATTGTTATTAAATATAGCGGAATAGTAACCAGACACTGGCTGGTTCAATCATTTTGTATAGAAAAAAGGCCAACCTAACCAACGTTAGCTTGGCTAATCAAACGGAAGAGGGGGCGCCTCTATATGGGTCCTAGAGCATGATCCCCCTAAAGAAAGTTGTGTACATTTTTGAGTTCAATGGGAGATTGGGAAAGGAGCAGCGGAATTCTAACGGCTAAAGGAAGGAACCTTTTCTGGGCCTTTCTGGGACTTCGGTCACAGAGCATCAAGGAGGGAAGTACCCGACCACGGTTGAGTGTAGGGCTGCACGATTTGGGGAAATAACCGAATTGCGATTTGCTGACAGATTTTGCGATTCGATTTGCGATATTTGTTTTTAAGCGACCCAACGGAAGTTTATTGTAGAATGCGGCCATATCTCCGGCTAGGAAGGTTGTATCAACGTGCTCCCGTCTCTAGCGCCCCCGCAGCCCGAGCTACGAGTGAAAGAACTAAACTTATATGAAACTTCCGTTGGGTTGCTTTAAAGTCAAGCTTCAGTTTAAGATTCAGCCTGTGATAGAAACATGTGATGGAGCATTACTAACCTGACTCAGATGCTTTGTTTCACCAAACCATCTAGGAAAGCTCCATTGGAAGCCATTTGGAAAAGTATTTCAAAAATACTTGGCAGGTGATTGGATCAATCTGTCTATCACTTGCTATCATGGGCCACTTCTGATTGGTTAACAATGACTGGTACATGTGGAGCACAGCACTTCTGATTGGTGTGGATGACTGACACGCAAGAAGAACAATCGCTTTGCGATTTGATAATTGCATTAATCGATTTCGATTTGAAATCGATTAATCGTTCAGCCCTAGTTGAGTGGACAAGCATTTTTGGTTCATTATGAAACTGTGGCCATATACATTTGTTAATTAATGGGACTCTGCAACACAAACAGCAGCGCCACATTCAAAATAAACACAAAGATCAGATTCTGAGATCATCAATCGAATAATGTGTTTTTATAACAATATGGGTCTTTGAGTACTGTAATCACACTTAGATAAATGTGTGAGTGTGGAATTAGTACCTTCGATAGATGGGGCCTGGTCCTGAGCAGCATACAGCATCTCTTTGAAAGCCTGTAGACACAACAGGAGAGAAACCGTTTCCATCGTTAGACATTGTCACATGATCTTGTTATTCTAACGTGGCCTCGCAAAGAAGTCACTTGTCAGACTGCTTCAAAAGGTAATGTGATTTGAGCAGGCATGGAACAGTATTTTGTCAGGTTTTTTTTATGAAAAAGGGCCAAATCCAGCAGGAAAAGAATTGGAGTATTGTTTGTTCTCCGATTTCTCATTTGAAACCCAATTGAAAACAACAACAAATAAGACACCAAAGTGTCACACTATTCACTCTCACTTATGTGACATGAGAAATACTTCAATGCTGATGTGACCAGCCCTGCTAAAATCAATCAATCATCAACGGACTGTCAGACCCTGCTGCAGTCAGAGAATATACTGTATGTACACTAATCACAATATCATCTCAACAAGAGCAGAATCTTGCCGTGTCGCAACCCAAGCTGTGAAAATAATCCATGCCTTTGTTCTCCCTGTTCTTCAGTTATAATTTTTTTACGAAAACACAAAGATATCTTTTGTTCTCCTGGTTTGGTTTTTAAACAGAAAAACAAAAGCACTAACAAAACACTGACTGAAACATCCAGGCTTTTTTCTTCATGTTCTGAGTCTGTGTTCTCTAGTGTTGTCATATTTGAGGCTCTTGCTATTGTTTGTACGGGACTCCAAATCCAAGAAGAAAACTAGAAAATGCATTTCCTGCTGAAAATGCGTGTGAATCCTGAAAGCTGCGCACATTTTGGAGAAAAAAAAATGTGATAAAGCTTAATATAAAACAAAAAGAAAATTAAAAAAAAGTATAAATAGTTAAATGTATATTGTCCTTAAATAGCCAAACATTTTAATAGTTGAATGGTTTCTGTAACTGAAAAGAAGTTTGATGCCGAAATAGGTACATAGTAATATAAGTTCTAGTAGTAATTTTAGCTGTAGTAGTAATTCTAAAAATCCCGAGCTTATTGTTTGCATACAGTGATATTCTAGGGCGATTATTTGCAGAAAAAACATACTATTCCTACGCTACCTGTAAGGATACAGTAACTATATAGTGCTTTTAATTTATATTGAAGGGGTGTGGGGGGAGTGAGAGGGGGAGAGAAACCAAATGAGATGACTGATGTCCATATATGGGAGGTTATTCCATAAGAACAATGGTTTAGTGGGAAAGGGCCGTGTGTGTGTGTGTGTGTGTGTGTGTGTGTGTGTGTGTGTGTGTGTGTGTGTGTGTGTGTGCACGCACGCGTGCGTGCGTGCGTGAAGCGTCCCATTCAGAATGCATTGAGGATTACCTCTTTGCATTGAGGACCTGACCTGACTTGCTTGTCTGAAGAAAGATCTGGCCAGATTTAACATCTATTGGGAAGCTTGGTGGACTTTTGATATGAGGAAGGCAATCGAGCAGGTCTGACTAATTTTGCTCCTGAAATATTTAGAAATGATTTGAATAGAGTGTTTATTTTGGGTGTGAGAGCCGTTTTAAAATATTTTCTTGGAAGATTGTAAAGACTCTCTACACTCTAAATCAGGGGTGTCAAACTCAAGGCCCGGGGGCCAAATACGGCCCGCGACCTAATTTTATGTGGCCCGCAAGAGCTTGCAAAAATATAATATACAATACAATTGGTGTAATTGTTGAATATTTGCTTTCAATTATTTGCCCTAGACTTCTGCTTTCAGACGTAGTTATTCAGGAAGATATTACCAGAACTGATAATAATCCAATGCAGGGCCAACAATGTAATATAATACATTATTTAATATATATTATATTAAAATGTAAAACCTGGCCCTTTGAGTGCCACTATAATGCTGATGTGGCCCGGGATGAAATTGAGTTTGACACCCCTGCTCTAAGTGATGTCACGCACTCTAGCCCTGAAGAGTCCCTCCCATAGACACCCATTATAAAATCTAAAACGGCCTGAAAATGTACCAAAACTTAAAAGTCTAAATCTGTATAAGATATCAATAACAGCATTCACACAATAACTTTATGGTCTGTATGGTGATTTTAAACCCCTTCTTGACTAAAGAAAATGAATGCATTAGGATGTGTTGTACTGTGATATATAAACTGTGTGGATTTATCTACAGACAGTTCCGACATTTATTTTTCAGAAACAATGACATAAGTTATAACAATATACAGTGGGGCAAAAAAGTATTTAGTCAGCCACCAATTGTGCAAGTTCTCCCACTCAATTTCCACTGCTACGCTGATGATACCCAATTGTATCTCAGCACCACTCCATCCTCCCAGCTCCCCCCTCAGTCTCTCATCAACTGCCTGCATGACATCAAAACATGGATGTCTTCCAACTATCTCAAACTGAACAGCAGGAAAACAGAGCTCATGGTTGTGGCACCCAAGGCCCTGCTCCAGAAGGTTGGTGACTTCGTCCTTGAGGTTGACGGCTGCTCCATCTCCCCATCTCCTGAAGCCCGCAACCTGGGTGTCATCCTTGATTCCACCCTTTCCTTCCATTCCCACGTCAAGTCTGTGACCAAGTCGGCATTTTTCCACCTGAGGAACATTGCCAGACTCCGACCGTCACTCTCGGAGTCGGTTGCCGAAACCCTGGTGCATGCGTTTGTCACCACACGCTTGGACTACTGCAATGGTGTCCTGTTCGGGGTTCCCAACAAAACCCTGGACAGGCTCCAGTATGTCCAAAACTGTGCTGCTAGGGTCCTCACACACACAAAGCCGTGGCAGCACATCACTCCCACCCTCATCCACCTACACTGGTTGCCGGTCAAGTCCCGCATCACCTACAAAATCCTCCTCCTTACCTACAAGTCCCTCCATGCCCTTGCCCCCCAGTACCTATCGGACATCCTTCACCCACATGCCCCACCCCGGAACCTGCGGTCCTTAGACTCCGGCCTGCTTACCACCCCCCGCACCAAACTGCGAACCTTCGGGGACAGAGCCTTCAGCGTGGCAGCCCCCACCCTCTGGAACGCTCTCCCTGCGGAGATTCGCAACATCCCCACACTCGATGCCTTCAAAGGGGCCCTCAAGACCCATCTGTTTGCCAAGGCTTTCGGCCCCTAAATCGATCTGTTGTTTTGTCTGTCTGACTTTTGTTTTGTTATGTTTGTTTTTTGCCCTATTACTTGTAAAGCGACCTTGGGTCCCTTGAAAGGCGCTATATAAATCCAAGTTATTATTATTATTATTACTTAAAAAGATGAGAGAGGCCTGTAATTTTCATCCTAGGTACACCTCAACTATGAGAGACAAAATGAGAAAAAAAAGAAAAAAAAAATGCAGAAAATCACATCTGATTTTTAAAGAATTTATTTGCACATTATGGTGGGAAATAAGTATTTGGTCAATAACAAAAGTTCATCTCAATGCTTTGTTATATACCCTTTGTTGGCAATGACAGAGGTCAAACGTTTTCTGTAAGTCTTCACAAGGTTTTCACACACTGTTGCTGGTATTTTGGCCCATTCCTCCATGCAGATCTCCTCTAGAGCAGTGATGTTTTGGGGCTGTCGCTGGGCAACACGGACTTTCAACTCCCTCCAAAGATTTTCTATGGGGTTGAGATCTGGAGACTGGCTAGGCCACTCCAGGATCTTGAAATGCTTCTTACGAAGCCGCCACTCCGTTGCCCGGGCGGTGTGTTTGGGATCATTGTCATGCTGAAAGACCCAGCCACGTTTCATCTTCAATGCCCTTGCTGATGGAAGGAGGTTGTCACTCAAAATCTCACGATACATGGCCCCATTCATTCTTTCCTTTACACGGATAAGTCGACCTGGTCCCTTTGCAGAAAAACAGCCCCAAAGCATGATGTTTCCACCCCCTTTTTTCACAGTAGGTATGGTGTTCTTTGGATGCAACTCAGCATTCTTTCTCCTCCAAACACGTCTAGTTGAGTTTTTACCAAAAAGATATATTTTGGTTTCATCTGACCATATGATATTCTCCCAATCCTCTTCTGGATTATCTAAATGCTCTCTAGCAAACTTCAGATGGGCCTGGACATGTACTGGCTTAAGCAGGGGGACACGTCTGGCACTGCAGGATTGGAGACCCGGGCGTGTGTTACTGATGGTAGCCTTTGTTACTTTGGTCCCAGCTCTCTGCAGGTCATTGACTAGGTCCCCGCATGTGGTTCTGGGATCTTTGCTCACCGTTCTTGTGATCATTTTGACCCCACAGGGTGAGATCTTGCGTGGAGCCCCAGATCGAGGGAGATTATCAGTGGTCTTGTATGTCTTCCATTTTCTAATAATTGCTCCCACAGTTGATTTCTTCACACCAAGCTGCTTACCTATTGCAGATTCAGTCTTCCCAGCCTGGTGCAGGTCTACAATTGTGTTTCTGGTGTCCTTTGACAGCTCTTTGGTCTTGGCCATAGTGGAGTTTGGAGTGTGACTGTTTGAGGTTGTGGACAGGTGTCTTTTATACTGATAACGAGTTCAAACAGGTACCATTAATACAGTTAACAAGTGGAGGACAGAGGAGGCTCTTAAAGAAGAAGTTACAGGTCTGTGAGAGCCAGAAATCTTGTTTATTTGTAGGTGACCACATACTTATTTTACCGAGGAATTTACCAATTAATTCATTAAAAATCCTACAATGTGATTTCCTGGATTCTTTCCCCCCATTCTGTCTCTCATAGTTGGAGTGTACCTAGGATGAAAATTACAGGCCTCTCATCTTTTTAAGTGGGAGAACTTGCACAATTGGTGGCTGACTAAATACTTTTTTGCCCCACTGTATATTGACCATATACAATTAGATGCACTGTGGTAGAAGATGATATCCATACACCATTCTTAAACTCATTCCATACTATAACACATACAGTACAATAAAAGAAAGGTTTAGTTGTAATTCTCTGTCCAATCATTGAGAACCAATTCCTACTATGAACTGGCTGTTTGTTGTCGTCATTTATTATGTGTAGCTAAATGAAGAAGACATACACATGCATGTGTTTGAATGAACTTGTAGGTCCATACTTTAGAACAGGGGTCTCCAACCTTTTTTAGGATGAGAGCTACTTTCAAAAAAATAAAACAAGTTGTGAGCTACTTTTATTCCTCTTTTTTTTGTTTTTTTGCAGTGTATATATTTAGCAGATTTTAACATTATATGCTGACCTTTAACCTTTGTGTGCTGTTTGGGTCTGTGGGACCCTTTTTCAGTGTTTACTAAAAGAAAATGTATAGAATATAATTATTTTAACCTGCTTTATTTGGGGGTGGACCTCACCTCCTCTTGGGGGGTCCAATCCATTCCATTTTATTTCTATAGCACATTTAAAAACAACAGAGTTGAACAAAGTGCTGTACATCAATAACTGTATAAAAACATAGTATAAATACACAGTAGCGTGGCGTGGGGAAAAATGTAGGGCAAGCCCATTTTTTGGGTCGGGGGGGTGGTCAATAACGTAACCAGATGAGTGATTACAGCGCCCGGTATCATTTTACACACATTTGTATCACACAGATGCAGGACTTGCACATGCCTGTTATCTAACCGAAAGGTCCGCACGCACTCTCCAGCTGAAACTCTCTCCTTATTAATTTAAGCATTTTACTTATTAATGTATGCAGACAATCACACAATCTATGTGATATTTGGATTTACCGTGCCTCTCAATTGCCCGTGACAGGTTGGCAAGGTCGATGAATCCTGAAGTTGCCCAAGGATTGTTCAGGGAGCACGAATCCTTGTCAAAAAGAAGACATGGCCAGCAAAATAGACGCTGAAGTTTAGCGCTTCCAGTTAGCCACTCCGTGCGGACATAATTGTCCTCATTGAACGTCCGATTCTCTCCCTTTTTCCTCTGTGTACACACAGCTCGAGTGCGGGCATTGGCCTGTCATCTGATTTAATTTTTAGTTGCTACTGTAGCGGAAGTTTAGTAAAGTTATGTTTGATTAAGTACGCCAAATCTCCACCCTCCATAATGCTTCATTTGCTTGATAATTTCTAACGGCGGTGATGACAGTTCCAGTATTAAAACTGATGTTTATGTGATTTGATTGGATGGCAGTGTCCAATCAAATCGCCAGACGCCTCTGAAGGGAAGCAAGAGGCGGCTGGCTTCCCTTGGCATGGCCCTGACCAATCACAGGTTAGCAGGGGCATCACGTGGACCTCATCTGATTGGTCAATCCCTCCATTTTTTTTCACCAAGGGAAGCCAGATTCGGCTGGCCTCCTCTCGCAACAGTGAGTGCAATCTACTGTTTCACCATAACATCTAGAGGGGCGCTGTTTGTTTCACTCTTTGTAAAATACTCAATGAGAATGGGGGAGAGACGGGCCAGCAGCAACACACAGCAAAGGAGAATTATCGAAACAAAACAAAGTTTTTATTTATTTATTTAAACTACAATCCGAAAAAACAGTGGAAGCCTGGCTTCCCTTGGCCTCTGGTAGAAAACGCCACTGTAAATACATAAAAACAGACAGGGCATGAAACAAATGTAAAACAGGAGACAATGAAACCAGATCAGAAGCCACAGACTGAGAAACTGTCCTACATGACGTAAAAACAATACAAAACACTAGTAAGATAAAAACCCAAATGTAAAAGCACAAGTGTCACCTGGTCTGTACATGCAAGGGAAAATAAGTGGGTTTTTAAAACGAGATTTAAAAACAGGCAGAGTTGGAGCAAGTCTAACCTGGAGGGGCAATTCGTTCCATAATTTTGGAGCTGCTACAGCAAAGGCTCTGTCTCCTCGCTGCTCTAACCTCGATTTAGGGACGACCAGAAGGAGTCTGTCAGCAGACCTCAGTGACCGTGGGGGTGTGTATGGTTTTAAAAGATCTGCCAGGTACGGTGGGGCTAAACCATCTACCTGTCAGTTAGACCCTCTTCCTACCCCCCTGGTAAAAGCCTGTCTACCTTCATTGTCCTCCCTTATAACTGTCATCATACACTCCTCCCTCACCTCTGGTCTTGTTCCCTCACTTTTCAAATCAGCCGCCATCACGCCCATACTGAAGGAACCTGGTGCAGACCCCAACAATTTTAATAACTACCGTCCCATATCTAATCTACCATTTCAATCAATCAATCAATGTTTATTTATATAGCCCAATAACACAAATGTTACATTTGTCTCAGTGGACTTCACAGTTTGTACAAAATATCAGTATGACAATACGACACCCTCTGTCCTTAGAACCTCACATCGTACAAGGAAAAACTTCCGAAGAAAACCCACAGTTTAAAGGGAAAAATGGGAGAAACCTCAGGGAGAGCAACAGAGGAGGGATCCCTCTCCCAGGACGGACAGACGTGCAATAGATGCCGTGTGTAAATTGAAAAGATAATACATTTGCAACATAGGTAGTCCAAATTTCTCTCAAAAATCCTGGAAAAAACTGTTGCATCCCAAATCCATACCCACTTGTCTGACAATAACCTGTACGAACAATTTCAATCTGGTTTCCGCCCCCATCACAGCACAGAAACAGCACTGGTGAAAATCACTAACGACCTCCTCATGGCAGCTGACATCCTCCTTGATCTTAGTGCAGCTTTTGACACCATTTCCCACAGCATCCTCATTGACAGACTGACCTCCATCAGGATCACCGACACACCCCTCCTCTGGTTTAAATCATATCTCTCTGGCCGCACTCAGTTCATCCAACTCAAAACCTTCAAATCACAGCCACTTCCAGTCACGAGCGGTGTTCTCCAGGGCTCTGTCCTGGGGCCTCTTCTTTTTATCATCTATTTACTTCCTCTTGGCAATATCTTCCGTAAACACAACATCCACTTTCATTGCTACGCGGATGACACCCAGCTCTACTTGTCCTCCAAACCAACCGCCATCCTCCCTCCATCCTCCCTGTTTGACTGCTTAGAGGACATCAAATCCTGGTTCTCCTCTAACTTTCTCAAACTTAACGACAGTAAAACCGAGGTTCTCCTCATTGGCACAAAATCCACCCTAACCAAACCTGACAGTTTCTCCCTCCCTCACCTCCCTTCCGTTTAACCACCATGGGGTCTAGAGCCTTCAGCCGCTCTGCACCCCGCCTCTGGAACTCCCTCCCACCTGACATCCGCAACACTGACTCTCTCCCCGTTTTCAAATCACGCCTCAAAACATATCTCATCCACCCTGATCATTATCCATCACACATCCTCTGTTTTTATTTATTTGGTTATTTGATTGATTTATATACTGCATTGTCTTGTTTATGTCTCTTATGCTGGTGTTATGTATTGTGTATCTTGTTTTTTATGTGTTTGTACGGCGACCTTGAGAGCCTTGAAAGGCGCCTATATAAAATAAATGAATTATTATTATTTATTATTAAACCGTTTAGGGCCTTGTATGCGAACAGTAACATTTTAAATTGGATTCTAAAACAGACTGGTAGCCAATGTAACGAGGTGAGTACAGGCGTAATATGTTCACGTCTGCCTGTCCTTGTAAGGAGGCGCGCAGCAGCATTCTGGACCAGCTGTAGGCATGACAGGGAAGCCTTGCTTACTCCAATATACAGAGCATTGCAGTAATCCAGTTTAGTGGATATAAAACAATGTATTACTTTCTCAAAGTCATTAAAAGAAAGGAAAGGCTTGACCTTTGCTAAAAGTCTGAGCTGAAAGAAGCTGGATTTTACCACAGAATTAATCTGTTTGTCTAGTTTAAAATCACGATCAATCCGTACACCCAGGTTTGTGACAATGGGTTTCACATATGGAACAAGAGAATCCAGCACAGGCGGGGCATTGGGGCCACCACTGGGTCCAAATATTAACACCTCTGTCTTTTTTTCATTGAATTTTAAAAGTGCAAGGCCATCCAGGCTCTGATGTCCTGCAGACAGTCAGACAGGCATTGCTGAGGGTTTGGGTCATTTATTTTCAGGGGCATGTAGATTTGCGAGTCATCTGCATAAAATGAAATGAGACACCATATTTCTTAATGATAGCGCCCAGGGGGAGCAGGTACAGGGAAAATAAAATCTGCCCAAGAATGGAGCCTTGGGGTACCCCGTACGGGAGAGGAGCAGAGGAGGAAGTAAATTCATTAAGATTTACATTAAAACTTCTTTCAGACAGATACAACTTAAACCAGTCTAGAGCAGTACCACTGATTCCCACAAAATGTTGCAGGCGAGAAATGAGAATACTGTGATCTAGGCAGCTGTCAGGTCTAAAAGTATAAGAACAGCACTGTTCTCAGAGTCAGTAGCTAAAAACAGGTCATTCAAAACTTTTAAAAGAGCAGATTCAGTGCTGTGGAGGGGTTTAAACCCAGACTGGAATACCTCAAGAAGGCCAGGGGCATGCTCCCCCGGGAAGATGTTTTTTTAAATGTTGAAGTTAAAAGCATCAATCTGGTGCACTTTGAGCACAACATGAATTTATGGATACAGCTCTCAACACTCCGATGAAAGGGAGCTGTATACTTTTCAATAATCCAAACATCTTTAGAATATGATCACAACCAATAACAAATCCTTTAAAACTGGTTTATTCTTATCTTATGTTACCTAGTTAGCATTCTTTATTTCTATGTATGCATATTTTACTAATCACTTCCCTATTAAACTGTTTTTAATTGTTGTTACTGTCCTATAGTACACATTGGAATGATTTCTTACTTTTTTTTTTTTTTACAACTAGGCTATATTAAATAGATAAAGGTGTGCTCTCTCTCTCTCTCGCTCGCTCACAGAGGCTGTAAAAAAAAATTATTGTTGTGGCCAGCCAAAGGCACACCTGTGCAATAATCATGCTGTCTAATCAGCATCTTGATATGCCACACCTGTGAGGTGAGATGGATTATCTCGGCAAAGGAGAAGTGCTCACTATCACAGATTTTTTCAGATTTGTGAACAATATTTGAGAGAAATGGTTATTTTGTGTATATAGAAAATGTTTTAGATCTTTGAGTTCATCTCATGAAAAATGGGAGCAAAAACAAAAGTGTTGCATTTATATTTTTGTTCACCGTACATGCAAGTTGCAACACACACACAGTAAAGCTCTGGCCCTCATGTGCTGTATAGGCTGGCACGACTAGGCTGTTCAATGGGGCTGATTCTGGGTGTTGTGTAGATTCTGCCAGAAGGAAAGGTCACACTCCTTATGAAGTGGTGAGGTGCCGCTCCACATTGCTTTTCTTCCCGACTGCAACGCTGGTCCCGCAAATCAAGCAAGAACGTGATTGGTCGACATGCATTGTGGGGGGTGGGGGGAGGAGGGGTGTTAGATAGATATAGAGCTGTAGTAAGTAGATAGAGTTCGCTAAGATTGAGGTTTCATTTATGCATAGGGTAGATTTCTTTCAATTACATTTCCTTTTTCTGTGTGTATTTTTACATTTTGGATTTGCTTGGCGAGCTACTTATTGAGGGCTTGCAATCGACGTGTTGGAGACACCTGCTTTAGAAGGACGTAGATGGCCAGGAACATGGGAAGGCTGGGTCATGCAGATGGGTGCTGAAAAATGATGTTTCTTTTGGTCTTTGATCCACTCTGCAGTGTGTTTTGATAATAAAATACTTAAGGGAAAACGTAATACCTTTTGATATTTATTTTTATTTAAATACAGTTGTTTGAAGGAGATGTTTTTAAAGAAATATAAATGTGAATCATTTTAGCAGTGCTGATAATATAGCCGTTCATGCTCTGTGTTAGTAAAACGTGGGTGAGTGGACCAGTCATTGAGCCTCAGTAAGATTTGAGTAGGACAGGAGGACACACAGCCTCTTTCATACACTCTCAGAGTTAGACAGTAAGCTGCCAGTCAGTGTTTCAGAATGCTATCAGAGCAAAGACTACAATGGCCTCACTGTGAGCTAGCCGCTAATAAGAGTTAGAGAGCTGGCTTCTGCAGCAAACAGCAGAACAAGTCAAGGTCATGCTGTCTATGCTCAGTGTTTCAGAGTGCAGCCCTCAAACAATGTAAATGACAGCAGCACAGACAACAATCAAGAATCAAGATTTACATTTAGAGACACTATGCTAACAGCTTGTTTGTTTGTCTATGGTCATCAACCTCATGGCGAGCCAGCTTTGGCCTTTCCGCACCCATTTTCAGCAGCCCTGGTAAACAAACAGCCACATAGAACAACGTCTATTTAAAAAGGTCCCATGTCATGGCCATTTCTACTGATCATAATTCCATTGTTGAGGTCTACTAGAATAGATGTACACTGTTCAATGTTCCAAACTCACATTGGTTTCTCATACAGCATCTCTGTATAGTATGTGTGATCACTCTCTGTCCTAAACGGCTTGTTGGAGCTCCAGCCCTCACCTCCCTATGAACCCAGTGGCCGTCTGCGAGACAGCGAGACACAGCAACACCCAGCCCGAACACACACACCCGCAGCCTGGCTGGGAGTTTGTGTGTGTGCTCACACACCGACTCACAGCCTCGCCACGTCACGCCGTCTCAGGGAGGAGAAATCGGCGGAGCTGCAGCTGAGAAAAGATTGAGTGTGTGTGTGTGAGGAAGTCACTTAACGTAACGGCTCCGCGGACGTAACGTAACGGCTCCACGGATTGGTCCATTTGGGTATGGGCACATCACTGTACCCAGGAAGAAAAAGAGAAATCTCCAAGGAGGCGTTCTGGGGAAGCATATACAGGTCTTCTCTGTGTTAGAGTTTTACTCCCTACAGGGTGCACGTTGAGGGTTTGTGACTCTGCAGACCGTTTACATGCAGAACAACCTTCATAACACAAGGGGACGGGTGATAACCGAAAAAGCATGACATGGGACCTTTAAAATGACAAGTTCATAGGGACAGAGTGCTTTCTTTGTACATCTGAGTGATGACTGCAAAATGTCCATCCAGAACAAACAGTTGTCTACTCATTAAAGTCTCGCTTGTTATTCTTTTATATTGATTTTTATATTGATTTTTGTATGCATGTACATTTCACTATCACCAGCCCTGGCCTATTGTTGTTTGTTGTTTGAGTTGTAAAGTGTTTTGAGTGGTTGCTTAGACTAGATAAGCACTATATAAATACAGTACTGCACAGTGAGCATGAGAAACTCCACTGAAAGAGCTGGAAACAGGGAATATAGCCATTAGCCAAAGTAACAGGTCTATGTGTGCCTCTGACTTTAAGCAGCTCATTATCAGAACTTAATGAATCATTCCCTACACCTGTGATCTACTGTGCATTTAAAGATCTTTCTGTGAAGCAGCATGTCTCCCTGCTTCATCCTGAGTGATGCAGAGAGTACGCTCAGGCCGCGAGCGAGTGAGGGAGCGAGCGAGCGAGCAGTAGGCAGGCTCAGCATGTGCTTCGAGTGAGTTTCCAAAACAAAAACACATGCAGCTCAGCAGAAAGAGGGCAGCTGTGATCCTCACAGATTACCCTACTTCTGTGCTTTCCCCTTCTCAAGCCTCCACCTCTTCACACACTCAAAGGGCTCTTAACCTCTTGCTGGCCTTGTTAATCAGCCAAGGGCATGTTCTCTTCTCTCTCACACACCTGCCTTGATCCAGACTCATGACTGGTGGCTATCTCCCTCAGACAGAGCTGTGTTCTCTCTCCATTTTTTTCAATTCAGTTCAATATGCTTTATTGGCATGAATGTCAGGTGAACAATATTGCCAAAGCGTCAAGGATAATACAATTCAATCGTGATATGATAAGAAAATGAAATACAACTCATTCATTAAACAATTTACAACAATATATTATTACAAAACCGCAAGTATCAAATGTAAAAAGAAAGAAAGAAAGAAAGAAAAGAAAGACACAGCTGTTATGTGTTGTTGCTGTCTCTTAGGCTGTGACATTTCGCTGCTTCTCTGGTGCTGGCACTATTTTCTCCAAGTATATGTTGCATTTTATTCTGGTCAGACAGTGATTCAAAAATCTTGGAGTTTACATTTTATCTTTGTAAAGAACTTTGTTCTAATGTCTTGTTATGTTTGACAGTGCAGCAGGAAGTGTTGCTCTGTCTCCACCTGTCTCTGAGGACAGAGCTGACACAGCCTCTCTTCTCTAGGCAGCCAGGTCTGCCTGTGTGGGCCAGTCTCTACGGCCAGGCTGTGGTCACTGAGTCTGTACATTGTAGCTCACGCGCGTGCTCCACTAGCACCGCTCATCGCGTCCAAATCGCGCACGTTCCGTGTTGTCCTGTAGCAGGCACCGCTGATGTCAGGGAAACGATCTTCAATACTCCGAAAATAATCCCACCAGACTCCTTTGCCCCTCCAACAGAGGGATGTCCTTTTTCCTTTTTGTTATTTCAAGCGATAAAAACTCTCGATCTTCTCTCGAATTATTAATATGTCAAATGACGGCAAGACGCCCCCCTGGCGGAAACGCTGTTAGATCATCTGCAAACAGGAGGCATTTAATTTGTGTGTCCGAGAGTGTGAGACCAGGGATATTGGATTGTTCTAATTTTTTGCCAATTGATCAATATAAATGTTAAATAGGGTGGAGCTGAGACTGCAGCCCTGTTTCACCCCTCTACTTTGGAGGAATAAATCTGTTTCCATATTGCCACATTTATCATATGTTTTCCCCCCTACATCATTTTCAATCAACTTCAGGAACAGACCGTTATGCCAAATGGAGTCGAATGCTTTTTTGAAATCTACAAAACAAGAGAAAATCTTCTTATTTTGGTGGACATGTTTATTAATGAGGGTGTGGACTGGAGGGTATATATATGTTCTGTAGTCCGATGTTGTGGTGTAAACCACCGGTGCCCGCACCCGCGCCGCCGGTGGTGGAACCGCCAGTCAGTCGGCCCCCTGCAGAGCCGACGGTTTCACACACAGAAAGCACACGGGCAGGTACACACAGTATCACACATACAGACACTCAGGTCACACAGAAAGCAGACAGTGAGCACACTGCAGCCAGAGTGGCTGAGTCTGTTCTAGAGGATGTGGTAATGTATGAGGATTTGTTAAGGTTACCTGTTAAAAGGAAAAACGAACAAGTGAGCAAAGGAAGTGTGGCACAAAAAGGGAAGGTGTCAACCATAAGCGCAGCAATACAGCAATAGTGGAGGGGTTGCCATTCTCCTGTACGGTCGATGAGGTCATCAGGACACTTGCTCAAAATAAATGCTGAATTTGAAAAAGTTAAAATATGTTTTATAAATATTTATGCTCCCAGTGTGGGCGCAGAGAGGCTTTTGTTTTTTGAGAAACTGAAACACACTCTTAGCACCCGTCATAGTGGGGAGTATCTGTTCCTGGGGGGTGACTTCAACAGAGAACCCTGTGCTGGATAGGAACCACCAGGAACCGCATGCTGCATCGAAGAGTGCCTTAATAAGATTAACAGAAAGCTTTGAGCTGTGTGATGTTTGGAGGCACTTCCACCCGGGCCAGCGGCAGCACACGTGTGTGCACTCTAGGGATAACCTGTTGTCTCTAGCTAGGCTGGATCGTGTCTATGTTTTTAACCATCACATTAATGTGAGCAGAAGCTGCTCCATCAGTCCAGTGGGAATCTCTGACCATTCCCTCGTACAAGTCTCAGTTTTTATTAATCATGTTAAGTGTAATAGTGCGTATTGGCACTTTAATGCTTCTCTGTTGGCCGACAACCATTTAAAAAAATATTTTACATTTCTTTGGGAAAACTACCGTTTATCTAAAAGTGAGTACAATTCTCTTCAGCAGTGGTGGGATGTAGGTAAAGTGAAGATCAAGCAGCTTTGCCTACAGTACACTTTCAATGTCACAAAGGACATGGCTAGATCTCTGAGAGCTCTGGAGAGAGAAGTGGTGGAGCTGCAGGGATTGGCAGACTCCACAGGAGAGCGAGAACATGTTGAAGTTTTCAAAAGTAAAAGCTCAGCTCTGTCTGACCTGCTGGGGTTTTCTGCTCAGGGTGCTCTGCTCAGATTCCGGTTTCAGAACATCGTGAAAATGGATGCTCCCTCTCACTTGTTCTTTGGTCTGGAGCGTAAGAATGGTCAGAGGAGGCTGATGCACTCGATCCAAACGCTGGGCAGCCGCTTCAGGAGTCCGCCGACATTCGTCAGTGTACTGTGGAGTTCTACAAAGAGCTCTACAGAACAGAGTTCCAGGCCGAACCAGAGGTGGCGCAGTCGTTCTATGAGAGCCTTCCTAACATCCCTGAGGAGGACCATGCTGAGCTGGAGGCGTAGCTCTCTGCCCAGGAACTGCAGGAGGCCCTGCAGAGCATGCAGAGTGGGAAGGCTCCTGGCATAGACGACCTGCCTGCAGACTTCTATAAGGCTCTCTGGCCAGTTATAGGTGACGACCTGCTGAGTATGCTCAGAGACAGTCTTACGGAGCGTCCACACTACAGCTTCAAAAAAAGCTTGGAGCTGGGCGTGTCTGAAGCTTGGGGATTTTATTCGAGCAACGCGACCAACAACCAATCACATGAATCTCCCGCCCCCGACATACAAAGCAAAAACCCCCGGGGATTTTATGCGAGCAATATATATATATATATATATATATACACAGTGGGGCAAAAAAGTATTTAGTCAGCCACCAATTGTGCAAGTTCTCCCACTTAAAAAGATGAGAGGCCTGTAATTTTCATCCTAGGTACACTTCAACTATGAGAGACAGAATGGGGGAAAAGAATCCAGGAAATCACATTGTAGGATTTTTAATGAATTAATTGGTAAATTCCTCGGTAAAATAAGTATGTGGTCACCTACAAACAAACAAGATTTCTGGCTCTCACAGACCTGTAACTTCTTCTTTAAGAGCCTCCTCTGTCCTCCACTTGTTAACTGTATTAATGGCACCGGTTTGAACTCATTATCAGTATAAAAGACACCTGTCCACAACCTCAAACAGTCACACTCCAAACTCCACTATGGCCAAGACCAAAGAGCTGTCAAAGGACACCAGAAACAAAATTGTAGACCTGCACCAGACTGGGAAGACTGAATCTGCAATAGGTAAGCAGCTTGGTGTGAAGAAATCAACTGTGGGAGCAATTATTAGAAAATGGAAGACATACAAGACCACTGATAATCTCCCTCGATCTGGGGCTCCACGCAAGATCTCACCCCGTGGGGTCAAAATGATCACAAGAACGGTGAGCAAAAATCCCAGAACCACACGGGGGGACCTAGTCAATGACCTGCAGAGAGCTGGGACCAAAGTAACAAAGGCTACCATCAGTAACACACTACGCCACCAGGGACTTAAATCCTGCAGTGCCAGACGTGTCCCCCTGCTTAAGCCAGTACATGTCCAGGCCCGTCTGAAGTTTGCTAGAGAGCATTTAGATGATCCAGAAGAGGATTGGGAGAATGTCATATGGTCAGATGAAACCAAAATAGAACTTTTTGGTAAAAACTCAACTAGATGTGTTTGGAGGAGAAAGAATGCTGAGTTCATTCCAAAGAACACCATACCTACTGTGAAACATGGGGGTGGAAACATCATGCTTTGGGGCTGTTTTTCTGCAAAGGGACCAGGACGACTGATCCGTGTAAAGGAAAGAATGAATGGGGCCATGTATCGTGAGATTTTGAGTGACAACCTCCTTCCATCAGCAAGGGCATTGAAGATGAAACGTGGCTGGGTCTTTCAGCATGACAATGATCCCAAACACACCGCCCGGGCAACGAAGGAGTGGCTTCGTAAGAAGCATTTCAAGGTCCTGGAGTGGCCTAGCCAGTCTCCAGATCTCAACCCCATAGAAAATCTTTGAAGGGAGTTGAAAGTCTGTGTTGCTCAGCGACAGCCCCAAAACATCACTGCTCTAGACGAGATCTGCATCGAGGAATGGGTCAAAATACCAGCAACAGTGTGTGAAAACCTTGTGAAGACTTACAGAAAACGTTTGACCTCTGTCATTGCCAACAAAGGGTATATAACAAAGTATTGAGATGAACTTTTGTCATTGACCAAATACTTATTTTCCACCATAATGTGCAAATAAATTCTTTAAAAATCAGACAGTGATTTTCTGGATTTTTTTTGTTCTCATTTTGTCTCTCATAGTTGAGGTATACCTAGGATGACAATTACAGGCCTCTCTCATCTTTTTAAGTGGGAGAACTTGCACAATTGGTGGCTGACTAAATACTTTTTTGCCCCACTGTATATATATATATAAACTCCCCAAACAGTCGAAAACCTACCAGTTTCACCCACTGTCTCTGCCACCTCCCTCCATGACTGGTTCTTCCGGTTTGTATCCCGGTAGGTGAAGAGGGTCTGGTCATACAAAACCGGGTGATTTGCTACGGCGATAAATAGTTTCTCCTCCATCTTTTTTTTAAATATAGAAATCAACGGCGGGATATCTCTCCCGGCTTAGCGCTTGAGCTGTCAGATTTTCAGAAACGGGATTTGATTGGCTGGCGCTGGCTACTCCGGCGTCTCTGGCGGAGACGGACTGCTTTGCTACCCACAATTCAGTTGATGAAAAGCGACGCAACGTGACGTCACCCCATTCAAAGTGAATGGGCAGACGCGTTGGAAACTGTTTTTGAAGCTGTCGACGCTGTAGTGTGGACGCAGCGTTAGTAACGGGAGGTTGCCTCTGAGTTGCAGGAGAGCTGTGCTCACTCTCCCCCCTAAGAAAGGAGACCTGCAGGAGATTAAGAACTGGCGTCCTGTGTCTCTACTCTGTACCGACTACAAGCTGCTTTCCAAAGTATTAGCGACGAGGCTGAGGAAAGTGATGGAGCATGTCGTTCACGTAGACCAGACATACTGTGTACCCAGCAGGTTGATAACTGACAACGTGACTGACTCCAGATGTTCTGGACCTCTCCGGTTCATTGGGCTGTGAGCTTGGTCTGATTTCTCTTGACCAAGAAAAGGCTTTTGATTGAGTTGAACACCAGTACTTGTGGCAGGCGCTGGAAGCTTTTGGGTTCAGCTCTGGTCTCATAGCCAAGATCCAGGTCTTGTACAGGGACATTGAGAGTGTACTGAAGATCAACGGTAGTTTGTGTGCTCCTTTTGAAGCTCAGAGAGGAGTCCGACAGGGCTGCTCTTTGTCCGGGATGCTCTACTCCCTGGCCACAGAGCCCTTTTTACACCGGGTCAAAGTTACAGGGTTTCTCTTT
Source organism: Harpagifer antarcticus (assembly GCA_902827135.1). Lineage (NCBI taxonomy): Eukaryota > Metazoa > Chordata > Actinopteri > Perciformes > Harpagiferidae > Harpagifer > Harpagifer antarcticus. Next base: position 356,924 of record CADEHL010001055.1, read on the forward strand.
TCCTGGTTGTAGGGATGTTTTTAAATAGTCTGCGTATGCAGATGACATAATGGTCTTTGTTAAAAAACAAGATGACATCAATGTTTTAACTGAAACTGTGAGCAACTTTTGCAAAATCTCATCTGCTCGATTCAACTGGGGGAAAGTGAGGCCTTAGCAGGAGGAGAGGGCAGTATGGATCAACTGGGGGAAAAGTGAGGCCTTAGCAGGAGGCGAGGGCAGTATGGATCAACTGAGGGAAAAGTGAGGCCTTAGCAGGAGGCGAGGGCAGTATGGATCAACTGGGGGAAAAATGGGGCCTTAGCAGGAGAAGAGGACAGTATTGACAGCTTGTTGTTACCTGGGGGCCTTGGTTGAAAAAGGGCAGGGATAAAGTACCTGGGTATTTATCTTGGTGATGACACGTTTTGTTTGAAAAACTTGGACGGGCTTATCGAGAAAGTGGAAGGCCGGTTAAAGAAGTGGAAGTGGATCCTTGCCAAACTTTCTTTTAAAGGGCGTATCCTTATTTTAAACAACCTTGTTTCCTCCATGCTGGCTCACCGGCTGGCATGCACCGACCCGCCCGTAAACCTGCTGTTCAGGGTGCAGGCTCTCGTGGTGGACTTCTTCTGGGACCGCATGCACTGGGTCCCTCAGAGCATCCTGTTCCTGCCAAAGGAGGAGGGAGGACATGGCCTGGTTCACCTGGCAAGCAGAGGGGCGGCCTTCAGGCTCCGGTTTGTCCAGAGGTTCCTGACTGGACCTGCTGACCTGGTCTGGAGACCCGTAGCTCGGGCCTTATTGGAGCGCTGTGGTGGGCTGGGTCTGGCTGAGTCGCTGTTCCTAATGGACCTGAAAGGATTACGCCTGAACAATCTCTCGGGTTTCTATGGAGGTCTCTTCAAGGTGTGGGGACTACTCAGAAAAGAGAGACCAGAGTGCTGTGGCTCACTGTTCTGGCTCCTCAGAGAGCCGGTGGTCCGTGGATCTCGGTTTGTGTGTGGAGTAGGGCCTTCTCTACAACAGAGACTCTGTGAGGAGAGGATCCTCATGCTGGGCCAGGTGGTGGAGGTGTGTGGCCCCCGTCTGGACAACGCTGTAGGCCTGGCCTCACGTCTGAGCCTCAGGTCAGTCCGGGTGGTCAGCCTCCTGCTGCAGAGCTGGAAGCAGCAGCTCAGCCAGTCAGAGCTGGCGCTGATCGCTGCTCACTGTAACGGACTGAAGTCTCCAAATGACAATGACTTTTCCAGAGATGAGATGTTTTCCTGATCTCAGTTGTGATGTTTCTTTTGTTAAAGTTGAACAATGTTACTGTTTTTAAGTTTAGCACCATGACCAACAAAACCTTTTATTATTTGGTGATAATGTGTCTGTTTGTTTTGTGAATAAAAGTGGTTTGAAAATCAAATCTCACATATTTGTGGATTACGGTTTTAAAACTTATTTTTGAGGGCAAAATGAACATTGTGCATGCTTTTTGCATGAATACTGACTATGGTTTGTGCTGCTCTGATAACAGTCATATGCTAGCCAATGCTGTCAGCACTCAACCTTTGTACTAGATTCCTCTCTTTCTCAATCTATCAGTGTTAAGGCTTTGTTCTTCTTCTCCATTTGTTTCCCTTTGGTACATGAAAGAAGTTTAATTAGAGTTTCTCAATACAGCCTGTAGAGATGTAAGATTATCTGCTCTTCTCTCTTTTTATCCCTCATTTCTGTCTCTACAGATATTTTCACTTTCCTTCTGTGGACATTTTCTGGAATCTATTTCTTGTGGGTCACATAACTCCCTTTGTGTAGACATCTTTCCATCTGTATTCTCTTTAAAGCGTGAGAGATATAAAAGATAGTAGTGAATACATTTGGCAGAATTAGAAGTTGTCCCACATGACTATAATTGACTAAAAGAAGCATCTTTTATACCAACAACTGGTCCAAGAGACTTCGATAAAGACAGCGCTGCTTCTTCTTAGGTCTGCAACTTAGGGCTGGATGTGTCCTAACATGTGGATAAGACCTGTCCCATTCGGAAGGATTCTCCAAATATATAGTTTGTAGCCCAAACACAGATGTGTGGCCCTGTCTATCCAACAATGCAGTGCATCACAGTTTCACGATGCACTTGTTATAAATTCACATGATCATGTCATATTTGCCAGGTGACAGTGTTCAGACGTTTAACACTCACTTGTGAATAGAGAGGTGCAGGAATGAGTCATACAACCCAGAAATGAGTCAGCATTTGACCACTTCAAATCAGTTTTAAAATAAGGAGTTAAGAGAGGATAAAACGTCCCAACAGATGAGACTGAAGGAGCATAACTGCTGCTATCTTCATGTAGATATGGCAATAGACTAGTATAAACAATTCACATACACTGTAGGTGCTCCTGTCTGTAGCTTCAACTTACACACACACTCAGTTTCCTTCAAACCGTAGATAAGAAACTGGACACAGTATTATCATTTTTCTTTTACAGGCAGCGGACTCATGATTTTAATCATGAAAGTATTAAGGAAGAATTAAGATAAGACTTCATTGAGGAAATTCACAACATTAAATATAATTCCAAACAACTAATAGTGTAAGTTATTTAAGTCTGTCAGTGTTGTTTCAGAGACCCTTCTCTAAAAATGTGCTCCCTGGGACTGCAAGTGAAAAAAGGAATTGTTTATTCACCCTTATTGTAGGCTTCTCTCTTTATTATGCCCAGTGAAAACAGCTATCGTCAGCAAACACCCTTCGCATGAACTAAGGCTGCTGCGGCATGAAGTTTCCATCAATGCTGCTGTCCCTTTTTTCCATTTCACGTTAATGAGCAACACGACAGTTTCCGGTGAGAAGAGGGCTGAATACCGAGCTAGAAAGAAAAATAATACTTCAAGACGTGTTGATAATTTGTTTCCTGAATTACACAATATCCTTGGACAGAAGAAGAAGAAGAAAATAAATAATAATAATAATATATTCTCACATTGTTGCGATGGTTAGGCCCGCAGGGCGGCAGTTTATAAACTGTGCTAAAGAGGCCGTAAGTAGTGACGGACTCATGCGCTAACCAAAGTCTGCCCAGGTGGCACAGGTTTTCATACGTTTCTACAGAACAGCTGATCCTAATATCATGAGACAAGGTTTTTGATCGCCATCTTTGCATGAAAAATAACTGACAATTGATAAATGATCAAATAGTTGGTTCTTGGTTTTCTGTTGATTATCAGTTTAATGAGTTGACTTACAGTCACAGCTCTGGTAGAAACCTTGATGGCTGCAAAGCACCAAAGCCCTGTAAAAGCCCAAGGGAAACCCCTAACATGAGATCAAAACAGCTAGATACACTCTGCTTATCCAACTGTCCTGCTAAGTGTCTGACCCAAACACAGCTGCCAAGACAAAACATGCCGTCCATGGAGAAGCCCAGGTCAGCATGGCTCTGCAAACCTCACTGGCCTTGGTCCCCCATCTTCACAGGACCCAAACTAACCGGGCTCAGGGCCAGATGTACAGCTGGGTGGAACAACACGCTACATCTGGCCTGCATCTCAACACTGCAAGAGCAAAAATAAACTGGATTCAAACTACAGTGGAAATAAGCCAAAGACAAGAGCACAAGGAGAATTTGAAAACTCATCCATATATACAGTATATATTTGGCCGGATTTTATTTAATAATGATGTTTATACTCACAAAAATCAATGGATCCACAGACAGAAAATATCTAATCATTCAACAACTATTCTATTCAATAG
>CADEHL010001055.1:360753-410753 GCA_902827135.1 Harpagifer antarcticus
GCTAATTATTACTTTCATAATGGTTTAATGTGCTGACTATTTTCTACATTAATAGATGAAGGTCTGGTTTGTTCAAACTCTCAAAATAGTAGGACATGCTGTCATAATTACCCAGAGACCGAAGTGACACCTTTACAATGTTAAAGCTGTTAGATAAATGTAGTGATGTAAACAAATATTCAAGATAGTGTAGTGGAAAAGAGATAATGTTTTAAAAACATGTTACTAAAACAAAATCTCTTGTTTTGGACTGACAGTAATGATTCAAGAAATAGTAGATAAATAAATACACACATCAATCTGTGTGCATTTGTTGTGGATGGAACACAACAAATGGTGTGCTCTTTGCTCTACCTGTGATGCCTCCTCCACACATTCTAACCAGACGGTTATCATTCAAACTATAAGTAACAGTTCTAGCTACTTGACTTTAGACAAACAATTCAAAAGACAAAATCAACACAATTTATTGAAAGACCAATCTTTATTTTACGGTGCCTCTCCTTTTGTTTGTATTGTAAAAAACTGAGCAACTCAACAGTTAACTTTATATTTCTTATTGTCCAAAGCATCTATTACACTATTTGTTCCCCTCTCATATTCACAGGATGGATGATTAGAGACTTATGAACGTCCTGTCTGTTGGTTTTGCCAGAGAGGGCTGAGGGTCTTTCCCTGTGAGGAGGACCAGGCCTGAGGGAGGAGGACCAGGCCTGATGGAGGAGGACCAGGCCTGAGGGAGGAGGACCAGGCCTGATGGAGGAGGACCTGCACCAGCTGCACCTACAGAACTTAGCCCATGCTGGGCATAGCTCTTACCACCTGCACAGGCCTAGCCTGTCACTTTATTTGACAAAATGTGTTTACTTAATCAATTAACAGATTAACATTTAGTGTAACTTATGTATATTATTTTGTTTTTATTTATTTTTTAAATGGTGATGGTTCATGCTTGATAACTTTTAGTTCACATTTCAATCAGTTGTATTTGCACTCCTTTTGTCTGTTATTCTTACTGAAAATGTTAAGTTACACATTCACATCTGACTGAAGATTGGCCCCATTTATTTGGGTATATCCAGTCTCTGATAGTGTTACGTTATTATGAGAGTGCTCTGTTTGATTCTGAAATTGTATATATTTATATAAATATATAATAATAATAATAATAGATTTAATTTGTTAGCGCTTTTACAGGTGCTCAAAGACGCTTTACAGATATAGTGAAGGGAAAAGGAAGGAACAACAAATAAATATATAGTAATCAATCACACATTAAAAGCCAGATTGAAGAGGTGAGTTTTTGTAAGTTTTTTGAAGGTGGTGAGGTCAGTGCAGTCTCTGATGGGTTGGGGGAGTGAGTTCCAGAGGGAGGGGGCAGCGACGGAGAAGGCTCTGTCCCCCCAGGTCCGGTGATTGGTGCGGGTGGGGATGGATAGGAGGTTGGCTTCTGATGAGCGGAGGGAGCGGGAAGGGGCGTGGTGGTGCAGCAAGTCTGTGAGATAGGGGGAGGGCCTGATTGTTGAGGGCTTTGTGAGTAATGAGGAGGACTTTGAAGTTGATTCTTTGACGGACGGGGAGCCAGTGGAGGTTCTGGAGGACGGGAGTGATGTGGTCTCGGGAGCGGGTGTGGGTGAGGAGGCGGGCAGCAGAGTTCTGGATATGTTGGAGTTTATTGATTAGGTTGGATGGTATGCCGTAGAGGATGCTATTGCAGTAGTCGAGTCATGAAGTGATGAATGCATGAATCAGGGTTTCAGCAGCAGAGGAGGAGAGTGATGGGCGGAGACGGGCAATGTTTTTGAGGTGGAAAAAGGCGGTCCTGGTGATGTGATTTATGTGGTGGTTGAATTTGAGCTGACTGTCGAAGATGACTCCGAGGTTGCGGATGTGAGGGGGGGAGATAGAGTGTGGCTGTCAATGGTGAAGTTGAAATTCTGGATGTCTTTGATACGGGATGGGGGGCCAATGATGATGTCTGATTTGGCACTGTTCAGTTGGAGATAGTTTGTTTGCATCCATGCTTTTATTTCTGAGAGACAGTTGGTGAGAGTGGAGTGTGTTGTGGGGGTGATGGTTTTTGTTGAGATATAAAGTTGGATGTCATCGGCGTAGCAGTGACATTGAAGGTTGTGGCAACGAATTATTTTGCCAAGGGGGAGCATGTAGAGGATGAAGAGGAGGGGGCCAAGCACCGAACCCTGGGGGACACCTTGGGACAGAGGAGCAGTGGAGGAGGTACAGTTGTTGATGTTGATAAACTGATGTCTGTCGGTGAGGTAGGATTTCAGCCAGGAGAGTGCAGTGTCAGTGATGTTGAGTGATGATTCGAGGAGGGACAGCAGGATGGCGTGGTTGATGGTGTCGAATGCTGCGGTGAGGTCGAGGAGGATGAGGATGTTAAGGTTGCCGGAGTCAGAGGAGAGGAGGAGGTCGTTTGTGATTTTGAGAAGAGCTGTTTCTGTGCTGTGTTTTGATCGGAAACCGGATTGAAATGGCTCAAAGAGATCATTGGAGCTGAGGTGGGCTTTAAGTTGTGAGGCAACGACACGTTCAAGTATTTTTGACAGAAAGGGGAGATTTGAGATGGGCCGGAAGTTGGACATGATATCAGGTGTGAGTCCAGGTCTTTTGAGAATGGGTGTGACAGCAGCCAGTTTGAGAGAGGGGGGAACTGATCCAGATCTGAGGGAGGAGTTAATGATGGTGGCGATGAGTCGGGAGATGGCAGGGAGGCTCCCTTTAACAAATTTGGAGGGCATTGGGTCAAGTGTGCAGGTGGAGTTAATTCCAGTCATGAAGTCGGACAGTTGCATGGGGGTCACAGGGGAGAAGTGGGACAGGGGCTGTGAGGTGAAGGGGGGGAGCCAGGAGGGAAGGTGGGGGGTGCTGATGAGGGTGTCAGATTGCTGTAAATGTTGCTGATTTTGGTTTTGAAAAACGAGAGGAAGGAGTTGCACTGTTCGGTGGTGAAGGATGAGGTGGCGTTGTCATAGGGTTTGAGAAGTTTGCTGATGGTGGAGAACAGACGCTTGGGGTTGCTGGAGCCAGACTGAATGAGTTGTGAGTAGTAATTAGACCGGGCTGCTTTGAGTGCGTTACTGTACTGCTGGAGATAGTCTTTGTAGATTTGAAGATGAACTGTTAGTGTGGTTTTCTTGTGTTGGCGTTCAAGTTGACGTTTCCTTAATTTCATTTGGCGGAGTTCGGGGGTATTGTTTTTGTGGGGGCCAGTTCATTGAGACAGAAGGAGAGGGTGCTGTTATAATAGTCCACAAGTTCAGATGGGTTTTCAGAAAGTGGGGGGGGGGGGGGAGACAGACATCTTGCAGGTAATGGAAGCAGTGATTGCTGAAGGTGAGATGGATTTCAGATTTCTGTAGGTTATTGTGCGGTTTTGCTTTTGGGCGGGGATGGGGATGTTGATGTCCATGATGATGGCCAGATGATGGATGGTGAGACCAGTGGAGCAGACCAAGTCCAGGATGTGACCACGGCTGTGTGTTGGGAAGTTGATGTGTTGAGAGAAGTTGCAGCAGTGAAGGGTTTCCTTAAATTCAGAGGCATATTTGCAGGTCGGGTCGTCAACATGAATGTTAAAATCACCTAAGAGGAGAACAGATGGGGATATGGCAGAAAGCTGAGTGATATACATTGTGTGTGTGTGTGTGTGTGTGTGTGTGTGTGTGTGTGTGGTGTCTCATTACACCGCACTGTGAATGAATCAAAGTAAATATATAAGTCGTCATGAACACATCTGTCAGAGGGCTGCTGTGCCTCCTGTCATCATTAATGGACGTCTCATAACATCAGCTTCTCCTTTCCCTCTTGGATGTTCTTCTGGACCCTCAGAGAAAGAGAACATGGTGAAGCAGTCCTGTCTCTCAGGCGTGTCCTTTCCTAACAGAAATATCAAAACACATAATTGCAGAGCAAGTGTGTTATTTAAGAAAGAGGTGTGTTTGTTTGTTCAGGGGCTATAAATATAATGATTTTTTTTATTTGAATGTGTTTTTAAATCCAACAGTGTACTATAAAGATAATCAGATTATGAATAAACCGTTCTAAATGTATCAACATTGAAATAAATGTATTGTTAAAATAATATTTAACTGTTATCAAAACTTAGTGCCACTGTAGAAGCTTGCTCTTTTCGGTTGTCTCACTGAAAGAATCACTTTTAACATGTTGTTTTACAGTCAGTATGCAGAGACAAAGGGTCGCAGTTCTCACTATGTTTAATCATATTTGCCTTAAATACATTGAAATGTGAAAGTTGAACAAAAAAGCTTGGTAAAATGTAACCTTTTGCTAAGAAAATACACTCAACATCACTGATGTGTAGGTGATCTAGTATTCAGTCATGTTTAATGGCATGTATATCAGTATGTATTAGTATCAGCACTTTGGCTCGACCAAAAATCGTTTATAAATGTGCTATATAAATAAAACTTGATTTGATTAGAGTCATTACATTTTTTGTAAAGTATGAAAAAGGTGTACCTTGGAATCCATGCTGAAGTTCTCTGCTGTTAGGAGTCCAGATCTGTCTCTCCTCCTCTGGTCCAGCCTGTCTGGATCACCTTAAGGACACTTTGAACAAACAGATGTAAAGTTACATGCGTGGGTTACAGACTTCTTTACATGCAAACAACGTTTTATCTTCTTTTAAAAACAGGTCATAATGTTATTGTTATACTTAAGAAATTGCTGGATATCACAGTCCTTATACTGTATCAGTTTGATTGAGTATTATTGTGTAGGTCCTTTTTATTTTACTGTTACTTTGGATGAGTTTTTCATGAGTCAGTCAAATCCATTTGTTTTCATATGCCATATTCATATGTATCACACACGTAAGGGTAAGACACAAACCTATTGAACAAATGCAATGCAATGGATAAGCTTCATTTTCACTGAAGTCACAGATAACGTCATATCTAATATTTAAACAAATAATTTCCTTGTCACTAAAGCATTGACTACTATGCTATTCATCGTCCTGGGGTAGGTAAGTTTCAGAAACCGGCTTGAGTGCACTAAAATTTGAAAGTACACAGCCGAAAAGAATCCGCCCCTTCCTTCAGACTTCCTTACAGAGCACCTCCTCCAACACACATGAACGCGCAATGCACGCCAAATTACGGCACGCCCAATGACGGCACGAGATACATTTGTGCGTGCACGAGATGGAAGGCTGACTATGGAGTCAGATTTGGGTCAATATTCTAGCGCGTAAAACAAGCTACTCACGAGCGGAAAATGTGTTTTTACACGCACATAAAATGACCCTCGCGCGCAGATTAAACCCCCGCGAGCGCAGGGTGCGAACTGGAGGGGAGCAGGGGGAGCTATAGCTCCCCTAGTGGTGACATGAGCTCCCCTGGGAACATGGTTTGTGAAATTTGGGGGGAGCTCTCTAAAATACTGATATGATGACCAAAGAAATTCCATTTTGGGCATGTTTTTTTTTTCAAAGGTGTAAAATAAGTGAAATAAAATTATATTTAGAGTTTATGATTCATGAAAAAAGTGTCGCCTGCTTGCACGCTGCCCGCAGCTCCACCCACTACCCACTCACTCACAAGCTCGTTTAGTTAGTACTGCATGTTTACCAGGCATTGTTGCTGCTGCTGACATGTCGAAAAGAAAAAAACATCTTACCTTGGGCAATTTCTTTAAAAAGACGGCCAAACAACCTGATCAAGAAGACCAACCGAATGTAGCTGGTGGTAGCACATCGTACGTTGTGACTGCTGCTACAACAGAACCGAGAGAGGAGGGAGCTAACGTCAGTGCTAGTGCTAACTTGACAGCTAACGTTAACTTGGGGGCTGAAGAGACACAAGAAGACGAGCCCAAAGCTAACTTGATGACTACAACTACCATAGTAGAGGTCGAAGGAGATGTGGAAGAAGATGATGATGCTGCTGATGACCACCCCACCTGTTCTTCCTCTTCCTCCCTTTCTGCTGCTCGAGATGGGGGGGGGGGCGAAGTTGCTGCGGTGGTCCCGCGGCCGCCGGCTGGCTGGACCAGCCAACAGTGGAGTGAGTGGATCACATTTTTGAGTCATTTTAAGTTGATTTAATTAAACAGTCAAACGTTACATTGGTGGTCCGTGGATTATTTATTATCAAGTTGATTGAAGTTTGCGTAGCCCATACATGCTCGGGAAATCTGTTGACATGAACATGATACATCGGGACGTTTCATGTAAATGTAGACCTGTGGCACCACCCCGTGTGCAACAGATTTTCTCTTTATAATAGGCCTATGTCTGTGCTGTTGCTATTAATGCACGGATCAGCATTTACCCCCCCCGCTATGCGCTCGCTCGCGGGAGTGTCAGCCTCGCGGGGTCTGTCTACGCCATGGATGTATAATAAGAACTGGATACAGCGTGGGAGGCGGGCCTCATTCATTCCTATGGGAGTTGCTCATTGGCGCATGATGATAAAATGGCCCAACTTTTGAGAGAGCGAAACGTCACAGATTACCCGCCATGCCTGAGAAGTACCCGTATGTGCGCTCATAGCGCATGCGCAACTTTAACCAAAATGCTCGTTCACATCAAGCACGTCAATTTGCTTACACGTAACAGCACCGCGCGTTCATGACAGCATGGTAATGATCTGTTATTATGATGGATTTGATATTAACGAGGCGGCAGTTAGCGGCTAGCTAGTAATGATGCTAATGTCACATCAATCGTTATGTACTTATATTACGCTGTAACAGGATCTAGTGAAATCCAAGCAACAGAGCTTCATTTAGCATGAAATAATTATTACACTGTATGTATATATATATACATACAGTGCAATAAGCTTCTTAGTGCAACAAGAAGCTACAGGGACGTTAATCTAACATCGGTAATATTAACTTTATTTAATACAACATTTACGATACAAGATTTACATCATACAGCCCATGTAGTATAATATTTTACAAATGATGAATTACAGCAAACATGTGCAATATATCCATTATTACAGCTCCGTGGCAGTAAGGCGATATGGTCCGTTCTTATTGTGCATCCATGGGTGAAGATAAACGCATGTAGTACTGAACACGTAACATGAACGTGCCGGGCGGCGCGGTCCCGTGGGTTGGATGCGCGTTCATAATGCAGAGGGAATAACGTTATTAGCACATTTTTACAACTTGAGGAATGAATGTTTTTAACAAGGGCTATACAAGTGTTCATACTGGGTAGTTTATTTAGTTTAAAAAAAATTATCCAACGATTTACAGACCACTCTTTCCCAATGTAAGTCAATGGGAAAAAGTGTTTCCGGGCCCAGCAACCTAAAGGACATTCGTTCCTCAAGTTGTAAAATGTGCTAATAACGTTATTCCGAGAGTTATTTCCCTACCCCACCTTTAACGTCCCTGTAGCTTATTATTGCACTAAGAAGCTTATTGCACTGTGCAATAATTATTTCATGCTAAATGAAACTCTGTTGGATATCACTAGATCCTGTTACAGCGTAATATAAGTACATAACGACTGATGTTAACATTAGCATAATTACTAGCTAGCCGCTAGTTGCTAACTGCCGCCTCGTTAATATCAAATCCATCATAATAACAGATCATTACCATGCTGTCATGAACGTGCAGTGCTGTTACGTGTACGCAAATTGACGTGCTTGATGTGAACGAGCATTTTGGTTGCGCATGCTCTATGAGTGCAGATACGGGTACTTCTCAGGCATGCCGGGTAATCTGTGACGTTTCACTCTCTCAAAAGTTGGGCCATTTTATCATCTTGCGCTAATGAGCAACTCTCATAGGAATGAATGAGGCCCCGCCTCCCACGCTGTATCCAGTTCTTACTATACATCCATGGTCTACACGCGTGAAAAGTTTGTGGCACTTTGGGGAGGAGCCACTGGACTTTGATTGACAGCTGCAAGGAAGCCCGGAGTTGCCAGGTTTGATAAATGCCTGAACTATCAAGAGCCGAGGAGTGACAGCTGCAAGATCAGTTGGACGAGATTGAATGGTAAAGTTGTCCATAAAAAACTATTATATTCGTAAAGTGTACAGCTAATATATATATATATATATATATATATATATATTTATTTATATATAGCCCACTCAAAAATATATTGTTTTATATAAAATTCATTAAGATATATATATCTTAATGAATTTTATATAAAACAATATATTTATAATATATTTTATATAAAACAATATATTTTTGAGTGGGCTGTATCTGTCGAAAACTGCTGTCTGCTGTATGCACCTCCCTTACGAAATTAACTATAAATGAATTATAGTATTACTATAGTATACTATAAGAGTTGTATAGTGTCCTTTAGTAAGTTTGTATTTTTCACCAGCTATTGTATTACTATAGTTTTTTCTGTAGTGCCATTTTATTAGCTATAGTAGCCCTATAATATTTCAATAGTAATACTCTGTATCTAGATCTTTGTAGTATTCCTATATTATTTTAAATAGTATAACTATAGTATAATATATAGTGTTTCTGTAGTTGTTTTTTGAACACAAGAACACTCCTATAGTAATAGTATGATGTTGTCATAATGAATGCATATTATTACTATAGTGTTTGTAAAAGTATTGCACTCCTAGAATTAATGTGTAATTTTTTTTATATCAAATACATTTAAATATATATTTATATATTAGCTGTACACTTTACGAATATAATAGTTTTTTGTGCAGCTGTCACTCCTCGGCTCTTGGTATTTCAGGCATTTATCAAACCTGGCAACTCCGGGCTTCCTTGCAGCTGTCAATCAAAGTATAGTGGCTCCGCCCCAAAGTGTCAGAAACTTTTCGAGCGCGCGTAGACAAACTCCGCGAGCATATGGATTTTTTGTCAAAGCACTTAAGATATTCATTGCTATCGGGATGTTAAGAGCATTCCATGGAATATAACAAAAAGTGTATCTCAAGCCGGTTTCTCAAACGTACCTACCCCACCTTTAAATGCAGGCATTAAGTTACATGTTCCGTTCTACAGCCACGATAAGGCTGTTGCTCAAGTGTGATGATAATAAAATGAAAAGAGGCATTGGTAATAATATTAAAAACAACAATGTTTGGGTCGTTCATCGGATAGGCGGTTAGCTGCAATAAATAACTCCAGTTCAACAAACCATATTACAATATCTAAGGGAGCGTTATTTCTGGACCAAGTTGAAATGTGACGTTCATATTTTAAAGATACACACATTTTATTGTGAGGTTGATTTAATATACACTAACTCTCTTCGACAATACGTTGACGTTAGCTAGTCTATTTTATGCTATAGTAGAGCATAGCGAATTGAAATGAACCTTAACAATGCATACAGTAACCTAACTAGCAAACTAACTATCTAATGTACAAGGATGACCTTATTTGACCAACCTCGCACAGAAGCCTTTTGGTATACAGTAGCATCCCACTTAATGTGTTACACTTCTCTATTACGTTTAACTTGGATGCTACGCATAGTATCGTTAGCACAGATGGAGCTACCGATTGCTCAAATGCTAACCCAACTCTAAACATTCATTAACGTTAGCTTAATAAAAACACCAGTGCGTAACTGTCACAGTTCTGTCTAGGTTTGGGTGTTTTCACTGTTCTCTGTCATGTTTTCCTCCTGTCGTTAGTGTCCCTGTGTGTTCTCCTCCCTCCTCACCTGTGTCTCGTTAGCTAATTGTGTTCACCTGTGGCTCTTGTGTTTTTCTCCTCCCTCCTCACCTGTGTCTCGTTAGCCGATTGTGTTCACCTGTGTCTTGTAATTATCCCTCCCTGTATTTAGTCTTGTCTCGTGCTGTGTTCAGTGTCGGTGCTTCTTTTGTTGGTGACGGACTTCACCGGTGAGTGTTCTGTGTTTGTCTGTATTCGTTCCATTTTAGCCTTGAAATAAAGGTTTATCAAAGTTATCTGCGCTTGGGTCCTGCTTCCTTCACTCAACCGTGACAGAAAGCACCGACCAGAGATGGACCCAGCAGATGACCCATTTGAGGTGGAATTACAGCATTTTTCATTTGCTTTGGCTTGCTGCTATGATTGGTGGAGGGGAGCGTCCAGTGTTCGGCAGAAGGAGGCCGCTCTGGTAGAGGCGCACCGGTTGGCTATGGAGAAACCGGACTTGGTGAAGTTCTTACCTGACTGGATGTTGAACTTCATCTGGGCGTGTGATTTCCAGCCTGCGGACTATAAACGTCTCGGTGTGTTCCGTCTGGAGTCAACCAGTGCTTCCGCCCCAGTTCCTGCTCCTGTCCAAGAGGCGTTTTCTGGAACTCGGCTGGCTTTTGGAGGTCCACGGAGCCTTCAGGCGGCTTCTAGGAGAAGGAGTCGCAAGTCCAGGCTAGCAATCCGAGCCCCAAGAGTCATGGTTCCGGCTACAGAACCGGCCCACACAGCCATAGTTCCGGCCCCAGTACAGGCCCCAGCAGCCATGGTTCCAGCCCCAGTTCTGGCCCCAGCAGCCATGGTTCCAGCCTTAGCTCTGGCCCCAGCTGTCCTAGTCCCTTCTCTAGTCCCTTCTCCAGTCCCACCTCTAGTCACTTCTCAAGTCCCTCCTCGAGTCACTTCTCTAGTCCCTTCCCTCATCCCATCTCAAGTTCCCTCTCGAGTCACCTCTCAAGTTTCCCCTCAGGTCTCCTCTCGAGTTCCCTCTCAAGTCCCCTCTCAGGTCCCCTCTCAAGTCCCCTCTCAGGTCCCCTCTCGAGTTACCTCTCGAGTTCCTTCTCGAGTCCACTCTCCAGTTTCCTCTCAAGTTCCCTCTCAAGCCCTCTCTCGAGTCCCCACTCAAGCCCCTACTCATGTCCAGTTGGAGGTCCCGCAGACTAGTCTTCTGCCGGGGGTCCTGCCAACCCCATGTCCTGTACCGTTGGAGGTTCCGCTGGGGGTCCTGCCAACCTCATGTCCTGTCCAGTTGGAGGTCCCGCAGACTAGTCTTCTGCCGGGGGTCCTGCCAACCCCATGTCCCGTCCAGTTGGAGGTCCCGCAGACTAGCCCTCTGCCGGGGGTCCTGCCAACCCCATGTCTTGTCCAGTTGGAGGTCCCGCAGACTAGCCCTCTGCCGGGGGTCCTGCCAACCCTATGTCCTGTTCCGTTGGAGGCCCCGCCGACTACTCTCCTGCCGGGGGTCCTGCCAACCCTATGTCCTGTCCCGTTGGAGGCCCCGCCGACTACTCTCCTGCCGGGGGTCCTGCCAACCCCATGTCCTGTCCCGTTGGAGGCCCCGCCGACTACTCTCCTGCCGGGGTTCCTGCCAACCCCATGTCCTGTCCCGTTGGAGGTCCCGCCGACTACTCTCCTGCCGGGGGTCCTGCCAACCCTATGTCCTGTTCCGTTGGAGGTCCCGCCGTCTACTCACCTGCCGGGGGTACTGCCAACCCTGTGTCCTGTGCCGTTGGAGGTCCCGCCGTCTACTCTCCTGCCGGGGGGTACTGCCAACCTTTTGTCCTGTCTCGTCGGAGGTCCCGCCAACCGCTCTCCTGCTGGGGGTCCTGCCAACTCCTGGTCCTCTTCCGTGGGGGATCCTGCCGAAGCCTGTCCCGCCGGCTCCGGTTCCTGTCCGGCCGACACCGGGTCCTGCCCGGCCTCCGGAGCTGTCTGGTCTTCGCCCTCGATCCCGACCCTCTGTGAGCCGCGGTCTTCGTCCGCGGGCCCGGCCTCCTGACTCTTCCTGCCGCTGCCCTCGTCCTCGGGCCCGGCCCCCTGACTTTTCCTGCCGTGGTCTTCGCCCTCGATCCCGACCCTCTGTGAGCCGCGGTCTTCGTCCGCGGGCCCGGCCCCCTGACTCTTCCTGCCGCTGCCCTCGTCCTCGAGCCCGGCCCCCTGACTCTTCCTGCCGCTGCCCTCGTCCTCGAGCCCGGCCCCCTGACTCTTCCTGCCGCTGCCCTCGTCCTCGAGCCCGGCCCCCTGACTCTTCCTGCCGCTGCCTTCGCCCTCATGCTCGGCCCCCTGAGTTCGCCCGCTGTGGCCTACGCCCCACCATGGACTCTGCCTTGCCCCCGGGCCGTCCGCCCGAGACCCCCACCATGGACTCTGCCTTGCCCCCAGGCCGTCCGCCCGAGTCCCCCTTCTCGGCTTCTGCCGTGCCCCCGGGCCGTCCGCCCGAGATCCCTTCCTGGTCCCCTACTGGGCTCCTGGGCGGTCAGCTTAGTCCCGTCCTCCGGACCCCCTCCACCCACCCTGGTGGCCTAGGGATACGTCCCTCCTCCGGACCCCCTCCACCCACCCTGCTGGATTTTTTTTGGATTTTTGTGTTGGGGTTTAGGGACGTCTGGAATCCGTCCCTTGAGGGGGGGGTTCTGTCACAGTTCTGTCTAGGTTTGGGTGTTTTCACTGTTCTCTGTCATGTTTTCCTCCTGTCGTTAGTGTCCCTGTGTGTTCTCCTCCCTCCTCACCTGTGTCTCGTTAGCTAATTGTGTTCACCTGTGGCTCTTGTGTTTTTCTCCTCCCTCCTCACCTGTGTCTCGTTAGCCGATTGTGTTCACCTGTGTCTTGTAATTATCCCTCCCTGTATTTAGTCTTGTCTCGTGCTGTGTTCAGTGTCGGTGCTTCTTTTGTTGGTGACGGACTTCACCGGTGAGTGTTCTGTGTTTGTCTGTATTCGTTCCATTTTAGCCTTGAAATAAAGGTTTATCAAAGTTATCTGCGCTTGGGTCCTGCTTCCTTCACTCAACCGTGACAGTAACAGTGCGTAACATGTTACGCACAAAGTACGCAGGGTTGACTTACCGAAGAAACTGCATTCATGGACGATCTGTTTTAACCTCAGATAAATCCTATATTTGCATGACGAATAGTCCACCAGGAACCAACACAACAAACATGGCCGAGTTCAAGTAGTGTTCTCTAGTGATGGCAGTTTGACACTGAAGCTTCGAACGGAGCTTCAACCCTGGACTTCCTATTCCATAGAAGCAGTGCTTCGAAGCTTGCTTCAAATCATGTGACATATGACGTCCGAAGCAGCAACTGCTTCAAATCACGTGACATGTGACGTCCGAACCAGCAACTGCTTAATTTCCTGAATGAATCACTTGACTGCTTCGCGGTCCATTCACGCGATTCAATGCACTGCCTCGTCTCGATTCTGACAGGTGACAGGTTGAAACAGTTTCGAATTTGAGCGCTTCAACACTTTATGACCGCTCTAAACAATGCGCAATGTGTGGGTTGTTGTCGTAGTTTGCGTTGTTGCTGTTGAGTTGTTGTTGGTATTGCATTTGAATTGTAGTATCATTATAGAGCAAGCCAGGAAGAAAGATAGGTCGTTCTGGCTCGGGAAACACTTTGAAATGTGGAGAAGTTGTGAACAAAAAGACAATTATCAGTAATATAAAAACAGTTCAATAGATTAAGGAATAGATAGCCCAGTGGGTAGAGCCGGCGGCCAGAATGCGGTGATGTCCTCCGCGCAGCTGGTTCAAAGCCTGGAATGGATGTATTTTAATTATTGCTTTTCAACTTTAATGACTGATAAAAGTCCCTCTCCTCTCAAAAAAATGTCCAGCACTCTCTAGTCTCCTCTCAATAACCCAATGCACACAATTATCAATCTTTAATTGCAAATAGAACATGATATCTGGGAGTAATCCTAGATAACAACCTGTCTTTCACTGCAAACATTGCTGCTACAACCCGTTGCTGCAGATATACGCTGTACAACATCAGGAAGATTCGTGCCCCAGCTGACCCAGAAAGCCACCCAGGTTCTGGTCCAGGCTCTCGTAACCTCACGCCTAGACTACTGCAACTCCCTCCTGGCTGGTCTACCTGCATGTGCCATCCGACCTCTGCAGCTCATCCAGAATGCAGCGGCTCGTCTGGTCTTCAACCTTCCAAAATGTTCCCACACCACTCCGCTCCTCCGCTCCCTTCACTGGCTCCCGGTAACTGCTAGAATCCACTTCAAGACACTGGTACTTGCATACCATGCTGCGAATGGATCTGGCCCTTCCTACATCCAGGACATGGTTAAACTGTACACCCCAGCGCGTGCACTCCGCTCTACATCAGCCAAACGACTCGCTGCACCCTCGCTGCAAGGGGGACCCAAGTTCCCATCGGCAAAAACACGTGGGTTTGCTATCCTGGCTCCAAAATGGTGGAATGAGCTCCCCATTGACATCAGGACAGCAGAAAGCCTGCACATCTTCCGGTGCAGACTGAAAACTCATCTCTTTCGACTCCACTTCGAGCAATAGAATTACTAACAGAGCACTTATATACTAATAAAGGACTGGCTTATCTATAGCCAGTTGAGTAGCACTTGAAATGTTTGGCTCTATGAAACCTGATGTACTTATATGATTCTGTTTTCTTCAAGGTTGTGTCTTCCTGGTCGTATGTACTTTGTAAGTCGCTTTGGATAAAAGCGTCAGCTAAATGCAATGTAATATTCAGTCTTAGTGTGTGTGTGCATTGAATATTTTTCAAGGCAAAGATACGTTAAACCCACTGCAGCCTTGCACTTCGCCAGGAGAGGTCGCTGTAACTGAAGCTTCGAGAAATGAACCTATTTCCGACACAATTGTCCAAGTGGTTCGACGCTTCATTCAAAGCTTCATTTTGCCATCACTAGTGTTCTCCTCATGAGCTGAGCCCCTGTAGCATCACAGAGCCAATAGGCGCATTCACACCGCAGTACTTTTCCCACAAAGGTTCATGCGAACTTAGTTCATGCGAACTCTTTAGTTCGCATGAACTAAGTACAGATCGCGTTCACACCGGAAAAAGTCCCTGGGGGTGGATTAGGCAAATGAAGCCGCTGACGTCACTTCTTCTTCTTCTGCTTTGGGTTTACTGGCAGGCTACAAACAACTTCACGGCGTATACTGCAGCCCGGAGTCCCCGGCCGGAAGTCCCCGGAGTTGGGGACTGGCTTCAGTAGAAGCTGCTGGGACTCCCAGCAGCTTCTACTGAAGCCTTCCGAGTAAATCGCCAGAACGCCTCCTCATCTCCACCGCTCCCATGTTTTATTTTGTGTTGCCATACGTTAGTCTCTCTGCGTTTCTGCGCTGGGCTAATGCTAATGCTAATAATGCTAATGCGAGGATAATAAAATGGCGGCTTCACAAAACTTTTTGGAAGTTTTACGGGGCGTGGTTTGCAATCCGCCCAGCCAATCAGAAATATAGCTCTTTTCTCACAAAAGAGCCGCTCGAAAGTCCCTGCTCTCTAGCAGGGACTTTCGAGGGGGTAAAAAGGTTCACATTAACTAATTTTAGTACCGGCTCTTTTTGGTGTGAACGCGATAAAAGAGTTCTCATGAACTAAGTTTGCATGAACCTTTGTGGGAAAAGTACCGCAGTGTGAATGCGCCTAATGGAGCTAACGGAGCAAGCAGTGAGACAGAGGAGCTAGGAGCAGCAGTCCCGTTGTCATGAAGGGGGAATCTAACTATATACAGAATATGTTTTTGTGGATCCAGGCTAGAAACATGTTCTTTTTCTGATGTTAAGTTGGACATTTTAACATAGGGTCTACGGGAATTGCTCCCATCTGCATCCATCGCCTACAGTTTGCAGCATTGGGCTTCACCGCACTCCCGGAGTTCGCCGCTTGGCTCTGATAGGCCAGAAGTCGGTTTGATTGCATTCGGGCTCGATTGCTTATCCTGTCTGTGTAGCCCGGATGATGTTGCATCGCAATTTTGGACATCGAATTTTAAACACCACATTTTTTCCGTCGAATTTTAAACACCGAAATTGTGCATTAGAATTGTTTTCACTTCAATTTTTGGGATCTGAATTTGACTATTCGACTATTTGACGACTTGAATTGTTACATTTTTATGTCACATAGGTAAATTCGGAGCAAAAAAATTCAGATACTGTACATGATTTTCAAAGTATTTATTTTCAATGCTATAAATTTGGTGTCTGATAAAATTCAAATACTTCTGTCTCTTGTTTGCTTCCATCCCTTTCTTCACAGCACGGAGGAGGATAAAAGGAGACGGCTGAGCACAGCTAGTTCTCTTTTCTTCGCTGCAGCCTTCCAGAGACAACTCCGGCTTTTGTCTTTTCAACTATCTCCTGCTTGTTCTATTACCACGTTACTTAATTAAAGTACCCATTTGAACCTTTTCAGAGACTCCATTAGTCTCGTTATTTTTAAGTTTCTTTCCTGGGAGCAGTAGCGGCGCCAGAGAATTCCTCTAGGGGGTGCTGTGGGGTAGCTTGACGTTTCATAGAGGGTGCTCAAACATTAAGCGTTTCCCATTAATGCACCAGCGCTACAGTTGAATTTTCTACTGCAACACTCCCCACACGCACACACAGTGCACCCGCGACTGTAACAATGAAGGCTCGATAATCAGCTCACGACATATAGGTGTAAGCAGGGGTAAAGTGCTATTTTTACAAGTGGCGGTTGGACCTCACCTCCTCTGGGGTCCTCACCTCCTCTAGTGGGGTCCGGGGGCATGTTTCCCCCGGGAAGATTTTTTAAAATATTGAAGTTAAAAGCATCAATCTGGTGCACTTTGAGAGCAACATTAAGAGATCTATGGATCTCTCAACATCCATATGACACAGAACTGTAAACAGATTTTCTATTTCTTTATAGATATTTTACAAATCACAGACCCTTTTAAAACAAACCGTTTGAGACCCACTGAGATAACTAGACTAAAGTTAACTATCTAAACACTGAGAACCCTTTACTTCACCTGAGCTGAGGTTATCTGAGACTCTCCGTCTGACAGGAGAGAGTTCTCCCTCCACCTTGTTGTTGAAAAAGCTCCTTATATCCGTTAGCTTGGCTAGCTAGCACCAGATGCTAACCACAACGATCTCCGGTAGATACCGGTGCGCGAGGCTCTCTCTCTCTCTCGCTCGTGCACGCACGCACACAAAATGGCTCGTGCCACACACACACACACACACACACACACACACACACACACACACACACACACACACAGAGCAGAGCTTGAATGAAACACAGAGACCAGAGAAGCTACTCATGACGCTGGGCTATTATGTGCAGAATCCCTCTCGCTTTCAGGTGGTTTTGATTGAGTGCCCACACGTGGACGTTTAAGGACTAAAAAACGATCCATCTTTCACTTTACTGTTAGCAAATAATTTGGTGCTCTAGCGAACAGGAAGTCACTCAAGTGTCAAAGTAATTTAGCCTATGGGTAGGTCAAAAATCGTATGGGTGCTGGCCATTGGCCTAATCATATCACCTGTGTTGGCTTTAAGTTTTTGGTCAAAAATGTGTTTGTTTCACATCTGCATTGATGTAATCAATAATGTTTCTAATTTAATAAAAATAATAATAATAATAATAATTAAAAAAAACAAAAAAAAACAACATATTTCTTGGGGGTGCTTAGGGGGTGCTTTGGCAATCCTGGGGGGTGCTTCAGCACCTCCTAGCTCCCCCCTGGCGCCGCCCCTGCCTGGGAGTGAGAGGAGCATCACAGTTTTCTTTCAACTTTTTCAAGTTGCAGTGGAACGTGTCGAGCTTCAAGTTCCTTGGCATTCACATCTCCGAGACCTCACTTGGTCTCTAAACTCCTCCATCCTGGTCAAAAAGGCGCGGCAGCGTCTCTACTTTCAACGGGCCTCAAGAAAGCCCACCTTGGTCCCAGAATCCTGGTGGACTTCTACCGTTGTACCATCGAGAGCATTCTCACTAACTGCATCATAGTGTGGTATGGCATCTGCTCCGCCTCTGAGCAGAACTCACTCCAACGCAGAGTCCTGCACGGGTCTGATTTTCAAGATCCGCTCCCGCCCCCGCGACGTGCAATACCGAACCCGCCCGCTACCCGCACATATTGCCAATTAGTTCCGCCACCCGACCCGACCCGTCGGCAAAAGATCCGCAACCCGACCCGAACCTGCATAGCCTATAGGCCTATATGAGCAGTGAAAACGTACAATTATTAACACACGCAGTTGCATATTTGTCTTAAAACGCGTGGGATGTTGGTTCTTTTCTCCATCTAAGAACCAAAAGCCTCCCAGACGTTGGATTTCGCTCTTGAGGAAGTGTTATTGAAAATGCTGTATTCTCCGCTAGAGAGCTAGAGAGCACAGCAGCAGATTGATGCGCAGAGGTTGTGATTATGTCCCGCGGGGGAGAGGTCTGAGGATTTAAAAATTAAACTAAATTATTATTATTTTTAATATAGTTATTATGCAACACCCGGGACCCGACCCGCATCATCTTTGTTTTACTCAGAACCGAACCCGGAAAAAAGCGTTTCAAAAAATACCACCCGCGAATCACTTTTGTTGCGGTCTTTCCGATGCAGGACTCTGCCCCAACGGGTAGTAAAAACTGCCCAACGGATCACCGGCACCCAGTAACCCACAATTAAGAACATTTTCCCCAAACGCTGTCTGGGCAAATCCAGGAACATCATCAAGGATGCCTCCCACCCCAACAACAGACTGTTCACCCTCCTTCCATCCGGTAGGCATTACAGATTCCTCCGTTCCCGTACCTCGAGGCACAGGAAGAGCTTCTTCCCCGAGGCTGTGACTCTGCTGAACTCCTCTCCATTACTCACTAGCATCCTTGCACTCACCTGCACTGATTAAACGTACTTAATGGACATGTTATTTGCACAATTGTGTTACTGTACATCTAAGCATTTTTTATTTCTTCTTATAATATCACTGTTTGTACATACAATCTCCCCTTCACTCTGTTAATACTCCGTTAATATTCTGTCAATACTTACATCTGTATATTGTAGATTTTATCCTCATTCAATGCTCCCTGTATTGTCAGTATTTATAATATGCAACATCTTGCATTTCTGGTTGGATACTAACTGCATTTCATTGGTTTGTACCTGTACGTTGCACAATGACAATAAAGTTTAATCTAATCTAATCTTTAGATGCGAAATGCTTCATTTAGCATACAAAATACTGTCGACATGCCTACGGAGCAATTTTGGGTACAATTCCTTGTCTGAGTATACTTCAACATGTTGTCTAGGCTGGCGATCAAACCACTCACCCTCTGATTAATAGGCTTTGCAATTGCATATTAGATTATCTATCAGTAAACCAGGATAAATAAATAAAAATGTGTCTGTATAATGCAGCAAAGTTGAACAGCACCACAAACGCCATTTTCAGATAATCTTCAATCTCTCCAAATCATTGTGACCTTCATGAAGGTGTTGTCAGGACTGTATCAGAATGCACTGGATTTAGTGAGCTCTGCTCAATAAACTGGCCACTGAGTGTTTATATTAATGACCATTTCTCCATTCGACCTCCAGGAGCCTCACCAGAAACCCCAGGGATTTCATGTGCTGAATCTAAAATAAATGTGTTGTTGTGACCTTTGACTTCAATTTAGATCCTGACTTTAGCTATAACTTCAGCAGTACGGTTGTCATTTATCTGTTGTGTCACAAAGTGAATCCACCCCACATCATTAATTACGTTTATTTTATTACATAACATTTTAACCCTTGACCAAAGGTGGCAGTACCCTTCAGGACACAATAGGGGACGTTCTCTGTAATAAGTGAGTAACACTTAAAAGAAGACTGTTCAAAATTGAAGCATCAGCACCGGGATATCCTGCCTTTATGTACCTGTATGGGTCAAGAAAAAAAACAATGGATGCCACATTTCCCACAATGCAACACAAAAGCCTCTTATGTTTAGGTGACGCTCAGTAAAAGCCATATATTTTAATCTCCACGCCTTCAGTTTGTAACACAGTATGACTGCATTCACACCAAATCAGATGTTGGGGGGGGGGGGGGGGGTATGGACGGTCACCAGGTTGTTCTTCCCCCAGGCGTCTTCTGGTCTGAGTGACGGTTCGGAGGTTTGATGATGCTGCATCCTGCTAAGGTTGTTTCTGTTTGGACTTTTGGGGCTTCGGCACTTTCCTTTCTCAAAACACCCTGCAGTCTAGCTTTCAGCAAACTATAACCCAAATGCATATTTACCTGTACTTCACCACATTTCACAAATCAGCCTGGCATGTGTTTCCTTTTCATCAGATTTATTCAGCTTTAATATAAATACATCAATAATATTGACTCTATATATATATAGATAGATAGAGAGAGAGAGAGAGAGAGAGAGAGAGAGAGAGAGAGAGAGAGAGAGAGAGAGATGAGGAGAGAGAGAGAGAGAGAGAGGAGAGAGAGAGAGAGAGAGAGAGAGAGAGAGAGAGAGACACACATGTTCACATGTTAACAGAAGACCCCCCCCCCCCCCTTCCATCATGGAGCAGCAGGCTCCTCTCTTGGCATTCACCGCGTGCCTTAATTGACTGATTTTAAATCAAGGTCCACTGTGAACACTGAGAGAGGACGCCCAGCGAGACACAGGGACAACAACCTTGAGGTGTAAAGTGCTGGGGTTAAACCTACCAGAACACACATGGTTTGTTCCTGCACACTGTGCATATGGCTCTGAAGACTTTCAACTTTGAATTGAATAGTGTAAAACTGTACATTTCCAATAATTGTAGGCAACAGAAGTTTTTATTTTATTTCAAGTACGCTGCAGCTATGTCTTTTTCTAATGATGTAGTTCTGTCACTGCTGCCTCAGTATAAAATTGCCAACACATTTTTTATGATTTCAAAACAGAATTCCTTTCTGACTCTCTTTAAAGGTCACAAGATACCTGCTGATCATCACTCTGCCGTTTACCGTTTGCACTGATAGACAGTATTCAAAAGGCACAGATCATATTTAATCTCTCTTTTTCATGTCAAGGACACATCCAGCAGGCAGCCATTACAGAGCGGAGCAGGCTGCAGGATCTAAAGGAGGCTAAGACGGGATTTGATAGAGCCTTATCAGAGTGTGAGCAGATGGAAGCCTGAGCATCTCAATCATGTTATCCTGCAGGAAGATGACTTTAAAACAGCCAGTGTGCAAAAAGGGCTCAAAGACACAGAAGGAATCCCTTCATCGTGTCTCGTGCCCAATGGTGACATATTCTGTAATAAAAATGCAACTAAAATTGCACTAGTTACAATGGTGATATAAAATGTTATATAAATGTTAAGGTTTGATTAAACAGTCAAATAATATAGTGAGTGGTAGATTAAAATTAAAATAAACCTTCAGGCACTGCAATCCTGTAAACACACCATACTGCTACAGACACATGGAATATAGTACTGACTATCAAATATGTATCATAAAATAACCAGAAGGGCATAATAAACTCAATAGTAATACGCCAGCAAACAAAATGTCCCATTAGGAATGTTCTATAGGAGATGTGTCTCCTGTCACCCCGACATTATTCGGAGCACAAGATGACAGAAGGCCGTGCAGCATTAGCCTCAACAACCATTTGCTGTCCAACAATAAGAACACAATATATGCACTTGAAAGAGAAAGCGGCTAGGAAATAATTATCCATATTTCCAGCAGGAATTGCCATCTGATGAAACCTGCAGCAGCCTGTTCTACTCACAGAGGCTGCCCTTTATCAACGGATATGGTTAGAATAAGCAGAATGGATCCTAAAGATGAAGCTCTGCATAGAGTCACCAGCTGCTGCTCTCCTTGTCGCATTCTCTCCTCCAGGACCCTCCCGCAGCTCACACCCTCCTCCTCTCGGCCGATACTTCCATCCCTCCCGCAGCTCACACCCTCCTCCTCTCGGCCGATCCTTCCATCCCTCCCGCAGCTCACACCCTCCTCCTCTCGGCCGATCCTTCCATCCCTCCCGCCAGCTCACACCCTCCTCCTCTCGGCCGATCCTTCCATCCCCTCCCGCAGCTCACACCCTCCTCCTCTCGGCCCGATCCTTCCATCCCTCCCGCAGCTCACACCCTCCTCCTCTCGGCCGATCCTTCCATCCCTCCCGCAGCTCACACCCTCCTCCTCTCGGCCGATCCTTCCATCCCTCCCGCAGCTCACACCCTCCTCCTCTCGGCCGATCCTTCCATCCCTCCCGCAGCTCACACCCTCCTCCTCTCGGCCGATCCTTCCATCCCTCCCGCAGCTCACACCCTCCTCCTCTCGGCCGATCCTTCCATCCCTCCCGCAGCTCACACCCTCCTCCTCTCAGCCGATCCTTCCATCCATCGTGAGCCTAAGATTAAAAAGAAAGTGTCGATGCGCAGTCTCTCTCAGTGTGATGGGAGTGATCTGTTACATGTCTTCCTGTTGGAGGCAGATTGTAAATGGAGTCAGTGTTGGATCCATCCTCGCGCAAAGTGCGTACGGTGGATTACGCGCAGGAGAAGGCTTCAGAGGTTCGGGCGGGATGACGTCACCATGCAGAGAGATGCACTCACTCTCTTACCTACCAAGTGTCGTCCCCCCCCCCTTTGCCCTTGAGACGGGATGAGGCTGCTCTTTTTCCATTTTTTCCGCTTTAAAATCAAAGTGCCAAACAGAACACAGTGTTGACGAGAAAATGTAAAGAGAGAGAGAGATAGAGAGAGAGAGAGAGAGAGAGAGAGAGAGAGAGAGAGAGAGAGAGAGAGAGAGAGAGAGAGAGAGAGAGAGAGAGAGAGAGAGAGAGAGAGAGAGAGACATGATGATATGGCTCTCTTAAGCTCTTAAAGAGATATACAAAAATACGCCGTTTTAAAATGAGATAAACCCACACATTAAATAATAACTTCAAGGAAAAGACAGAGGATAACCAACGAAAACAAGAGTTTAGAAAACAATCAACAAGAAAACAAAGAACAATAAGCGACAAGCTTACAAGCTAGGTCAAGCGGACAAGCCAACACAGTTAACCAGGCAGCCAACAACTACGAAAAATGTAAATAACAACTACCGAGTATTCATCAAAAGACAGAAGATTGAAAATACTATTTGCCTCTTATCTGATGGAAGAGGGACATTTATACTAACTGATACAAAGGAATTGTGTCAAATCTGCTATCTGCTAACTAGCATGCTAAGCAACAACAAAGAAGAGCACCATGGCTGATGTAACCATAGATATATATATATATATATATAAACACTAGATGCTGCTGGCCAATGGAGACCGACGTTGCCACATGGCGGCCATCTTGCCACAGGCAGCTCGCTCATTCATAACATTACAACCCAGTCTCACGGCATTTCGTGTGCACCAACACGATTTTCCCCTTTTCTTCGTGTTGCACAGCACGATTTTAAAAGCAATGTATTTTTACTGGTAATGTGTTTCGTGCCTGCAGCACGTCTTTTTCTCCGGTCGGGTCTTGGAAGACCGGAAGCTGTGTGGTTCATAAAAACATGTTCTTACTCAATATCAAGCTACAATTATTGTTTTTATTTTAAATCGTATAATTTCGGACTTTTGTTGCCGTCTGTGAGGAAAATAAATGGGGCTCAGAGCCTCAGAATACTGAAATCTCTATTTTTTAAATCTTTTTTTCCTTCTAATTTGTTATTCTTTTCAAAATAACACACTTTGATTTACTCAACAATAACACACAATTATCCTTGTTTTTATTTATTGGTTTAATTCCATAATCTCGGGATTTTTTGGCGTCCGTCAGGAACTGAATTTCAAAATAAAAATAACCAGAAACAGACATAGGCATTTCGAGTGATTACCCAAGATCCTCAGCTATGGTTTAAGCTGATTGGATGTTTTAGCCGCAATGCATGCTGGGATTTGGGGTTTATATGATATGAAATCCGGAAAACATTTTAAAATAATAAAATAATACTTTATTCCAAGTGCTCTTGCTTTTCTCTTTGAAAGTCATCACATAACGGCATTGTAATACACGGTTCGGCTGCATTACATATTACAGATCTGCCGTGGTTCTTTATTTATAGAGCCCTGATGAGAAGACCTTTGGACAAACTGGAAGAAATGCCGCCGAAACTGAATACTTGACGTGGATCATAAATATATCAGCAATTAAACAACATCTTCAATTTCTCTTCACACAATACGTCTCCTTGCAGTGTCAATACTAATTCGGCTGACTTTTATATTTGATCTAATTCATAGATGGGTTATATTTACACCATAAAGGTGCACAGCTGATATAAAAGGACTTGAATATAAGAATGTAAATACTGAGTTGAAAAAATAGTCAGGGGTTTTGGGTGATGGGAGACACATCTATGGAATGAGAATTTCAATAGCTTACCATTAAATGACGGATATACCTTTCTGTCTGTGATGTTTTACAAATCAGATATTAAAGGTGGGGTAGGTAAGTTTGAGAAACCGGGTCGAGATACACTTGTTGTTATATTCCATGGAATGCTCTTAACATCCCGATAGCAATGAGTATCTTAAGTGCTTTGACAAAAAATCTATTAAATCAACAAATTCTAGCGCACTCGAGCTGGTTTCTCCAAAATTACCTACCCCACCTTTAATGTGTAGAACTAAAACATGTGAAATAATATAGCAATATGCTGTACAATTATGTGAAAACATGAATAAAACTAAATATCTTCAGATGCTATACATACATAAGTGTCCTACACTAATAATACAAATTAATTATGGCATTGTCTGCTGTGTGCACCGCCTAGTGGTTAAAGCACGTTATTGCATTTTTTTTAAAATACGTTATATTTGATGAAAAAAATATTAAGAGTGCATACAAAATAGGGGGAAAGTCGAAGGTCAATGATAGAAATATAGAATATAAAAAATCAAGAAGATACTAATATATTGCTTTCCTGCAATGTTAACTATGTTGAAGCACTTATTTTAACTGATATTATACATGAATTATACTCTTATGTAGATAGAATAAGAAATGTGCAGAATGACAGTTTAATGGTGGAGGTACACACATATTGATAGATGTCTTGTAATGCACTGTTGAGGAACCTGTGACCCAAGATTTTCATTCATTGCATAACTACACCGTAGTTGTGTATATGATATGTCAATAAACCTTGAAATCTTGAAAGGGATGTGCAAAATAGCCATTATACAGTCTTTAATTAACTATTAGTAGAGAATAACGATTAATGCTTATACTTTATAGAGATCTGCAGATAAATGTTTAGTCTTCTCAAGCACCAACCATCAAATATCTCTCCTGATTGTTGGCACTTGACAATCACCTTCCCTGAATTGTACTCAGGTGTAACTAAAGTCTGCTTTAAGGGTTGTTTATATTTCACATCATTAATCAGAATCTGCAAAGTAACTCAAATAAGTGTAGTGGAGTAAAAATACCAGGTTAACCTCTGAATTGTAGTGGAGTAGAATTACAAAGTAGTATGCTGCTGTAACAAAAACATTTCCCAACTTGGGATCAATAAAGTATATCTAATTTTATCTTAAGATGATCGATGGCTACTGCCATATTTACAAAATGTGCCTCTGAACCTTGACAAGTGCATGTTTCAGGCTTATCAATGAACAGCAGGCGGGGTCACAGACATAAGACCAGCTGTTAAATAAAGCTCTTCTGACCTTAGGTGTCATGTGGGTATATATTAATTCACCCATTTATTAATTATATGTTTTAAATGTAATAACACCACTGTGTTTCGTATCCCCTAAACCTCCAGGGTGTACACAGTTTAATACTGGCAACTTCTAATTGTGGGAAATACGAAAACGTCTTATAAAGAGACGGGGCTGGACCCATCCAAGTCCAGTTTTGGAAAGTCTCCCGTGGTTCCATTCCATTTCAAAGAGCTGTTGACGCTCAGCATAACCTTGTCGCACTGCCACTCCAACATCCAATCACAGGGCTTGATGACTAATCACAGGGTTTGTAAAGCAAGGCGGATGTTGTAGTCCCAAACGATAGCTGGGGATTCTGGGTAGTGTAGTGGAGGCACCGGCACGGAGGAGGAGGATGCTGGTGGGTGTGGTACAGGGTGTGGCAACGCAGGTGGTGATGGTAGGGGCACAAGGAGCTGTGCCTCGGAGGACAGCGTTGGTGGCAGCCGCCTTGATGAGTCAAGGCTTGGGCTCGCTAACTCAGCCCCGGGGTTTGCCGAGGCTAGCTTGTGACATTAAGGCGTGCTGCTGCAACGGCAGGTGCAGGGTCGCCAGCAGCACCATCTTCTTTCATCGCTATTTCGTTTTAATAAATCCTTAGACCTTTTAAGACAATTTCTGACGACCATTTTGTAATTCAAACAGAAATGGTAGTCTACAGAATGCACAATAAACAAATCCAGAATAGGCGGCAGAGTGTGACGCTGTGATTGGTCTAAATGTGGACGAATCACAAATCACAACAGACACATGCATTTATTTGAGGTAGCCTGCGATTTTTTGTTTTAGTTACTATCTGACATCACATACATCGTAGCATAAAAGTTCACAGTTTATTTATAATTAATTAATTAATAAATATTTTTTCATTTTTATAAATAATACAAATCGTGTTTATTGGGGGAGGGCAGGAATGTCAAATGTGAGGGCCTGGCCCTCCCACGGCGCCGGGCATGCTGTAGTGTCTAAACTCTGAAAAAACTATTTGTTTCTCTGAATCGAAGGTTAAAAACACAAAAGCATTGTACACAATTTAAACCAATCAATATTGTGTAATTAACACGGATAAACTGATGTTTTTTAGTGGATGAGTAATGCAGATATCACTGTGTAATCATTTGACAGTGAGGGGAATATATCCGGTTTTATTATGAAAACTTCGAGACCGGAAAAACAGTTTTCACCCACGCTAACTTTACATGGAAGCTGCATACACGTTCTCCTGGCGAGACCTCAAATCATCTTCGTAATATCTATCAAACTGTAGATCCTACACATCGACTGGACGTGGATTCTAAGAGTACAATATACACTTCTCGCCAGAAATCTAATCAAAAAGCATTTTAATGGCCAAACTATTCCACAATTTAGGATTCGGATTATTTGTGAATAAATGTCCCTTTGGAGCATTTGCAATCAACGGGCCGGGAGCATGTTGTTTCTTACACGACCACTAGAGCACCTCTAGTGGTCGTGTAAGAAACAACATACACTTTAAAACGTGTCTCTGGGTCTGAGTGCAGAGAGGTACACAGGGTTGGGAGAGAGTGTGACAGAGAGAGAGGTTCCAGGTTGTTGTGTTAAGAATATTCAGGAGAATATTTGTCATTGTTTCAATGATAATAAACAAACATTTGCATAAAGCATATTTGTCCACTCATATGTTGATAAGAGTACTAAAAACTGAAAAATATTCCTCTAAGGTACATTTAGAACAGATACAAAATTTGCGATTAATTTGCGATTAATCGCGATTAACTATGGACAATCATGCGGTTAATTGCGATCACATATTTGAATTGACTGACAGCCCTAATAATAACAGAACTTTTTATTCAACATTCAACATTTCATTGCAAATGAAATGTGAAATACTATTTAAATATATAAATGATATATAATAAATAAAACAAATAAATTCAATTATATAAAAAATTCATTAAATAAATCACACGCAACCAAAACAATAAATTAAATAGACTCAGGCTGGAACACAGAGCTCTCTTGTGGCCAAAACACGCAATTACATTTGTGAAAATGCAGTAGTAAATAAATAAAGTAATATTTGATTGCAAACTGTCTGGAAGGTGGGGGCTCTGCCTGGACCAGGACCTGAGCTGCCTCCTGGGACAGTATGGGTCAGTATGGGTCAGTAGGGGAAAGTAGGGGACGTATCCTCCTGATGTTGTAGAGTGTGTATCTGCAGGATCAGGTTTTAGCAGAGATGTTAGCAGTGAAGTTCAGCTGGTCGTCCAGGGTCACACCCAGGTTCCTTGCAGTCTGAGTCGGGAAACAACAGAGGTGCCAATGTTGATGGACAGGTCATGGATGGGACAGTCCTCACCTGGGACGAAGAGCCGTTCATTCATTCCTGTTCAGGTTGAGCTTCAGGTGGAGAGCAGACATCCACAGAGAGATGTCAGCCGGACAAGCAGAGATGTGGGTTTCAGACCGGGGAAAACACACAATCTGAGAGTATTGAAGCGATCATACATGCAGTGAGTCCAGGCGGGCATCTGAGGAAGATGCTATTATCGTTCAGGCAACATGAGGGCCACAATCCTGAGGGCCAAAGTCATGAGGGCCAAAGTCTGAATGCAAACAAATGAGTCCTCTCAACAATTGTATATGGTTCTAACCATTTTTTAGAACTGTATACAAAACAACAATTGAGAGGTTGAAAATTAGATTGAAAATATAATTTATTTTGGGAAAAATTATTGCCACAAAAAATCCAAATGTGTGTCAACACACCATGAAAGGGAGAGCAATATAAACATATTCTCTGTAAAAAGTATCCATGTTTGGAGGAGTATATACAGAATAAATTAGAATACTTTCCAATGATCCAAACTGTCATGACGAATGAACAGGACAGCAAATACAAGCGTTTGAAATGTGTTTCCTCTGGAGGGGGGCTGCATCTCTTCAAGGACAAGGTGAGGTCAGTCATGGTGGGGGGGATCTCTGAGGGGACCGCTGATCCTTCATAGAAAGGATCCAGCTGACCTCAGCGTAAAGATCAGTTGAAATTTAAATAAAAAATGTTCCAAGTTGTACGGTTTACCTATTCTGCATCCTGTAGGATCACTACATTCAATTATGTCCCGCCCTACTAAGACAACAGTAGGAAATATTTTATGTTTAATAACAGATAATAAAATTATGGAATTTGACGTGTTATGCATCGCTTTAATGTGCACAGTCATGACACAATTGCATAGACACACAAAAGGAAAGTGTTTTTAAACGGTTCAACTGACATTATCATTTATTAACATGAAAGATCCTCAACATACTGACAAGAAAATGAAAAAATAAACATTTTGTCGAGTCATTTTTGGGGTGCCAGATGGTCCACCCTGGTAGAAATGTGAGTATATATATATATATACTGTGCAGTTTGGAAGCGTGGACCACTAAGCTGCTTCAGCTCTGGCCAGGTCTATCCACATCATCTGTGCTAAAGCTAAAGGGCTTATCGTAGCCCATCAGGTGGTTGTAGTCATGTGGAATGGGGAACATGTCCGGGTTCACCAGCAGCCCTCTGTCACCAGCGTAGAAGGTGGTGAACATCTGGCTGACAGCCGGGATCCGGACCTGCCTCTGGTGGAACACGCTCTTCTTCTCAGTGAGGAACACGCTGTAGGTGATGGCGGTGTACGTTTCTCTGTCTGGGCTGTGGTACAGGCGGATCACGTAGCCCTTGGTGATGAAGTGGAGGACGACTGGGGTGATGAAGGTGAAAAATCCCACGACTCCACAGAATGCAGCCTGTAGGGCGAGGCTCTGGACCCCCAACCCGGTCTTCAGGAGGATCTGAGGCATGACGAGGAGGCTGGCCCCGCTGGAGCTGTAAGAGAACAGCTTCACACCTGACAGGAGATCCAGACAACACAGGTTACAGGAGAAGAGTACGCCTCCACGTATTCTATGATTGGCCTCCCTTTTCTATGACTGTCAAATATGATATTATCCAGGACAATTTATAATCTGATTGGTACTTTTTTGATTTACAAGTTTAATATTTTAGTCTGCTCTTTTAATTTGCCTTTAATCTGCACTGCTCTATTAATGTTCATTTCCCCAATAGGCGCATTCACACAGCAGTACATTTCCCACAAAGGTTCATGAGAACTCTTTAGTTCTCATGAACTAAGTACAGATCGCGTTCACACCGGAATAAGTCCCTGGGGGAGGATTAGGCAAATGAAGCCGCTGACGTCACTTCTTCTTCTTCTGCTTTGGGTTTACTGGCAGGCCGCAAACCACTTCACGGCGTATACTGTCCCCGGAGTTGGGGACTGGCTTCAGTAGAAGCTGCTGGGACTCCCAGCAGCTTCTACTGACGCCTTCTGAGTAAATCGCCAGAACGCCGACACCTCCTCATCTCCCATGTTTTCTTTTGTGTTGCCAAGTTAGTCTCTCTGCGTTTGTGCGCTGGGCTAATGCTAATGCTAATAATGCTAATGCGAGGATAATAAAATGGCGGCCTCACAAAACTTTTTGGGAGTTTTACGGGGCGTGGTTTGCAATCCGCCCAGCCAATCAGACATAGGAACCTTTTTCTCCCACGAAAGTACCTGCTCTCTAGCAGGGACGGAAAAGGGGGTGAAAAGGTTCTCATGAACTCATTTTAGTTCCGGCTCTTTTTGGTGTGAACGCGACACTTCGGAACTATATCGGAACTAAAGTGGGAAAAGTACTGCGGTGTGAACGCGGCTATTGTGGGACCACTTTAAAGGATTTCTGATTTTTCGAAATCGCAGCTAGTTCTAGTACCAAAGAAAGTGGCCTTGTCTACAAATCAATTTATACAGACTTATGAACAAATCTTAGTTTGGTACAGATCACACCCTCATCATTATTATATGATTAACAATGAAAGTGATGGAAAAATAATCCTTGTCTTGTATGAAGTAAATCACAAATTAATTGTTTTAATGTTTCAATTTGTATCTTGGAGCATAATAAAAGATTATATTTGTGTCGGTTGTATATGGGGCTCTGATTTAAAAAAAACTAATTTAAAGTTCAGTGTTGGGTTTCACATGATGAAAGACAAACATATGTAGGTGTAAGGGGATAAAGGGGATTCACCTCGAACAGCAGTGCCCAGGTTGCCGGAGTAGATGAGCTTTCCGTCCTCAGAGTGTGTCGCTGTGGAGAGACAACGGGACGACACACTGCACAACTGCACCTAAAGCAGAAAACACACCATAAACGCTGGATTTGGCAGGAAAGGCTGTCCCCTGAGTAGTGTTTGATGTTCTGTCAGGAACATTATTCTTAGACCCTCAGATGTTGGACGCATGTTTTGTAAAAACATAAGCAGAAGAAGATTTAGTAAAGAAGTGAAGCGGTCATTCTTTAGAGCTTGGATTACGTGAAGCAGCAATATAACAGTGCTGCTTCATAATGACAACGTGATATTGTTCAATTAAAATAAAGACATAGGCCTAAGTAGGGTAAATGCAGACTAGTAGTAATCTAAATACGATGACTAACTTTAACCTCTTCTTTTCATCATATGTGAGGCCGGGTCCGTACCGTGCTGTGGCGGCGGAGGAACGACCTTCCATCCGCACCCGGGCCGCCCCCCTGTCCCCGAGAGCAGGGAGGCGGCGCCCTGTGGGCCGCTGCAGAGTAGATGAGGCTGGAGGAAGGAGCCACGACACTGGGCCGAAGCCTCCGCAGGAGAGTCACAGAAAATATGCTCATTGTTTCAACCTGTTTTTAACCCTGACCGAACCATGAACACACACTGGAAGCCTCCTGTAACATCTCCGGCTTCCGCTTCCTTCTTCTTCTTTTCTGGCAGACGCAAGTTAGCGCATTGCTGCCCCCCCCCGGTGGAGTGACACAATTACTATTTCTACTTGAGATCTATATCTAACGACATAGACCTGTGGTCTTGAGATCATTAACCCTTCTCTTGAGTGACTTTGTTTTTGATCATAAATATTGTGTTTTTGATCAATCACTTTTTTAGTGATTTATTCAACAGTGATGTTTTCATTCAGAATTGACCGCCATAGGAAATGAATGGGTTTGAGTGTATTATGTTCATCCTGCAGATGGAAAACATCTCCACACACACACACACACACACACACACACACACACACACACACACACACACACACACACACACACACACACACACACACACACACACACACACACACACACACACACACACACACACACACACACACACACACACACACACACACACACACACACACACACACACACACACACACACACACACAGGCCAAAGGCCGTACTGTCGATTGATTTGACAGTGATATCTCCACTACTCATCAACTCAAAAACACCAGATTATCTTTGTTAATTAAACGACATTGATAGGTTTAAATTGTGTACAATGCTTTTGTGTTTTTCCCCTTCAATTCGGAGAAACAACTTGTTTTCTCTGAAATGTGAAGCGCCAAAGAGACTACACCCACAATCCCCAGCTATTGTTGTGACGACGCCTGTCCGCTTTGCGACAAACTTTGTGATAAGTCAACAAGCTCTGTGATTGGATGAAACATAAATTCATACAAAAAAAATCTAACCCTGTCTCCTAAAAATTACGTTCCCACAGAACTAAACTACATTCTCAATTACGTTTAGCTAGAAACGTATTTTCTCCCACGTTACGTTTGTTATGAACATATCTCAAATACGTTTATTTTCTACATATCTTTGCCATTTATTGTCTTGCTTATAATAATGAAAATAGTCATTTATAAATATCATTTTAGAGCACACATTTGAAATCGAGAATCGGGCTCGATATATGGTTAAATTAAAATCAGTAGGCGAGGCTGTAATTTCGCCAGCTGTTACTCTCATGAGCGAGGCAGAACATAATAGTTTTTAACATGCCAAAAAGCTGCTGTGTCGTTTATTGCACCTCAAACATTAAAACAAATCCAGAGTTACGTGTTTCTGTACTTCCTCTAAGAAGAAAGGACAGTAACAGAAGATCTCTGTGGCTTCAGGCTTGATCGCCGTTCAAATGACAGCGTTGGTTTCCCCAAAAGTGGGCGGGGCTGTAAAGTGACGTAGATGTTACTCTCATCTATTATTGAAAACCATTCTATTTATTCTATCGTAAATTACATGCCAGTGTTTTATCTTGTTATTACTTATATTTTTATACTTTATTTGCTATGAGTTATATCTGAAGCAAATTATGTTTCTGAAGATGTGTAGTCGATTCCACCCTTCAATGTAGCAGAAATGTGAACTCTCATTACAGGAACGATACCGGAAACAGACGTAGGAAAGATCCTCAGCTCGCTGATTGGATGTTTTAGCCATAGACATATAAAGAGTAGACGCCGCATCGACCGCTACGGCCTATTGGCGCTGACGAGCCGTGGGGCCGCCATCTTGGACCGGTCACCCGCTCCACTCAGTGTAATCTGTCTGGCAGGCGCAATGAAGTGTCAGCGCATTTAATCAATCATAACTCGCTGAATACAAAACTGATTTTCACGGGTTTTTTTTTCTGCAAACGTCATATATGTAGGCATGATACCGGACACATGATTCGGCGTATTTTAATATTCATAGCCTAGTAGGCTTAACAGCAATAGAATATTCTGGTATTTGTTTGCCTATATGTTATGTATGATAGGTATTTTGCAAAAGACACACAATATATAATATAGGCTAATATATATACACACACACACACACACACACACACACACACACACACACACACACACACACACACACATATAATATCTCTATATGATAGAGAAGCAGAAGCAGATTGTGTAGGCCTACTACTCAGCTATTTTAATAAGTTGAAAAATGAAGAAACAATAACACATTATACATAGACAGAAGTTATATATCAGTAAAAATGAATATCTATGTCAGAAAAAATGAAAATCTACATCTATATCTATATAAAAAATGTACATTTTCAAGTTAAACACAAGAACATGACACCACCCCGCCCCAAACCATATTTACACAAAGTTGCTCATGAAAGTTTAAATGAGCTAAAAGCCCTGAAAGAGGACTGTTTTGCAGAGCTTCTTTCTCGTGCTCCCTTTCTGCAGGTCAAGAGAGGTGAGTTTGGCAATGTGGTGTAGTCTTATTTTCAGAAACACAGACACAACCAATGACAACAAGTTGGAATAATGGTTGTCGATGCCAAACTGCGTCTTCTCAATGTGTTCCCCAAGTGGAAAAAGATCCTCCGTTCCAATCTCCTCCCGGACGATGTAGGAGACTGTCGACACCTTTGGAGCTTGCCTTGTTGAAGCTTGGCGAATCACCCTCTCTGCAGCTCTCAGCACCTTCACTGTGCCTTGTGATGGAATCACTAGGCCACCGTTGTTTTTCAGGGCTAGAAGGTGGTAGCTCTCATCAAATGATGAAGGTACAGCATCTCTGACCAAGCTTGCACGGCACACATCACAGGACAGCTTTCGCAGAATCCGCCGGACTACAAATCCTGCGATGTAGACCAGCACATTTTCCACCAGACCACCAAACCGAGTGGGAAGATAGCTGTGGTCACTCACAACAGCCGAAATGTTGGCGAATGGAGATGGGTGCTCTTCAGCAGTTTCAGCAGAGGACATCTCTACTGCAGATAGGGACACAGTGTGATCTTGGGCTGCCACATTGCCTGTCTCACTATGAAACACCACACCGAACCATCAGTCGGCGGAAGATGGCCTGGAACTGGCGTGCAGATGGATTATTATTCCAGCCACCTTGTATGGAAAACAGGCACACAATACATACATTACTCATAAGTCATTTTCAGAATGTATTGCAATTAAAAGAACATCAACCCTACCTGACGCTCTGATGGAATTAAATAGGAGCTCCAAGTGATCCTAGCTGAACCTGTAGGCAGGGCCGGACTGGGACAATAAGCCAGGCCGGGAATTATACACCCAGCCAGGCCACTACCAGTTTTCTTTTGTGCCATTTTCCTGGATTTATTTGTCAATATATACAGTGTTGCTGTGCACATCTAGGAACCTATCCATGTGAACATATTTTAAGTGGAGGTGGACCTCAAATCCTCTAGGGGGGTCTGGGGGCATGCTCCCCCGGTAAGATTTTTTTTTTTAAATGTTGGACTTAAATGCATCAATCTGGTGCACTTTGAGGGGGAAATAAAGAGATTACACCCATATGAAACAGAACTGTATACATTTAAATAATCATAAAATCATAAGTACATGGCCATAACCAATAACATCCCATATCCAATATGAAAAAACTTTGAAACTTGTTTAGTTATTTGTTTTTGGTTCATTTATAGTTGTGAGTGTGTCTGGGCTCCTGAACCAGCCTCACCTGTCTCCCTCCTCTGCCCTGCTCCTCTTTGAGGCAGCAGCAAAGACTAGTTTTAGCTCTCAACAAGTTTTTAAAGTTTATCTTAGCTTTTTTCACCTGGTTAACATTTTATTTTGTTATTATTCATGCATATTTTACTAATCACTCCCCTTCAAATGGAAATATGTGTTTACAGAAATGGTGACCAAACCGTTTGAGACCCACAGAGAACTTAGACTAAGTTAACTATCTAAACACTCAGAGTCCTTTACCTCACATAAGCTGTAGTTATCAGTCTCTCAGTCTGACTGGAGAGGACTCTCCTCAACCTTGTTGACAGCTCATTATATCCGTTAGCGCAGCTAGCTAGCACCAGATGGTAACAACAACAACAACACGTAACTCCATACTGGTGCTCGCTCGCGCCACACACACACACACACACACACACACACACACACACACACACACACACACACACACACACACACACACACACACACACACACACACACACACACACACACACACACACACACACACACACACACACACACACACACACACACACACACACACACACACACACACACACACACACACACACACACACACACACACACACACACACACACACACACACACACACACACACACACACACACACACACACACACACACACACACACACACACACACACACACACACACACCTTGTGAATGACACACAGAGACCAATCGAGGGCATTAGTATGATCTGTATGAAAGTGGCCATGTCGGCAGGCCACATCATGTAGACAGTCAGTCACCCTCTGTGAGGCAGAGTCAGACCCACATTTGCGCAGCGTTGCGTTCACAATACATACATTAAAAAAAGAAATTCCTCAGGCCAGCAGGCCACTTAGCAGGCCAGGCCATCGGGAAACCTCCCGGTCCTCCCGATGGCCAGTCCGGGCCTGCCTGTAGGTGAGGACATACCGCTGAACTTGGAGCAGTTCAGGAATCATCAGCATCAACGTGTCGATGTTAATGACAAATCCGATGACTGACAAGTACCTGCAAAAGAAAAACATTTTATTACTCTGATCATGGCAAAACATATACAGTATACTTATAGGACACTTAGCTAACTAGGAACAATGTAATTGCAGAACTGGGATAACTTTAGAACAGGAACACATGCAATACATACCACTTTGACACCTACATGTGCTTGATGTTGTGTACTACGTACCATTAGAAGCATCTGGGACCTCAACAACACTGAATACAAGATAATTCCAACAAACAAAACTGAACACAGAAAAACATTGAAATAAAAGAGCATCATGTTAGCAGACCAAACTAAAGGAAAACACATTGTAACAGTAGCATCATATGAACCTGATGTAGAGAACAGAGCATCTTATGAACTCGATGCATAACGGAACAGAGTATCGTTGAACTCATGTCGTGAACTTTTCATGCATGAATAACAAGCACTATTTTAATAGACCTCCTAGATCGGTGAAGTGGTGTTCCATCTTTTGTCACCAAAGTGAGCAAGTACTCCCTGGCTCTTGACAAAAATGCTTTCCTCTCTATCCAATTCAAAGCACCCAAGGGAGATTTGAATCCTTTGGCACGAGGATTGCGTCCATTCATTGTGTCAAACAGCCTGTCAATAATCTATAAAGAAATATCGGCATCGAAATCACTATCATTACAGTGTTTCATTAGGTATCAGATAGTTGTAATCAATACTCATCTATTCAAGATATAAAGAGAACAGAGTACTTATTTCTAAACGGTATTGTAGTGGCCAAAATCCCAACAAGTTTGTCTTGTAACCTTCACCTCAAAAGTTATTGTTCTTGGCCACATGTAGAGCTTGGGCCTGGGAAGCAGTATCAGACTCGCAGTACACAATCCACTGGACGTTTCGGTTGCTTTTCAACGTTTATTTCCAGCAAAACATAAAACAAAATACGAAAACAATATGTAACATAAACTTAAACAGCAGATCCTAATAATCTGTATTTGACTAAGCATAAGGTTGCGTCTGCGTGTCAATGACGGTATTGCTGCTGCCTGCTGCTCTCCCGTCACACACCGCACCTCCAACTTAAAGCCTTAGCCCCGCCCCCTTCACCTGAGCAAAGCACATCTCTCACTGAAACAGAAAAATGCATTAATAAAGGTTCCAAATAAATCAAAACAAAATAAACTTAAATGCGGCTCCTACACACCGGCCCCTAATTGTTCTCTCAGAATCAATTACTCAAATTAGCCAAAAGGGAGCCGTAAAACGACCAACAATGAATTTAGAAAAATAAAGTATATACATTACATCCCTTATTGATGTTTAAGGAAGACCTATGGTTCTTCCATCTCCAGGAGGCGGCACAGCTTAGCTATGGGCCTATCGATAATGGAGATTTTCGTCTGGAGCTTCACTGTACGGGTCAGACCTCTTGCATCAGGCTTGGTCTCCAGTACTCTGCCTAATGGCCACGACCCCCGTGGAGCAGTTGGGTCAACTACCAGGACGACATCTCCAACGCTAAAGTTTTTCCTCACTGTGTTCCATTTCTGTCTCTCTTGGAGCAGCAGAAGGTATTCCTGTGTCCATCTATGCCAGAACAGATCCGCCATGTACTGGACCTGCTTCCAGCGGCGCCTGGCATAGAGGTCAGATCTCTGAAACGTTCCCGGAGGTAGGATAGGTTGCGTTTTTAGCAGGAGGATGTGATTGGGAGTCAGTGGTTCCAGGTCGTGTGGATCGGAGGACACGGTGGAGAGAGGACGGTTATTGAGGATGGACTCTACCTCGCAGAAGATGGTTTGTAGCCCTTCATCGTCGAGGGTTTTCTGATGGAGAGTGGAGGTCAGCATCTGACGGACAAATCTTATGAGTCTTTCCCAGACTCCACCATAATGTGAGGCCGCCGGTGGATTGAAACTCCACTGGATTGAAACTCCACTGGATTCCTTCAGGGTGCAAAGCGCCTTGGATCCCTTTCCCTTCGTTCAGTGAACTCATAGCCTTTTTGAGCTCAGTTTGGGCACCCACCAGGTTTGTACCGTTGTCCGATCTGATATGCTTAACCTAACCTCTCCTGCAAACAAATCTTCTCAGAGCATGAATACACGAGTCTGTGTCTAACGTGTAAGCCACCTCCAGATGTACAGCTCTGCTACTCATGCAGGTAAACAGGGCTCCATACCGTTTAACCATACTCCTTCCTCGCTTCACTTTAAGCGGTCCAAAATAGTCCAATTCCACGTTGGTGAAAGGAGGGAGGTCAGGTAGGATTCTTTCTTGTGGCAAATCGGCCATTTTCTGCTCAACTGTCTTGCCTCTCACACGCCGACACACAACACACTTTGAGACTATTTTCCTTGCTGCTGAGTGTCCCTTTAAAACCCAGTACTTTTTACGGAGCTCTGAAAGCATGTAGTT
This sequence comes from Harpagifer antarcticus, assembly GCA_902827135.1. Lineage (NCBI taxonomy): Eukaryota > Metazoa > Chordata > Actinopteri > Perciformes > Harpagiferidae > Harpagifer > Harpagifer antarcticus. The sequence continues at coordinate 398,927 of CADEHL010001055.1, forward strand.
TCTCCCGCTGTGTCCAGAGCGTTCGTGGATGTGTCGTAGTAGGAGAACTGAAGTGTGAGCATCTTTGGGCAGAATATAAGGGTGCTTGGTCTCATCAGACATTGCAGATCTGTGTAGGCGGCCGCCTACTCTCATGATGCCTTCATCCCGTATAGGATCGAGGCTACAGATCTTACTGCTTTTCTGCACTCTAAATGGAGCGGTTTTCAGCGCTGCCATTTCCACTGGGAAGGATTGCTTTTGAACATAGGTGATGACTGACCTCTCTGCCTGTGAGAGGTCTTCCACTGTGAGGAGCTGTCCACCAAGTGTGGACCTGAAAGCGCTTAGCTCAGTGCTCACCTTTTGGCTGCTCGAGCGGGTGGTGATGGGACCTGAGGAAAGCTCTTTACGCTTTTTGACGGTCAACATCAGAGCATTCTTCACCTTGAGATACCATGCCACTGCTTTATGTAGCCTCTTCCAATCAGAGAAGTATGAAATAAGGCGGTCTGTGGGAGTTTCAATGCTTGCCACTGTTGTGAATACAGCAGCGTTTTTCCTGACCTCTGGGTCATTTTGCAACACTGGCTCGGAGGTCAATGATTTTTCCACAGGCCAACTTTCCTTTGGCTCCCATAGGAACTCTGGGGCATGTATCCATCTTTTTTGCTGCATGAATTTGACTGCACTCATTCCTCTCGAGGCGTCATCAGCAGGATTTTCCTTGCTGCTTACATATCTCCATTGAGACCGTTCACTATTGTCACGAATCAGTGACACTCTGTTGGCAACATAGGTCTTAAACCTAGTGTAGTCATTACCAATGTACTTGAGTACTGTTTGGCTATCCGTCCAGAAGACTGAGGGGTTTAAGTCCACGTGTAGTTCTTTCCTCAGCATTTTGTCCACCTTCACCAACAGTGTTGCAGCTGCCAACTCCAGCCGCGGTACTGTGATGTGCTTTAACGGAAGGACTCTGGATTTTCCTAGGACAAAGGCAACATGAACAACATCCTGAATGTTAACCTGCCTAATGTAGCTTACTGAGCCATAGCCATTCTCACTGGCGTCTGAGAAGTGATGCAGCTGTGCAAACTTTTGTGTTCCATAGCTCTTTGGCTTCAGACAGCGAGGCACTTGGAAGTGTTTTATCCTCTCCAGACTTGCTATCCATTCGATCCATTTATCTGATATAGTCTGGGGCAAAGGTTCGTCCCACCCAAAACCTCTCTGGCAGAGCTCTTGTAGCAACTGCTTGGCTGGGAGAATCAGAGGAGCCAGAAAGCCGAGTGGATCAAAGATTGAACTTACAACTGAAAGTATTCCTCTTCGTGTATGTGGCTTCTTGTTGAGATGGATGTTAAACTGGAAATGGTCAGAGTCCACACCCCACTTCAACCCCAATGTTCTTTCAATGGGGAGACTGTCTTTGTCGAGATCCAAAGTCCTAACATCCTTTGCCCTTTGCTCTGTGGGGATGGAGGCCAGAACTGCTCTGCTGTTGCTAACCCACTGGGTAAGCTGAAACCCGCCTGTCCTGCATAATGCAGTGAGGTCCTTTACTAGCTGGATGGCTTCAGTTTCTTTTGCGACTGACTTTACACAGTCGTCAACATAAAAGTTGCTTCGGACAGTTTCAGCTACTTGAGTTGGGAATCCATGTTCATTGTCTTAAGCCGTTTTTTGTAGTGCAAAATTGCACAGCTTGGGGAGGACACAGCACCAAAAATGTGCACCAGCATGCGGTATTCTTTTGGGGGCCCACTGGTATCACCTTGTGGCCACCACAGAAACCGCAAGTAGTCCCATGAGATTTATCCCTTCTGACCTGATGGAACATTGATTTTATGTCGGCCATAAATCCAATTGGCTCTTTGCGAAATCTCACAATGACTCCCACAAGAGAATTATTCAGATCAGGTCCCTGCAGTAGCTCTGTGTTCAGGGACATGCCTTGGTAAGAGGCTGCACAGTCAAAAACCACTCTAAGCTTTTTCTTCTTGGGGTGGTACACCCCATGGTGTGGTATGTACCATTTGTGTCCGGATGACTGCGTCAGACCTTCCTGTGGGACCTCCTCTGCATAGTTGTTCTCCAAGATGTCGTTGAGGAATGCATCGTATTCCTGCTTGTAGTGCTGGTCCCTCTTCATCTTCCTTTTTAAGCCCTGCACGCGCTGTTATGCAATTTGGCGGTTGTTAGGCATGCTGTCATTGGCATTCCTGAAAGGCAACTTTAGACTGTAGTGTCCGTTTTGCAGGGTAGCCTCACTGGCTACTTTCAAAAACATTTTGTCCTCAACTGACATCTCTGGCTTTTCCTCAGATGACACTTCGTTGAAGTCCTGGTTGTACGGTGACATTAGAAGCTCTTCCAAACTTGTGGCAGATATCCTATTCACAGTCACTCTCGCCGTACTGCCCTCACCACCATTAATGAGTGGTCCATTTACAACCCACCCCAATAGAGTTTTTACTGCGTAGGGGCCCTCACCTTGGCTATTAATAACCTCCCATGGCTCTAACAGCTTTGGGGCATTCGTGCCAACTAATAATTCCACTTTAGCACTGATACTGGGAAGTTGGACATTATTCAGGTACGCCCACTGCGTTAAGTCATTCTGGTTGGGAATGCTACTGGAGGTGACTGGCATTTCTCTCTGGGTGAAAACGTCAGGAAGAGGTAAGAAGTTGTCGCTGTCCAGTGCTGAAACTTCAATTCCAGGTATGACATGAGATGGCACCAGTTTTTTCTGATTCATTGTGCTTAACAGAATATGTGTTCTGCCTTTCAGATTGAGTTTAGACATCAGCGCTTCGGAGCAGAAGGTAGCGGTGGAACCAGGGTCCAGGAGGGCATAGACTTGAAAGACTTGACTGCCTTTTGCTGCCTTAACTTGCACTGGGACAATGGACAGCACATTATTTTGTTCTCCGGCCCCTATGTGACCACATAACTCTGCTGATGTTCTGCCTGCTACACCAGAGGGCCTTTCAGTCTGTTTAGTCGGACCATCTTTAACATAGATGTGCAGGGCACTTGGGTGGGCTTGCTTGAAAACTCTACAGGTGAGGCGTTGTTTACAGTCTCTACTAGTGTGGCCTATAGAGAGACAGCCAAAGCATATGCCCTTGATCTTTACAAAGTTCAGCTTGTTCCTATGTGTTTCTTCAAAGAACCGTTTGCACAGTTCCAATGTGTGCTTGCACCTACAGAAGGGTCAGGAGGGTTCAGGCTCTGTTTATTTTGGGGAAATAGTGACACCTGTGGCAAAACTGCTGTCATACGCCTTTGAGATCTGCGACTTAACAGGAAATCTAGTCTTTACAGCCACCTTTCCTTTGGCAGCTGACTGGTCTTGAAGGTCACCAAAAACTGGGTCTGCTGCTATACGAGCTTGTCTTTCAATGAAATAGACAAGGTCTAAAATCCTTACTCTACGACTGCGCTCCTCTTGCAGTGCATACGTTTTGCTGCGCCATCTCTCCCTGAGCTTGTATGGTAGCTTAAGCACAATGCTTCTCATGTTGGACACCGTGTCTAGTTCCTCCAAGTACTCCATTTCCTCCATAGCGTTGCAGCAACTCCTTAGAAACATGGCGTAATCCTGCAGCGACCTTGAATCTTCAGATTTCCCTAGGGGCCAGGATAGAGCTTTTTCCAGGTAAGCACAAGAGAGTTTGTATTCGTTCCCAAAGTTCTCCTTCAGTAAACGTTTTGCTTTCTGATAGCCTCTGTCTGGAGACATGTATTCACAGCTTTTGACTAGCCGCTGAGCTTGGCCTCTGGTGAACTGTATAAGGAACTGCAACCTGTCTCTGTTGTTGTCTGTTTTGTTTTCAATACAATGTTCAAAGGAGTGAATAAAGGACTTGTACTCCATGATGTCTCCATCAAAGGGTGGAATATTTCCTTGTGGCAGCGTCGAGAGAAGTTGTTGTTTCACAAGAATCCTCGTCAAGCTGCTTTGATTCTCCAGTATTTGAATCATGTGGTCATCCTTTGCTGTGCTGGGCGTAGGGGGGCTTTGTCCTTGTGGCAGAGTTGTGTTTTGGGGTATGACAGGTGGAATATTGTATCATTAATGCTGTCTTCATGATGAATATCAGGCCAACTGTGTGTGTTATCTTCACGGACATTCAAAAAGGGAAAGTAAAGTGGGGCGCTTGCCTTGCTCCAAACAACTGGAGCACCTCTGTCATCAGGATGAGCTGAAATATCTGGCTTTGTATCCATCAGTGTGGCAGCTGCTGCTTCCTCCTGTACAGGGCCAAGCCTAGCTAATTCATTGTCTATTAATGTTGGCTGTGTTGGCTGCTATTTCTGTGTGTAATTCTAGTGTTTTTGTAATATTTGTTCCTGTTCTTCAATGGCATGTTTTTCTTGTAACATAGAAGCTTTGGCCAATAAGGCTGCTCTCTCTGCCTCAGCATTGATGCGTAGTGAGGAGGAGGAAGAGTGGCTGGATGTTATGGACCTCACTGAGTCCACCTCGCTCAGACTGCCGCCTTCATTTGCATATGCACCTTCTTCAGCTGGCAGACCTTCCACTTGAGTGAATCAGCATTTTCTATGTCAGTTATCCATTTCGTAACTTTGGCAAGGAATGAGTTTATGTGCGTACATCTCGGCTGACACCATTTCTCATCGTCCTCTTTTCTTGCGCTCTCATCCAACATTTGCGCGTATGAGACATGCAAGGCTTTAAAATCAACCGAAAGTTCGTTAAACTTCAACATATTCCCTTTGACTTCATCCAGATATTCCTTATCGGTCATTAGGTTGTTCACAATGTTCATTCTCCGTGTTAAATGCGAAGCTTTTCCTGATCTTGATGAGCGCAGCTGCCTCATCGATGTCTTTAACATGTGGCGATTCCGCCTCATCAGAACCCGCCATTTTAATCCAATATAAACTTTCAAAAAGTCTTCAAAAGGTTTAGAAACAGTTCTTGTGGCTCCGCTATCCTTGTATTTCCAACACTTAACTCAGATTACTTCATACGTTCATTCATAAGAGGCTGTATTTCACCGCTGCTCTCTTTTTCTTCGTCACAGAAAGGTTGACAAATAAAAGATTCACTGTCCATAAACACAAATATCAGCGGTGAAATCTGTTTCTAAACACTTCAGGTATTTCTTCCAAACGAATAATCCTTCAGTGATGTTTGATCTGAAAGCGCATACCTCCTCTGAAGTGTTTCTTTGTTTGGTCCACCACGCGTCGGGCCGGCGTTTCCCTTGTCTTAGATTCCTACGATCCCTTTGATCCTCCAATAGTCCTCGTGTTTCCAATCACAGCACGTCATTGACTAATTGTAGTGGCCAAAATCCCAACACGTTTGTCTTGTAACCTTCACCTCAAAAGTTATTGTTCTTGGCCACATGTAGAGCTTGGGCCTGGGAAGCAGTGTCAGACTCGCAGTACACAATCCACTGGACGTTTCGGTTGCTTTTCAACGTTTATTTCCAGTGAAACATACGAAAATACGAAAACAATATGTAAGATAAACTTAAACAGCAGATCCTAATAATCTGTATTTGACTAAGCATAACGTTGCGTCTGCGTGTCAATGACGGTATTGCTGCTGCCTGCTGCTCTCCCGTCACACACCGCACCTCCAACTTAAAGCCTTAGCCCCGCCCCCTTCACCTGAGCAAAGCACACCTCTCACTGAAACAGAAAAATGCATTAATAAAGGTTCCAAATAAATCAAAACAAAATAAACATGAATGCGGCTCCTACAGGTATGTTCAACATGCAAACTTAGTATTTGCTTGACTTCCTTCTCTCCATAGGCCTGTTTTCACACAGAGCTTTACCACTCTAACATTTGTGAAGGTATGTGTAAGGTTATATACAAACTTTTGTATTTATGAATATGCAATATCACGGTTCATGAAAATATTTGCATGTTGAACTTAGAGAATTATCAACAAATTGTTCCTGATGCTCAAATCACATTTTGATCAATTATTTAAAACAAACACGTACTTGGTTCTATAATCACTAACTGTTTACCTCAATGAATTCTGCCGTTGCCTCACAGTCTTTAAACTGAGAGTACCTAAGGTCCCTCATTGTGCGGAGAGCGACTCAGTGTGTGTGCAGCCAGGGACTCCCTCATCTTGTGGTTCTCAAAGTAGACATGTTTGTCTGTGATTTTATTGGTCTTTTTTTTGCACATCATTGAGATGATTGATGAACCTCCACTTGATCTGTGCGGTGGTCGTTGCAATTGGACTGTATGCCTGCAGAGAAAGATTCAGTCACTGCTCAAACACATAACTGTGCAAATGAACAGACAACAATATTTAGATACAACCTTTAGCAGCAGAGACAAAACTTGTACAAATAGGTCTACAACAATCATCATTTACCTGCAACATATTACGTGCCAACTTCAGCATGTGGCATCCATCATTACAAATACTTTGTCACCAGTCGAGGGATGCGGGAAACTGGTTTGAAGTGACTTGGCTTGCCATCCACCGAACTTCTCAAAAAAAATTGAGAAGTAGCTATTTAACGTATTTGCCACCGTAATTTCCAAAAATGAAATTGAACAACATTAAGACTACCTTTGTAATGTATGTGGATGAGGGAGGGGGACATTTGTAGTCTCTCTGAGGTATTTGTATGCCTTTGGACCATGTAGATGGAGTGTGAGGGCAAACTCTCTGTGGTCCTTTGAGTACTCATGGCCATGTTTTGTCTTGAAGTCTATTTGAAGATCTGAAATTGTGTGAGAAAAAAGTCCCCTTCATATAATAACAAAAGAGTTTAATAAAGAGTGTAAGAGTAAGATGTACATGAATTTCAAAGTGCTAATTTCATCTCACCTGAGTAGAACTCAAGCCTCTCTTTGAGTTCTTCATTAATGAGGTTCTTTTCCCTCAAATCCCCCAAAAGACTCCTCACTGTGGTCTTTGTGATAGCGCAGAGTGAAGCAGGTAGGACCCAAACGCAGATAACACTTGATAATACCTTTATTGCAAGGGCTCTTATCTAACATATAACTTTAACAAACAAAACACTCTACGGTGAACCAGGTCACAAACAAAAGAAGCACCAACACTGAACACAGGACGAGACAAGACTAAATACAGGGAGGGATAATTACCAGACAAGAAACAGCTGGGCAGGGGAGGAGAAACACAAGGGCCACAGGTGAACATAATCAACTAACTAGACACAGGTGAGGAGGGAGGAGAAAACACAAGGGCCACAGGTGAACACAATCAACTAACGAGACACACCAGGGAACTAACGACGGAAGGAAAACATGACATAGACAGCGGAAACACCCAAACCTAGACATAGACCCGTGACCTGACATGACAACCGTGACAGAACCCCCCCCTCAAGGGACGGATTCCAGACGTCCCTAAACAAAAAATCCAACATAGTCCAACAGGGTGGGTGGAGGGGGTCCGGAGGACGGGACTAAGCTGACCGCCCAGGAGCCCAGTAGGGGACCAGGAAGGGATCTCGGGCGGACGGCCCGGGGGCAAGGCAGAGTCTAAGGTGGGGAACTCGGGCGGACGGCCCGGGGGCAAGGCAGAGTCCAAGGTGGGGGTCTCGGGCGGACGGCCCGGGGGCAAGGCAGAGTCCATGGTGGGGAACTCGGGCGGACGACCCGGGGGCAAGGCAGAGTCTAAGGTGGGGAACTCGGGCGGACGGCCCGGGGGCAAGGCAGAGTCCAAGGTGGGGGTCTCGGGCGGACGGCCCGGGGGCAAGGCAGAGTCCATGGTGGGGAACTCGGGCGGACGACCCGGGGGCAAGGCAGAGTCCAAGGTGGGGGTCTCGGGCGGACGGCCCGGGGGCAAGGCAGAGTCCATGGTGGGGCGAAGGCCACAGCGGGCGAACTCAGGGGGCCGAGCATGAGGGCGAAGACCAGACAGCTCCGGAGGCCGGGCAGGACCCGGTGTCGGCCGGACAGGAACCGGAGCCGGCGGGACAGGCTTCGGCAGGATCCCCCACGGAAGAGGACCAGGAGTTGGCAGGACCCCCAGCAGGAGGGTGGACGACGGGACCTCCAACGAGACAGGACAAAGGGTTGGCAGGACCCCCGGCAGGAGAGTAATCGGCGGGGCCTCCAACGGGACAGGACACAGGGTTGGCAGGACCCCCGGCAGGAGAGTAGTCGGCGGGGCCTCCAACAGCACAGGACATAGGATTGGCAGGACCCCCGGCAGGAGAGTAGACGGCGGGACCTCCAACGGCACAGGACATAGGGTTGGCAGGACCCCCGGCAGGAACGTAGTCGGCGGGACCTCCAACGGGACAGGACACGGGGTTGGCAGGACCCCCGGCAGGAGACTAGTCTGCGGGACCTCCAACTGGACAAGACATGGGGTTGGCAGGACCCCCGGCAGAGGGCTAGTCGGCGAGGCCTCCAACGGGACAGGACAAAGGGTTGGCAGGACCCCCGGCAGGAGACTAGTCTGCGGGACCTCCAACTGGACAAGACATGGGGTTGGCAGGACCCCGGCAGAGGGCTAGTCTGCGGGACCTCCAACTGGACAAGACATGGGGTTGGCAGGACCCCCGGTAGAGGGCTAGTCTGCGGGACCTCCAACTGGACAGGACATGGGGTTGGCAGGACCCCCGGCAGAGGGCTAGTCTGCGGGACCTCCAACTGGACAAGACATGGGGTTGGCAGGACCCCCGGCAGAGGGCTAGTCTGCGGGACCTCCAACTGGACAGGACATGGGGTTGGCAGGACCCCCGGCAGGAGACTAGTCTGCGGGACCTCCAACTGGACAAGACATGGGGTTGGCAGGACCCCCGGCAGAGGGCTAGTCTGCGGGACCTCCAACTGGACAAGACATGGGGTTGGCAGGACCCCCGGCAGAGGGCTAGTCTGCGGGACCTCCAACTGGACAGGACATGGGGTTGGCAGGACCCCCGGCAGGAGACTAGTCTGCGGGACCTCCAACTGGACAAGACATGGGGTTGGCAGGACCCCCAGCGGAACCTCCAACGGTACAGGACATGGGGTTGGCAGGACCCCCGGCAGAAGACTAGTCTGCGGGACCTCCAACTGGACATGAGTAGGGGCTTGAGTGGGGACTCGAGAGAGGGCTTGAGAGGGAACTTGAGAGGAAACTGGAGAGTGGACTCGAGAAGGAACTCGAGAGTTGACTCGAGAGGTAACTCGAGAGGAGACCTGAGGGGAAACTTGAGAGGTGACTCGAGAGGACACTGGAGAGTTGACTTGGGAGGTGACTCGAGAGGACACTGGAGAGTTGACTTGAGAGGTGACTCGAGAGAACACTGGAGAGTTGACTTGAGAAGGAACTCGAGAGGTGACTCGAGAGGTAACTCGAGAGGGGACCTGAGAGGGGACTTGAGAGGGAACTCGAGAGGAGACCTGAGGGGAAACTTGAGAGGTGACTCGAGAGGACACTGGAGAGTTGACTTGGGAGGTGACTCGAGAGGACACTGGAGAGTTGACTCGAGAGATAACTCGAGAGGGGACCTGAGAAGGGACTTGAGAGGGAACTCGAGAGGAGACTCGAGAGGTAACTCGAGAGGAGACCTGAGAGGGGACTCGAGAAGGAACTCGAGAGGTGACTCGAGACGTAACTCGAGAGGGGACCTGAGAGGGGACTCGAGAGGAGACCTGAGGGGAAACTTGAGAGGTGACTCGAGAGGACACTGGAGAGTTGACTTGAGAGGGGACACGAGAAAAGACTCGAGAGGGGACCTGAGAGGGGACCTGAGAGGGAACTCGAGAGGTGACTCGAGAGGGGACCTGAGAGGGGACTTGAGAAGTGTCTGGAGGGGAAACTTGAGAGAGTTGGTTTGCCAACAGAACACGGGGCGCTGGAGTCGGCCGGTACGCCGACAGGACACGAGGAGCTGGCGTCGGCCGGTACGCCGACAGGACACGGGGAGCTGGTGTTGGCTGGGGAGCCAACAAGAGACGAGGTGCTGGAGTCGGCCGGTACGCCGACAGGACACGGGGAGCTGGAGTTGGCTGGGGAGCCAACAGGACACGAGGAGCTGGTGTTGGCTGGGGAGCCAACAAGAGACGAGGTGCTGGAGTCGGCCGGTACGCCGACAGGACACGGGGAGCTGGTGTTGGCTGGGGAGCCAACAAGAGACGAGGTGCTGGAGTCGGCCGGTATGCCGACAGGACTCGGGGAGCTGGCGTTGGCCGGTAAGCCAGTCCTGGAGCCGAAACTGGAGTCGCGACCAGGGGTACTGGAGCCGGTACTGGAGCCAGAACCATGGCTGCTGGGGCCGGAACTGTAACCGGAACCATGGCTGCTAGGGCTCGGGCTAACCTGGCCTTGCGACGACTCCTTTTAGCAGCCGCCTGAATACTCCGTGGACCTCCATAAGCCAGACGAGTACCCGAGAACGGATCCTGGACAGGAGCAGGAAATGGGGAAGAAGCCGGGGCTGACTCCAGACGGAACCCACCAAGGCGTATGGTGCCAGGTTGGGAATCGGGAGGTAGGGAGCTAGCATGCCTGGGGCTAGCAGGCCGGGAATCACACACCGGGAGGATCTTTGAAATCCAGCCAGGTAAGAACTTCACCAAACCTGGTTTCTCTCTAGCCATTTGGCGCGCCTCCGACAACACAGCCTCTCGCTGCTGAACTCCGGGTGCTCTCTTCCATCGATCCGAGCAGTTAGCCAAAAAAAAGGAAAAATTCAATAATTCCCACTCGAACGGATCTGCTGGGCCCATTTCTGGTTGGTGCTTTCTGATAGCGCAGAGTGAAGCAGGTAGGACCCAAACGCAGATAACACTTGATAATACCTTTATTGCAAGGGCTCTTATCTAACATATAACTTTAACAAACAAAACACTCTACGGTGAACCAGGTCACAAACAAAAGAAGCACCAACACTGAACACAGGACGAGACAAGACTAAATACAGGGAGGGATAATTACCAGACAAGAAACAGCTGGGCAGGGGAGGAGAAACACAAGGGCCACAGGTGAACATAATCAACTAACTAGACACAGGTGAGGAGGGAGGAGAAAACACAAGGGCCACAGGTGAACACAATCAACTAACGAGACACACCAGGGAACTAACGACGGAAGGAAAACATGACATAGACAGCGGAAACACCCAAACCTAGACATAGACCCGTGTCCTGACATGACAACCGTGACACTTTGCCCTCTTTTCTCTAGCCATGGCATTCTTCCTCTCTCGCTCGAGACTCTCCACTCTTGCTAAAGCTTCATTGAGACTGGCCTTAAGAGCAGTAGGAGAAGCAGGCAAGACATAGCTATGATCCTAGTAGAAAGAGGGATGAACATGTTTTGAGTGATGTTTCACTTCACACACATCACTTTGACACAACTAGAGTATTACATTACATTACATTGCATTTAGCTGACGCTTTTGTCCAAAGCGACTTACAGTAGGTACATACGACCAGGAAGACACAGCCCTGAAGAAAACAGAATCATATAAGTACATCAGGTATCATAGAGCCAAACATTTCAAGTGCTACTCAGCTGGCTATAGATAAGCCAGTCCTATATTAGTATATAAGTGCTTTGTTAGTAATTCTATCGCTCGAAGTGGAGTCGAAAGAGATGAGTTTTCAGTCTGCGCCGGAAGATGTGCAGGCTTTCTGCCGTCCTGATGTCAATGGGGAGCTCATTCCACCATCTTGGAGCCAGGATAGCAAACCCACGTGTTTCTGCTGATGGGAACTTGGGTCCCCCTCGCAGTGAGGTTGCAGCGAGTCGTTTGGCTGATGCAGAGCGGAGTGCAAGCGCTGGGGTGTACAGTTTAACCATGTCCTGGATGTAGGAAGGGCCAGATCCATTCGCGGCATGGTACGCAAGTACTAGTGTCTTGAAAT
>CADEHL010001055.1:415753-438253 GCA_902827135.1 Harpagifer antarcticus
TTGTTTGTAGGTGACCAAATACTTATTTTACCGAGGAATTTACCAATTAATTCATTAAAAGTCCTACAATGTGATTTCCTGTATTCTTTCCCCCCATTCTGTCTCTCATAGTTGAAGTGTAGCTAGGATGAAAATTACAGGCCTCTCTCATCTTTTTAAGTGGGAGAACTTGCACAATTGGAGGCTGACTAAATACTTTTTTGCCCCACTGTACAACCAATAATAATGTTGAATCTTACTTGTGAAAAGTAATCCCCCGACTCCTGTTCGCAATCGTCTGCCGATTTGCGCAGCAATACGCCGCACAGTGCTCTGGCATCTTGAAACCTCTGCTGTCTATGGGTAGAATGTCTGTACAATATGGGTAGGATGACCGGTCCAAGATGGTGGCCGTATTTCTTGCGCCCCAGCAGCCAATGTGGCGTCTACTCTTTATATGTCTATGATTTTAGCTGCAATGCACGTTGGGAAGCCTGTGTTTATGCGATGTGAAAAAAAAAACATTTAGTGGCACCAGATTGCTCAGTTTCCATTTCAATTGCAGACTATTCCAAGACAGAGGAGCTGCACATCTAAAAGCTATCTTCCCTAAGACAGTCCTAGCAGTTGGCACATTTAATAAAAACACAGCATGCGATCTCAGGCAGTAGCCACTTACAATTCGCCGTGAGATCAGGGAGCAGATGTAAGATGTAAGTTCACCCAAATCCCCTAATAGTCAGGGGTTTTGGGTGATGGGAGACACATCTATGGAATCACAATTTCAATAGCTTACCATTAAATGACGGATATACCTTTCTGTCTTGTTTTATGGTTGCTTGTATTACCCTCAGATAGTGGTTTGCTTAAATAACTAGTGACATTTTAATAAATATTGCAAAAAAGGGCTCCAAAAAAGACATAATATAACCTGGCCGGCTTAGCCCGTGTGTATTTCTCTCAGACGCTCTTCCGTTTACTTGTTTAATAAAGAAAAACAAATGGACGGTAGATACACAGATTTTACAAGTACGGTATTTGTGTTTACGGTAATAGTGTTTAAACTCTAAAATGAAACACAGTAATATGTAATTACTTTATTTTTTGTTACAGCGGTAGTGTTATAGCTGTAAAATAAAACACAGTAATTTCCAAGCATTGTATTTTTGTTTAAAGGTGGGGTAGGTAAGTTTGAGAAACCGGCTCGAGATACACTTTTTGTTATATCTATGGAATGCTCTTAACGTCCCGATAGCAATGAATATCTGAAGTGCTTTGACAAAAAATCCATAAAAAAATGTCATCTGTGGAACCCGTGGTACTGTAAAAAGCACGACCAATCATCTGAGCCGGCCCGGCTAAAGTAACTGGATGGCCTACCTGCCTGTCAGCCTTCCATCTGTGCACTAACTTATCTCGTGCCCTCATTGGTCATGTGCGCGTTCGTGTGTGTTGGAGGAGGGGCTCTGTGAGGAAGTGGCAGATTTTTTCTGGCTGTGGCCGCTGTCACTACCCAATCTGCCGCTCTGCCCGATCTGCAGTGCGCATGTGCGAGATGGTCCGCCATATTGGACAACTACGTACGGCAACCCAAGATGGACACTTGACACAGTGGCTTTTGGCAAAGCTGAAAAATAAAACTCGAGAGAGAGATGAGTTATTGTTATTACAACGTGACTTCACTATTATTTAACAACTCTTTTTATTGGGTTCTTTTATTTGGGGTTAAGTACATTGTCAGAATAAGTGAGGAATGAATTTAACTTCTGTTAGACAGCTATATGCCATACATTTTTGCATACATTCACAGTAAATATTTATACAGTATGATATGATTTTGTTTGGCCTTCATTGCAAATCATGGTGAACTCACAAGGACAACACATGGAACAGTACGCTACTTTGAAACCAGTGCTGTATCAGAATACAGATAAGATAGGAGAGCATTGGAAGGTAGACTCATTTCAAGGTCAACATTATGTGCTGTATCTACTCTGTAGCATGAGGTTGGTGTCAGTTCACACAATACCTTTTCCTTTATTCAATCATTCTTTTGTTTGATTTTCTCTCACATATTCGAGAACACTATCTAGTATCCAGTCCTTCACTTCAATAAATCTTTCACAGGAATCTTTTCTAGCAGCAATAACTACTATTAACACAAATAACTTACATAATGGCTGAAATATGGAGTTGATGTAATTTTTTACCTTCAGTTTTACTGAATTGTTGACATTGGACAATCTGCGGATTTACGGTAACCTTGTTTCACCAAAACACAACATTCTGATAAATGTATCACCTTTATTGATCATGCAGGTAAATAAGTCACTGCAGTTGAGCAGGAGTTTCAAGGCTGAACGGACTGAACAGTTCCTTCCAGGTAAATGTTGGTTTATCTCAGCCTTGTGATTATCATTCTGTCTCCCTGCTCTCGTGACCTTTTGTATCTCTCTTGCTCTTCTATCTCAGACCTTTCCTGTCCTTCCTGGTAAAACAAGGTGTCTGCATTGCCAGCTGACGTACGTACCAACACAGATCAGACCTGGATCATATAATGTCAGGCCAGCTTCTATTTGATGTCAGCAATAATTACTCATCTCCTACAAGTCCTAAATATCCAGATTGTTTGGTGGAATAGCTGTGAACCCTGAATCATGCAGAGCTCATTTTTAATGTCGTTTTTTGTCAAAGGTGCAAAGTTCGGAATACTCGGATTAACAGATAAGAAAATGGAAACTGTCAAACTAATACAACAGCTTCTCTGTCACCCTCAACCTTGACCTTGAAACAGTTACTTAGCTGCATTGGGATGGGATAATAAATAACACACTTTATCAGCATTTATAACATAGCATTTTAAACCGCAATCAGGTATAGTAAGGCTCCGCAGGTATTGCCAAGTTCACAAATCCACTGAGGACAGTTGCAATTACACATTGTCTTGGATTAAACTGCATGTTTCATTATCACACACACACACACACACACACACACACATGCATACAGTGCAAAAACACTGTCTGCTATCCATGTGAACTTGTCAATACTAATGATGAGACAGTTGTGTATGATATATCAAGATGTTTGAATGAACTTGTTATGTAACTGATCCAACAGTTATGTAACTGACCCAACAGTTATGTAACTGACCCAACACCATGTCATATATCCAGCCAGCTATCTACATGTTGTCTGTTTGGCAGAGATGACTGTGTCAGGGGTTACTAAAGTTCTTTTGTTCACCAATTACAACAGTAACCTTTGCTGTGGAGCACTCTGGGGAGCTGATATCACAATATGAACGTGATAAGAGAGAGGAGATATTCATTGAAAAGCTAAATGTTTTTTTGTTAGACTTTGAATGGAACCATGAATGCTATTCAACAAACCACTAAGTGTTAGGGCTGTGCATTAATCGTATTTAATCTCGATTACGATTTTGGCTTGCAACGATTACAGCAAATAAGCTCCTGCCCCCCATCCTCTGTATTTGCACCTGTTCCTGATGAACTCGTCTCCTGAATAAACCTTCCTTTCTTAAAACCTAGTCCCACTATTCTCCCATAACCTGCATAGTTTCAGCTGTTGACTGACGCCAGATACACTTAGGACAAGTGAATAAGCTATATCATTTAGACAGATTTGAACTACAGTTCTCCTTTGAAGTAATAAACAATATATATATATATATATATATACAGCATCAGGAGCCGGGGACACCAGCAGACTGAATAAACTATTAAAGAAAGCTGGCTCTGTCGAAAGCTGGCTCTGTCATCGGCATCAAGCTGGACCCTTTTGAAGCTGTGGTGGAGTGGGGGACACTGAACTATTACCCATCATGGATAGCCCCCCCCCCCCCCTCCCCCCGGGCTGGCAGACCAGCGACTTGTTCTTTAACAGTGATTAACAATGATCCAGCTTTACTGTCACAAGGAGAGATACTTGAAGTCATTCCTGCCAACAGCTACAACACTCTCCTCTGGCTAGCTCAGAACTCACAGCTGCATAGTCCTGAAGTTTCTTTTCAAATAAACACTTTCCCAATTTGAGATCAATATAAGTACATATGATCTGATCTGACCTGTCCTGTCCTCACGGTCTGCACTGCAGCCACTACAAGTGCTCAATTACATTAATTATGTCCACAGCGGTTTTACCCTTTAACCTAACCTGGTAACTACCTTTCAAAATCGACTAGTTCACTAACATTTTCGAGACTGCTACCTACTTTCACAACATCTGCAAACTGGAGAAGAGGCGATATTTGGGCCTAAACCTTGAAGGGAGTTTCACATGTGCCAACACCTCCATCACTGTCAGGTATTTCAAATCTCCAAATGCTTTGGATTTACAGACTATTCATTTTCTCCATTAAGACGAATACATCTTTACTTTATCACTCCATCAAAGTGTGGTTTGTTATCATTAAACATCACGTTTGATGATAACAAGATGACTTGTCACAACACATGCTCATCTCTGCTCACACACACACACACACACACACACACACACACACACACACACACACACACACACACACACACACACACACACACATACATACACACACAGACACACACAGAAGCTCAACAGGGACCTTGACACTATTTACCAACCGAGCACTATCGAGATACAGCTCCTTCAGGTATCTATGTCCATGGACTCGAGTCAAGGCCATCTCACACACACACACACACACACACACACACACACACACACACACACACACACACACACACACACACACACACACACACACACACACACACACACACACACACACACACACACACACACACACACACACACACACACACACACACACATAAACACACAAACACATTTGCACGCAATCCTACTTCTAGGGAAGTCCTTAATCTAGCACGTCATCATCTGAGTTGAAATGTCATTCACAACAGAACACCTTCTGTTTTTTTTATTCCGCAAAACTCAAATATTAATATAACATTTTGAGTATTTCTATTACACTTAAAATACTCATTTTTGTTGCATAACTATATGGTATGAACATTCCAATTGATGCATGAGGCTGACTCGGCGATGATGTCATTCCTCTCCAGTGATTCCGCCCTCGGTTCCTCCCTAAGTGACAATGCAGGTATAAAAACATGCCACACTGTGCCTGTCATCACACTGAAGCACACGGCTCAAATACAGGCTGCTTGCACAACTTGCAGCGATTCTAGGGAACAGTTAGTGTGATCTTTGGAGTTGTAATCGTGGGTAGGGAGCCTCCTCAGAGTGTTGGATCTTCCTCGTCATTAATATCATCAACATGATAATAAGCATGGCTCTGATCTGGGCGGTAGTGGTGGGATTGTGCTGCCTTCTGTGGCTTGCTGTGGGCATACGGCGCAGGTAAGAGAACACATGTTGGGTGCATTGTCTTTAGGGCTTTCTTTTGTAGCTTATTGTATTATTCTTACCCATCACTTTACCAGCATGTTTTTTTGCTGTGGAAGAACAGATGCATAAGGCCATCTTTGCTTACCAGTGTGGAGTACATACGTGTGTGTCCAGTGTACAAATGCTTCTTCTATTGATTATTTGACAGTATATTGTTGATCACAAACAGTTTAACAACAGCTCAGCTGCTGGAGGCAAACTGTAGTCAGATTTACTAATCTGAAAAAAATTAAATAAAAATGTTGTTCACTAGACTAGAGGAATAATTTAGAGTCTAAATCCCCAAATCTATTTCTACAAACAGTAGCTAGTGTCTACATTGTAGACGTTAAGGCTGATATTTAACTACAGCATCATTGCTGGAAATGTGATTGTTTGGTGGCTCAAGGTTAAACTTTCAGGAAACTGGGCTCATTGAGACGGTCTGAATGAGTAAGCTTTTATGTATTTAGAAGAGGCATATTATAAAACTATTAATTTGCAGAAACCTCTCTGGCTTCTAACTGGTTTGGATATCATTTCAAACAGGGTGCCCCAATCACATTTCAAACTCAAATAATCAATGTGTTTTTGTCTGTATGACAGTGTCTGGTTACTTTTGGCAATTTTCTTAGTCTTAGTCAAGGCAGTTTTTTCTGATTTTATGGATAAAATAGATTTGGAACAAAACACTAATAAGCCACTTTAAGGTTAAATCACTTTATCTGAATGTAATCAGTAATACTAAGAAGCAAAATTAGCAGAACATCTGTAAAAACTCTCATTAATTATTACCTTAAATACATACAATCTTCATGTCCTCGGTCTGTCAAGACAAACAGCTGATATGCAATACAAGCTGTTTGAACTTCCCTCACAAACAGTTAGCTTTAACTGAATATTGTCTGCCATCTCTTTCTTGCCAATGCCCACAGGCAGCCCGGTGAGCCTGCGGTGGAGAACGGCTTCATCCCCTACCTGGGCTGTGCTCTGCAGTTGGGGCAAACCCTCTTCAGTTCCTCCGCAGCCGCCAAAAGAAATATGGTCATTTTTACCTGCAAGATCGCGGGCCAGTACATTCACTTCCTGTGTGACCCCTTCTCTTACCATTCAGTCATCAAACAGGGAAGACACTTGGATTGGAGGAAGTTCCACTTTGCAACATCTGTGAAGGTACTGGATTTCATAGTTAATGTTCATACTATTTTTTCAGGATATGTTTCTTCCTCAATAGAGAACTTTTCCATGCTTATACTAGTCAGTCCTTCCATGGTCTTAAAGCTCTCCCTCTTACCCTCACAGGTGTTCGGCCATGACAGCTTTGATCCTCGCCATGGCCACACCACAGAGAACCTTCACCAAACCTTTTTGAAGACCCTGCAGGGGGAGGCTCTGCCCTCTCTGATAGAGAGTATGATGGGCCACCTCCAGGACGTCATGTTGAAGTCGGACAAACTCAGCCCCAGCAAGGACCACTGGGATGTGGATGGCATTTTTGCTTTCTGCTACAAGGTCAGTAATTTGACTTTGTATTTGAAGCATAATAGGTCATTAAGACACTGCAAGCGGTAGGCTGCTTTCTGGTTTGAAGTGCCATCATTTATTTATGGTCTCTGCATACCCATACTTACCCACCGTGCCCTACATTCTGACTTGAAAACCGTGTTCCAAACTGTCCTAAGTTGTTTCCTTCTGTTCTGCTCTCCTCCAGGTGATGTTTGAGTCAGGCTACCTGACTCTGTTTGGTAAAGAGCTGGGAGAAGACAAGATTCAGGCTCAGCAGGAAGCTCAGAATGCCTTGGTACTCAATGCTTTGGAAAACTTCAAAGAATTTGACAAGATCTTCCCTGCGTTGGTGGCAGGCCTACCTATCCATGTGTTTAAGAGCGCCCACAGTGCCAGAGAGGTGAGAGAGCTTTCCCCACAACTATCAAAGGAAGCATTGATAACATAGACTTCCTTGAACTGATGACATCTTTAGCAGTTTAAGCTTTCCATATAACCTCAGGTATTTCCTTTCTGTAATTATTCTTTTCAAATGTACAGAAACTAGCAAAGACCATGCATGCTGAAAACCTGTCCAAGAGGGAGAATGTGTCTGATCTGATCTCTATGAGGATGATCCTGAATGATTCCTTGTCTACCTTCAATGACGTAAGCAAGTCTAGGACCCATGTGGCTCTGCTCTGGGCTTCTCAGGCTAACACATTGCCTGCCACCTTCTGGAGTCTCTTTTATTTGATCAGGTACTGACAGTCCTGCTTTTCTCTGTGTGCACAGTAGACACAATAGATTGCTTGAGCACAAGATGTTGAGAGTTCTGATCTTTCTGAACAGAATGACAGCTTTAACCATCATCTTCCTGTCAGTTAAATGTCACATGTGATTTCTCAGGAGTCCAGAAGCTATGAAGGCAGGTCGTGAGGAAGTGCTGAAAATTCTGGAGGATTCAGGTCTGACGGTTGACCCTAGCAACCCAACACTCAACCTGACCCGGGACCAGCTGGACAACATGCCTGTTCTGGGTAAGATTCCATAGATAACTGGAAAATAGAAGTTGCTTGATTTAAGCCTTGCAATGCCTACACATATAAACCATTTTCTTCAAATCCAATTTCCATTTCATGAACCTAATGTGTCTCTTTCTGTCTATTTTCTGTCTATAGACAGCATCATAAAAGAAGCCATGCGTCTTTCCAGTGCTTCAATGAACGTCCGTGTTGCCAAGGAGGACTTCTTGCTTCACCTTGACAACCAAGAGGCATACCGCATCAGGAAAGATGATGTGATTGCTTTATATCCACCCATGTTGCACTTTGACCCAGACATCTATGAGGATCCCTATGTAAGAGCCCTTACATAATAAAGAGAAAACTCTCTTCCAGGAAGTAATTATAGTTTGTGTGGCCCCACTGAACCCCTGTCTATCTCTCTTCTCTTCAACACACAGGAGTTCAAGTTTGATCGTTTCCTGGATGAGAACGGTCAGGAGAAAGTGAACTTTTCGCGCAACGGCCGGCGACTGCGTTACTTCAACATGCCCTTCGGCTCTGGGGTCACCAAATGCCCTGGCAGATTTTTTGCTGTGTATGAGATCAAACAGTTTCTGACTCTGGTGCTGTCCTACTTGGACATGGAACTGTTGGACCCTGCTACCCAAGTCCCGCCCCTTGACCAATCACGAGCTGGTCTGGGAATCCTGCAGCCTACCTACGATGTGGACTTCAGATACAAGCTTAGGTACACCTGCTAGGCTCTTTGTTCAGGCAGAGTGATTTAAGAACATAGTGTACATAATGTATATTTAACAGTGTTAATGGAGATGTCTTTATGTATATGTAAATAGATTGAATGATATATTGTTTATGCATTTGTTTGCCACTGTAGGACATATATCCTGCACATATGGATGAATCCCATACAGTTTACACAAGTATAAATGGGTGAAACATACAAAACACTGGTGACTGGAAGTTCCCTTTCTACATTTGATACATTTTCCCTTCTCATGCCCTAGGAAGGTCTGTCACAGCAGCATTCTGCAGTGAACCAAGTCTTCATTACCGCTTTAGCTCATCTATTCTGCCACAGTGCTTCTCATTCACAAATTGCTGACTAGACTCTTCTCATTTTATCAATGAATGGATATTACTGTAATCAGTAGCATTTACTAACCTCACCTTGAAGTAGAAGATTGAGCTTCCATCACCTTGGAGTTTGCCCTCTCGTTGTCTGTCTCACTGCTGTCACAGA
Source organism: Harpagifer antarcticus (assembly GCA_902827135.1). Taxonomy (NCBI): domain Eukaryota; kingdom Metazoa; phylum Chordata; class Actinopteri; order Perciformes; family Harpagiferidae; genus Harpagifer; species Harpagifer antarcticus. Next base: position 424,901 of record CADEHL010001055.1, read on the forward strand.
AGAGCTGAGTGTTGTTCAACACAGACACTATGTCACCGTCATCCATCACCTCTGAGTATAATTGCTGTAAGGCCTGTTGCTCAATATTAAGATACGCTGTGGTTTGTTTGATGAAGGAGAAATGAGCATACTGCATTCTCAAGTAGCCAGCTGAAAGTGGTGACAAGCAACAAACTGAAAGGAAATTGCAGTTTTAATGAATGTGCATGCACAAAGTGAAGAATCAGAACATTGACATATGTGCTGCATAGCTGTCTGTAAAATGTTTATAATTAAAGAATTTGGTCAGTGTTGAACCAACAAGTATGTCCAATTTCAAACAGTCCTCTTGACTTCATTAAGTTCATTCATAGAAAGACACACGATAGTAATGCAACTACATATTAACATGTATTAGTGTGTTCCTTCCTTATAGGGATGGAAACAAGGTCAGAACACCGCTGTAAACATGCACAGCGTTTTTTCATTTAGCTCCCTGACAATCTGAAGGGTTAGCACTGAACACAAGTTCAACTACACATGTACATGCAGACAGATGATGAATCAATGCATGTGTGCACTTGTCTTTGTCCTCATGTCTCTCTCTCTAGATTTACATATTAGAGCTGCACTTGAATGCAGATCTAATATGTATGTTTTGAAAAGCAATTTGGAGGAAGCATGCGGAGCTCTTAATCTACAGACCTATCAAAACATCTTGTTTGGTGCAGACAAACCACACCAGGATCATTATAAAAACGTTTTCAGATAAATGATAGCAAATTATGCAAAAATGATCAACACCCTAATATCATGAATCATATCGCTCATGCAGAATGATTTGTCATCGTAACAGTTCAAAGGTATTTCCTAAAATGTTGTATTCGTTATTCTAGGTAGAGTGTGTCAAATCTAATGATTGAAAATGAGTTATAACCAGGCTCACAGCATGAAAACACATGATCAAACTTATTTCAAGCCGAAATAGAAGTATCTTCCCTACTCCTCTCCCGTCATTTGAGTGTCCTTGCACAGCAACCTCTTCTTCAAACGCAGCCTTTATTTTGGTTGAATGCTAAACCGTCTTTAACAGGATCTGTTGCACACATCATGTATTGTCTGTGTGTATATCATATCTTACAATCACCACAACATACATAAAAGTATGTCACCTGTAAATAACACTTCTCATGCGGCTCAGAGGCTGACAGATTTGCAGAATGAGTGCTTAGTTGATGGGGGAAGAAACTGTTCAGGTGGAGAGAGGATTTGGTCCCGATGGAGTGCAGCCTCCTGCCAGAGGGGAGGGGGTCAACAGTTGGGACAAACTGTTGCTCAGGGTCCTGGAGGCGTGCAGGTCGTGGAGGGATGGCAGATTGCAGCCGATCACCCTCTCTGCAGAGCGGATGACCCGCTGCAGCCTGCCCTTATCCTTGGCTGTGGCTGCGGCGTACCAGATGGTGATGGAGGAGGTGAGGATGGACTCCATGATGGAGGTGTAGAAGTTCACCATCATCGTCTTTGGCCCCTGGATGTGTAAAGAGGGAGCTGTGGCCTCTCAATGCAGACAGGATCTGCTCTATCTTATCTGATCAAGCGCACATTTAAATTGTCAGGACCTTTTTTGTAAAAGGTTTTTGATGTGTGTTGATTAGTTTTCTTACTGGTTCCTACATTTTGGAAACTTTTCCTGAAGCCCAAAGGCTTGCAAATGAATGGTCTCTGTGTGGGATGAACACATTTCTGTGAGATTCTAGTTCCATGCAGTGCTTTTGTATCTTATGGTCCTATATGGGCCATCATTTCCACTGGGGACAGGGGGGACATGTCCCCCCCACTTTTCAAAATCCCATTTGTGTCCCCCCATTTTTAAATGTGTTATTATTTTTTTTTTACGCAAGCGGTCAGAGTCACGGAGGAGCATCTGTGTGTGTGTGGCACGAGCATCTTGTGAGAGAGAGATAGAAAGAGAGAGAGACAGAGAGAGAGAGACCCAGCTAGCGGGGAACGTTCTCACAAACTTTGGCTAACGTTACCTATTGGTTCTAATAAGGTTTTAAGAAACATTTTAATCTGATGTTCAAAGAACCTTTTTAGATGTTATTTGGTGTTCCTATAAGGTGAGGTTTACTAAGACATAACGTTTTAACTTCAACATTCAGAGGATGTTCAGGATGTTATGAGGCCTGAATGACAGAAGGGTTTTTAAAACGTTCCTTTAATGTGATATGTTAACAAAGGTGGAACGTTTTGCTGCAACATTCTAAGGATGGTGTTTTGGACGTTGTTGGGTAACATTAAATATGTTCTTTTATAAAACGGTCCCCAATGTTACCTGATAACAAATGAAGAACATTTTGAAAGCAACATTTGGATAATGTTTTCAGGAGAGGTATTATTTATTTATAAAATGTTCCGTGATGCGAAAATATTAACAGGGTCATGGTCAACGTCAGATGTATTGTAGTGCGCTTTAAAAAACAAACTTGCTGCATTTGTTTGAAAAGGATGTTAAAAGAAATCTGACGTCACCACATTTTCCTTTAAAAAAACAAAACAAGCAGTAATTCATGATATTGCACGTTTGCGTAGGCATGTCTGAGTTCCCAGCTAGACATTGTTGGTTCTAAAAACATTCTGAGAATGTTACCATTCATTGTTCTAGGAATGGTTTCATCGAGAAGTTTATTTTGGTTCCTAGAATGTTCTTCTGAAAGGTAGGCAGGCCCGGACTGGCCATCGGGAGGACTCCCCACTTCAACCCCAATGTTCTTTCAATGGGGAGACTGTCTTTGTCGAGATCCAAAGTCCTAACATCCTTTGCCCTTTGCTCTGTGGGGATGGAGGCCAGAACTGCTCTGCTGTTGCTAACCCACTGGGTCAGCTGAAACCCGCCTTCTGCATAATGCAGTGAGGTCCTTTACTAGCTGGATGGCTTCAGTTTCTTTTGCGACTGACTTTACACAGTCGTCAACATAAAAGTTGCTTCGGACAGTTTCAGCTACTTGAGGTGGGAACCCATGTTCATTGTCTTCAGCCGTTTTTTGTAACGCAAAATTGCACAGCTTGGGGAGGACACAGCACCAAAAATGTGCACCAGCATGCGGTATTCTTTTGGGGGCCCACTGGTATCACCTTGTGGCCACCACAGAAACCGCAAGTAGTCCACATGAGATTATCCATTCTGACCTGATGGAACATTGATTTTATGTCGGCCATAAATCCAATTGGCTCTTTGCGAAATCTCACAATGACTCCCACAAGAGAATTATTCAGATCAGGTCCCTGCAGTAGCTCTGTGTTCAGGGACATGCCTTGGTAAGAGGCTGCACAGTCAAAAACCACTCTAAGCTTTTTCTTTTTGGGGTGGTACACCCCATGGTGTGGTATGTACCATTTGTGTCCGGTGACTGCGTCAGATCTTCCTGTGGGACCTCCTCTGCATAGTTGTTCTCCAAGATGTCGTTGAGGAATGCAACGTATTCCTGCTTGTAGTGCTGGTCCCTCTTCATCTTCCTTTTTAAGCCCTGCAGGCGCTGTTCTGCAATTTGGCGGTTGTTAGGCATGCTCATTGGCATTCCTGAAAGGCAACTTTAGACTGTAGTGTCCGTTTTGCAGGGTAGCCTCACTGGCTACTTTCAAAAACATTTTGTCCTCAACTGACATCTCTGGCTTTTCCTCAGATGACACTTCGTTGAAGTCCTGGTTGTACTGTGACATTAGAAGCTCTTCCAAACTTGTGGCAGATATCCTATTCACAGTCACTCTCGCCGTACTGCCCTCACCGCCATTTCTGAGTGGCCCATTTACAACCCACCCCAATAGAGTTTTTACTGCGTAGGGGCCCTCACCTTGGCTATTAATAACCTCCCATGGCTCTAACAGCTTTGGGCATTCGTGCCAACTAATAATTCCACTTTAGCACTGATACTGGGAAGTTGACTTTATTCAGGTACGCCCACTGCGTTAAGTCATTCTGGTTGGGAATGCTACTGGAGGTGACTGGCATTTCTCTCTGGGTGAAAACGTCAGGAAGAGGTAAGAAGTTGTCGCTGTCCAGTGCTGAAACTTCAATTCCAGGTATGACATGAGATGGCACCAGTTTTTTCTGATTCATTGTGCTTAACAGAATATGTGTTCTGCCTTTCAGATTGAGTTTAGACATCAGCGCTTCGGAGCAGAAGGTAGCGGTGGAACCAGGGTCCAGGAGGGCATAGACTTGAAAGACTTGACTGCCTTTTGCTGCCTTAACTTGCACTGGGACAATGGACAGCACATTTTTGTTCTCCGGCCCCTATGTGGCCACATAACTCTGCTGATGTTCTGCCTGCTACACCAGAGGGCCTTTCAGTCTGTTTAGTCGGACCATCTTTAACATAGATGTGCAGGGCACTTGGGTGGGCTTGCTTGCAAACTCTACAGGTGAGGCGTTGTTTACAGTCTCTACTAATGTGGCCTATAGAGAGACAGCCAAAGCATATGCCCTTGATCTTTACAAAGTTCAGCTTGTTCCTATGTGTTTCTTCTAAGAATTCTTTGCACAGTTCCAATGTGTGCTTGCACCTACAGAAGGGACAGGAGGGTTCAGGCTCTTTTGGGGAGATAGTGACACCTGTGGCAAAACTGCTGTCATACGCCTTTGAGATCTGCGACTTAACAGGAATCTAGTCTTTACAGCCACCTTTCCTTTGGCAGCTGACTGGTCTTGAAGGTCACCAAAAACTGGGTCTGCTGCTATACGAGCTTGCCTTTCAATGAAATAGACAAGGTCTAAAATCCTTACTCTACGACTGCGCTCCTCTTGCAGTGCGTAAGCTTTGCTGCGCCATCTCTCCCTGAGCTTGTATGGAAGCTTAAGCACAATGCTTCTCATGTTGGACACGTGTCTAGTTCCTCCAAGTACTCCATTTCCTCCATAGCGTTGCAGCAACTCCTTAGAAACATGGCGTAATCCTGCAGCGACCTTGAATCTTCAGATTTAACTAGGGGCCAGGATAGAGCTTTTTCCAGGTAAGCACAAGAGAGTTTGTATTCGTTCCCAAAGTTTCCTTCAGTAAACGTTTTGCTTTCTGATAGCCTCTGTCTGGAGACATGTATTCACAGCTTTTGACTAGCCGCTGAGCTTGGCCTCTGGTGAACTGTATAAGGAACTGCAACCTGTCTCTGTTGTTGTCTGTTTTGTTTTCAATACAATGTTCAAAGGAGTGAATAAAGGACTTGTACTCCATGATGTCTCATCAAAGGGTGGAATATTTCCTTGTGGCAGCGTCGAGAGAAGTTGTTGTTTCACAAGAATCCTCGTCAAGCTGCTTTGATTCTCCAGTATTTGAATCATGTGGTCATCCTTTGCTGTGCTGGGCGTAGGGGGGCTTTGTCCTTGTGGCAGAGTGTGTTTTGGGTATGACAGGTGGAATATTGTATCATTAATGCTGTCTTCATGATGAATATCAGGCCAACTGTGTGTGTTATCTTCACGGACATTCAAAAAGGGAAAGTAAGTGGGGCGCTTGCCTTGCTCCAAACAACTGGAGCACCTCTGTCATCAGGATGAGCTGAAATATCTGGCTTTGTATCCATCAGTGTGGCAGCTGCTGCTTCCTCCTGTACAGGGCCAAGCCTAGCTAATTCATTGTCTATTAATGTTGGCTGTGTTGGCTGCTATTTCTGTGTGTAATTCTAGTGTTTTTGTAATATTTGTTCCTGTTCTTCAATGGCATGTTTTTCTTGTAACATAGAAGCTTTGGCCAATAAGGCTGCTCTCTCTGCCTCAGCATTGATGCGTAGTGAGGAGGAAGAGTGGCTGGATGTTATGGACCTCACTGAGTCCACCTCGCTCAGACTGCCGCCTTCATTTGCATATGCACCTTCTTCAGCTGGCAGACCTTCCACTGGAGTGAATCAGCATTTTCTATGTCAGTTATCCATTTCGTAACTTTGGCAAGGAATGAGTTTATGTGCGTACATCTCGGCTGACACCATTTCTCATCGTCCTCTTTTCTTGCGCTCTCATCCAACATTTGCGCGTATGAGACATGCAAGGCTTTAAAATCAACCGAAAGTTCGTTAAACTTCAACATATTCCCTTTGACTTCATCCAGATATTCCTTATCGGTCATTAGGTTGTTCACAATGTTCATTCTCCGTGTTAAATGCGAAGCTTTTCCTGATCTTGATGAGCGCAGCTGCCTCATCGATGTCTTTAACATGTGGCGATTCCGCCTCATCAGAACCCGCCATTTTAATCCAATATAAACTTCAAAAAGTCTTCAAAAGGTTTAGAAACAGTCTTGTGGCTCCGCTATCCTTGTATTTCCAACACTTAACTCAGATTACTTCATACGTTCATTCATAAGAGGCTGTATTTCACCGCTGCTCTCTTTTTCTTCGTCACAGAAAGGTTGACAAATAAAAGATTCACTGTCCATAAACACAAATATCAGCGGTGAAATCTGTTTCTAAACACTTCAGGTATTTCTTCCAAACGAATAATCCTTCAGTGATGTTTGATCTGAAAGCGCATACCTCCTCTGAAGTGTTTCTTTGTTTGGTCCACCACGCGTCGGGCCGGCGTTTCCCTTGTCTTAGATTCCTACGATCCCTTTGATCCTCCAATAGTCCTCGTGTTTCCAATCACAGCACGTCATTGACTAATTGTAGTGGCCAAAATCCCAACACGTTTGTCTTGTAACCTTCACCTCAAAAGTTATTGTTCTTGGCCACATGTAGAGCTTGGGCCTGGGAAGCAGTGTCAGACTCGCAGTACACAATCCACTGGACGTTTCGGTTGCTTTTCAACGTTTATTTCCAGTGAAACATACGAAAATACGAAAACAATATGTAAGATAAACTTAAACAGCAGATCCTAATAATCTGTATTTGACTAAGCATAACGTTGCGTCTGCGTGTCAATGACGGTATTGCTGCTGCCTGCTGCTCTCCCGTCACACACCGCACCTCCAACTTAAAGCCTTAGCCCCGCCCCCTTCACCTGAGCAAAGCACACCTCTCACTGAAACAGAAAAATGCATTAATAAAGGTTCCAAATAAATCAAAACAAAATAAACATGAATGCGGCTCCTACAGGTATGTTCAACATGCAAACTTAGTATTTGCTTGACTTCCTTCTCTCCATAGGCCTGTTTTCACACAGAGCTTTACCACTCTAACATTTGTGAAGGTATGTGTAAGGTTATATACAAACTTTTGTATTTATGAATATGCAATATCACGGTTCATGAAAATATTTGCATGTTGAACTTAGAGAATTATCAACAAATTGTTCCTGATGCTCAAATCACATTTTGATCAATTATTTAAAACAAACACGTACTTGGTTCTATAATCACTAACTGTTTACCTCAATGAATTCTGCCGTTGCCTCACAGTCTTTAAACTGAGAGTACCTAAGGTCCCTCATTGTGCGGAGAGCGACTCAGTGTGTGTGCAGCCAGGGACTCCCTCATCTTGTGGTTCTCAAAGTAGACATGTTTGTCTGTGATTTTATTGGTCTTTTTTTTGCACATCATTGAGATGATTGATGAACCTCCACTTGATCTGTGCGGTGGTCGTTGCAATTGGACTGTATGCCTGCAGAGAAAGATTCAGTCACTGCTCAAACACATAACTGTGCAAATGAACAGACAACAATATTTAGATACAACCTTTAGCAGCAGAGACAAAACTTGTACAAATAGGTCTACAACAATCATCATTTACCTGCAACATATTACGTGCCAACTTCAGCATGTGGCATCCATCATTACAAATACTTTGTCACCAGTCGAGGGATGCGGGAAACTGGTTTGAAGTGACTTGGCTTGCCATCCACCGAACTTCTCAAAAAAATTGAGAGATAGCTATTTAACGTATTTGCCACCGTAATTTCCAAAAATGAAATTGAACAACCATTAAGACTACCTTTGTAATGTATTGGATGAGGGAGGGGGACATTTGTAGTCCTCTCTGAGGTAATTTGTATGCCTTTGGACCATGTAGAGTGGAGTGTGAGGGCAAACTCTCTGTGGTCCTTTGAGTACTCATGGCCATGTTTTTGTCTTGAGTCTATTTGAAGATCTGAAATTGTGTGATAAAAAAAGTCCCCTTCATATAATAACAAAAGAGTTTAATAAAGAGTGTAAGAGTAAGATTGTACATGAATTTCAAAGTGCTAATTTCATCTCACCTGAGTAGAACTCAAGCCTCTCTTTGAGTTCTTCATTAATGAGGTTCTTTTCCCTCAAATCCCCCAAAAGACTCCTCACTGGGTGGTCTTTGTGATAGCGCAGAGTGAAGCAGGTAGGACCCAACGCAGATAACACTTGATAATACCTGTATTGCAAGGGCTGCGTTATCTAACATATAACTTTAACAAACAAAACACTCTACGGTGAACCAGGTCACAAACAAAAGAAGCACCAACACTGAACACAGGACGAGACAAGACTAAATACAGGGAGGGATAATTACCAGACAAGAAACAGCTGGGCAGGGGAGGAGAAACACAAGGCCACAGTGAACATAATCACTAACTAGACACAGGGGAGGAGGGAGGAGAAAACACAAGGGCCACAGGTGAACACAATCAACTAACGAGACACACCAGGGAACTAACGACGGAAGGAAAACATGACATAGACAGCGGAAACACCCAAACCTAGACATAGGACCCGTGACCTGACATGACAACCGTGACAGAACCCCCCCCTCAAAGGGACGGATTCCAGACGTCCCTAAACAAAAAATCCAACATAGTCCAACAGGGTGGGTGGAGGGGGTCCGGAGGACGGGACTAAGCTGACCGCCCAGGAGCCCAGTAGGGGACCAGGGAAGGGATCTCGGGCGGACGGCCCGGGGGGCAAAGGCAGAGTCTAAGGTGGGGAACTCGGGCGGACGGCCCGGGGGCAAGGCAGAGTCCAAGGTGGGGGGTCTCGGGCGGACGGCCCGGGGGCAAAGGCAGAGTCCATGGTGGGGAACTCGGGCGGACGACCCGGGGGCCAAGGCAGAGTCCTAAGGTGGGGAACTCGGGCGGACGGCCCGGGGGGCAAGGCAGAGTCCAAGGTGGGGGTCTCGGGCGGAACGGCCCGGGGGCAAGGCAGAGTCCATGGTGGGGAAACTCGGGCGGACGACCCGGGGGCAAGGCAGAGTCCAAGGTGGGGGTCTCGGGGCGACGGCCCGGGGGCAAGGCAGAGTCCATGGTGGGGCGAAGGCCACAGCGGGCGAACTCAGGGGGCCGAGCATGAGGGCGAAGACCAGACAGCTCCGGAGGCCGGCAGGACCCGGTGTCGGCCGGACAGGAACCGGAGCCGGCGGGACAGGCTTCGGCAGGATCCCCCACGGAAGAGGACCAGGAGTTGGCAGGACCCCCAGCAGGAGGGTGGACGACGGGACCTCCAACGAGACAGGACAAAGGGTTGGCAGGACCCCCGGCAGGAGAGTAGTCGGCGGGGCCTCCAACGGGACAGGACACAGGGTTGGCAGGACCCCCGGCAGGAGAGTAGTCGGCGGGGCCTCCAACAGCACAGGACATAGGATTGGCAGGACCCCCGGCAGGAGAGTAGACGGCGGGACCTCCAACGGCACAGGACATAGGGTTGGCAGGACCCCCGGCAGGAACGTAGTCGGCGGGACCTCCAACGGGACAGGACACGGGGTTGGCAGGACCCCCGGCAGGAGACTAGTCTGCGGGACCTCCAACTGGACAAGACATGGGGTTGGCAGGACCCCCGGCAGAGGGCTAGTCGGCGAGGCCTCCAACGGGACAGGACAAAGGGTTGGCAGGACCCCCGGCAGGAGACCTAGTCCATGCGGGACCTCCAACTGGACAAGACATGGGGTTGGCAGGACCCCGGCAGAGGGCTAGTCTGCGGGACCCTCCAAACTGGACAAGACATGGGGGTTTGCATGACCCCCGGTAGAGGGCTAGTCTGCGGGACCGTCCAACTGGACAGGACATGGGGTTGGCAGGACCCCCGGCAGGGGGCTAGTCTGCGGGACTCCAACTGGACAAGACATTGGGGTTGGCAGGACCCCCCGCAGAGGGCTAGTCTGCGGGACCTCCAACTGGACAGGACATGGGGTTGGCAGGACCCCCGGCAGGAGACTAGTCTGCGGGACCCTCCAACTGGACAAGACATGGGGTTTGCATGACCCCCGGCAGAGGGCTAGTCTGCGGGACTCCAACTGGACAAGACATGGGGTTGGCAGGACCCCCGGCAGAGGGCTAGTCTGCGGGACCTCCAACTGGACAGGACATGGGGTTGGCAGGACCCCCGGCAGGAGACTAGTCCTGCGGACCTCCAACTGGACAAGACATGGGGTTTGGCAGGACCCCCAGCGGAACCTCCAAACGGTACAGGACATGGGGTTGGCAGGACCCCCGGCAGAAGACTAGTCTGCGGGACCTCCAACTGGACATGAGTAGGGGCTTGAGTGGGGACTCGAGAGAGGGCTTGAGAGGGAACTTGAGAGGAAACTGGAGAGTGGACTCGAGAAGGAACTCGAGAGTTGACTCGAGAGGTAACTCGAGAGGAGACCTGAGGGGAAACTTGAGATGTGACTCGAGAGGACACTGGAGAGTTGACTTGGGAGGTGACTCGAGAGGACACTGGAGAGTTGACTTGAGAGGTGACTCGAGAGAACACTGAGAGTTGACTTGAGAAGGAACTCGAGAGGTGAACTCGAGAGGTAACTCGAGCGGGGACCTGAGAGGGGACTTGAGAGGGAACTCGAGAGGAGACCTGAGGGGAAACTTGAGAGGTGACTCGAGAGGACACTGGAGAGTTGACTGGGAGGTGACTCGAGAGGACACTGGAGAGTTTGACTCGAGAGATAACTCGAGAGGGGACCTGAGAAAGGGACTTGAGAGGGAACTCGAGAGGAGACTCGAGAGGTAACTCGAGAGGAGACCTGAGAGGGGACTCGAGAAGGAACTCGAGAGGTGACTCGAGACGTAACTCGAGAGGGGACCTGAGAGGGGACTCGAGAGGAGACCTGAGGGGAAACTTGAGAGGTGACTCGAGAGGACACTGGAGAGTTGACTTGAGAGGGGACACGAGAAAAGACTCGAGAGGGGACCTGAGAGGGGACCTGAGAGGGAACTCGAGAGGTGACTCGAGAGGGGACCTGTGAGGGGACTTGAGAAGTGTCTGGAGGGGAAACTTGAGAGAGTTGGTTTGCCAACAGAACACGGGGCGCTGGAGTCGGCCGGTACGCCGACAGGACACGAGGAGCTGGCGTCGGCCGGTACGGCCGAACAGGACACGGGGAGCTGGTGTTGGCTGGGGAGCCAACAAGAAGACGAGGTGGCTGGAGTCGGCCGTACGCCGACAGGACCGGGGAGCTGGAGTTGGCTGGGGAGCCAACGGACACGAGGAGCTGGTGTTGGCTGGGGAGCCAACAAGAGACGAGGTGCTGGGAGTCGGCCGTTACGCCGACAGGACACGGGGAGCTGGTGTTGGCTGGGGAGCCAACAAGAGACGAGGTGCTGGAGTCGGCCGGTATGCCGACAGGACTCGGGGAGCTGGCGTTGGCCGGTAAAGCCAGTCCCTGGAGCCGAAACTGGAAGTCGCGACCAGGGGTACTGGAGCCGGTACTGGAGCCAGAACGCATGGCTGCTGGGGCCGGAACTGTAACCGGAACCATGGCTGGCTAGGGCTCGGGCTAACCTGGCCTTGCGACGACTCCTTTTAGCAGCCGCCTGAATACTCCGTGGACCTCCATAGCCAGACGAGTACCCGAGAACGGATCCTGGACAGGAGCAGGGAAATGGGGAAGAAGCCGGGGCTGACTCCAGACGGAACCCACCAAGGCGTATGGTGCCAGGTTGGGAATCGGGAGGTAGGGAGCTAGCATGCCTGGGGCTAGCAGGCCGGGAATCACACACCGGGAGGATCTTTGAAATCCAGCCAGGTAAGAACTTCACCAAACCTGGTTTCTCTCTAGCCATTTGGCGCGCCTCCGACAACACAGCCTCTCGCTGCTGAACTCCGGGTGCTCTCTTCCATCGATCCGAGCAGTTAGCCAAAAAAAAGGAAAAATTCAATAATTCCCACTCGAACGGATCTGCTGGGCCCATTTCTGGTTGGTGCTTTCTGATAGCGCAGAGTGAAGCAGGTAGGACCCAAACGCAGATAACACTTGATAATACCTTTATTGCAAGGGCTCTTATCTAACATATAACTTTAACAAACAAAACACTCTACGGTGAACCAGGTCACAAACAAAAGAAGCACCAACACTGAACACAGGACGAGACAGAGACTAAATACAGGGAGGGATAATTACCAGACAAGAAACAGATGGCAGGGGAGGAGAAACACAAGGGCCACAGGTGAACATAATCAACTAACTAGACACAGGTGAGGAGGGAGGAGAAAACACAAGGGCCACAGGTGAACACAATCAACTAACGAGACACACCAGGGAACTAACGACGGAAGGAAAACATGACATAGACAGCGGAAACACCCAAACCTAGACATAGACCCGTGTCCTGCATGACAACCGTGACACTTTGCCCTCTTTTCTCTAGCCATGGCATTCTTCCTCTCTCGCTCGAGACTCTCCACTCTTGCTAAAGCTTCATTGAGACTGGCCTTAAGAGCAGTAGGAGAAGCAGGCAAGACATAGCTATGATCCTAGTAGAAAGAGGGATGAACATGTTTTGAGTGATGTTTCACTTCACACACATCACTTTGACACAACTAGAGTATTACATTACATTACATTGCATTTAGCTGACGCTTTTGTCCAAAGCGACTTACAGTAGGTACATACGACCAGGAAGACACAGCCCTGAAGAAAACAGAATCATATAAGTACATCAGGTATCATAGAGCCAAACATTTCAAGTGCTACTCAGCTGGCTATAGATAAGCCAGTCCTATATTAGTATATAAGTGCTTTGTTAGTAATTCTATCGCTCGAAGTGGAGTCGAAAGAGATGAGTTTTCAGTCTGCGCCGGAAGATGTGCAGGCTTTCTGCCGTCCTGATGTCAATGGGGAGCTCATTCCACCATCTTGGAGCCAGGATAGCAAACCCACGTGTTTCTGCTGATGGGAACTTGGGTCCCCCTCGCAGTGAGGTTGCAGCGAGTTCGTTTGGCTGATGCAGAGCGGAAGTGCAAGCGCTGGGGTGTACAGTTTAACATGTCCTGGATGTAGGAAGGGCCAGATCCATTCGCGGCATGGTACGCAAGTACTAGTGTCTTGAAATGGATTCTAGCAGTTACCGGGAGCCAGTGAAGGGAGCGGAGGAGCGGAGTGGTGTGGGGAAAATGTTGGAAGGTTGAAGACCAGACGAGCCGCTGCATTCTGGATGAGCTGCAGAGGTCGGATGGCACATGCGGGTAGACCAGCCATGAGGGAGTTTGCAAT